>CM076943.1:18882500-19323162 GCA_039566865.1 Aurelia coerulea
CCTTCATAAAACGCAACCAGGAAAAAAATTGCTTGAGATTTCTCGAATGTTTTTAAAGCAATCTACTCTCCAGATGTTTGGGAGTACAAGTTTGGATGCCCATTAAAATATCTCCAGGATTGGATTGGCGGAGTTTATGGAACGCCGTTTGCACAAAAATGACATAAACACAGTTTATGTTACATAAACTATGTTTATGTGCACATAAACTCAGTTTATGTAACATAAACATAGTTTATGTGCACATAAACATAGTTTATGTACATAAACTATGTTTATGTGCACAAAAATGGACATAAACTATGTTTATGTACATAAACTATGTTTATGTGCACATAAACATAGTTTATGTCCATTTTTGTGCAAACGGCGTGGTGCCCATTGTTCTGAGACGCGTCTAAATTATTCCCTGAGGATCAGTTTGCAAATTACGGCACTCTTTCTTGTGAATGCTTTGGAGAATTTAGAGTGAAGTCGGTTAACACGTTCCTCATAAAAGAAGGGAAAGACAGCATGCGCCGCGTCAATCTTGCACAGATTTGTTTCGAATATTGTTGGAAAGTATGGAAATTACGTTTTATTTGTCTTTGCGTTTTCGGGCCTAAATAAATTATGATTAACGGTAAAATTAATTCTATGAATACTATGAAGCTAAACAAGGAGTCTTGTTCGCGAAGAATTAGGCCCAAAGTTAAGAAATCGAAATACAAAGTTCAGAGCCCAGGGGGTGGGGTACCCGTAAAAAATTCGTGACGACGTAAAAAAATTGCCAAAACTATTTGAGAGCTTAGTCGACTTAACCCTTTTGCAAAAGTGTTCACAATAGATTATATTTGATTCTGCAATAGGGTTTACAAGAAGTCTGAAACATAGATTTTTGTTTTTAATGTTGAAAAAGCGTTTCATGATTCAGTTTTTTAATTTTTTTAACGTTTGGTAACCATTATGAATTCGCAAAATTTGTACATCTCAAGATAAAATTTTCAATCGACTTTTTCACTACATATTTTGCAAGGTTCAATCTTTCAAACAAAACAAAGATCATGAAATCCAGTGAGTGCAAGCTAAGAAATTTGAATTTGAAATTTAGTGCTATTTTGTGCTCTTACTGTGCAAAGAAAGAGGCCTAAAGTACACTTTGTATGCCTGACTTGAAATAATACCTCAGGCTACGTTTAACAGTAGAAAAGTTTGTTTTGTACAACTTTGATATTTTCATTTTTTGGCAATAATTACACTAAAATGGAAATCTGGATCACAGTGCACAGGTGTTCTGAATGCGATAAGCCCGCTATTGTTACCGACGTGACGCTACAGGGACTCATTATGACTATGATTATGACGCCTTCTAGAACAATGACAATGACGCCGTTTGCACAAAAATTGACATAAACTATGTTTATGTGCACATAAACATAGTTTATGTACATAAACTAGGTTTATGTGCACATAAACATAGTTTATGTACATAAACTAGGTTTATGTGCACAAAATTGGACATAAACTATGTTTATGTACATAAACTATGTTTATGTGCACATAAACACAGTTTATGTACATAAACATAGTTAATGTGCACATAAACATAGTTTATGTAACATAAACTATGTTTATGTCATTTTTGTGCAAACGGCGTTCCATAGGAGTTATTGCCTCTCCAATAGACAAAATCAGCGAAGGCTTGTCGAGACCTGTTTACGCCACTTCAAGTCAGGTGATAAAGCCTCTTGATAAAACCTCTTTTGAATTTTCGCAACGAGCAATGAATATAACAAGTAATACAATACAGAAACTTCCCTAGAGTATTGCCACATGACTTGAAATGCGCTAACTTTGTGGACTTTTTCAATTCACATAGAAACCGTAGGGGCATTGAATCTTCGATAAAAGAAAATTTAGCGAAAGACAATAGCAAGAACAATTTAAAACGCAGATTGTGGCGTTTATGGGTCGTTCTTACAACAATCACTATTGTTATTACTATTGTCTCCCGGCCAGAATTTCTATTGTTCAAGGTTCAGTGCCTTATAGGTTTGTTTGTGGCCATAACTCCACCAATCCTGAAGATATTTTAACCGGCATCCAAACTTTTACTCCCAAACATCTGGCGAGTAGATTGCTTCAAAAACATTCGAGAAATCTCAAGCAGTTTTTTGTCCTGGTTGCGTTTTATGAAGGTAGGTAAAATTTAGAAAAATCTTCACGGGTTTCTTTTGTCTCCCTCGCTTTTTAGCCGTCTGATTGGTCCGTGAAAATGAGGCTTTGGCGGTTTCGACCATGGGCCACGAGCAATCGGCTATGTACGACGAATGATTCCTATGCTGCCATAAAACGCAATTATCGATTTTATGCAGAGTGGCCGAATTACTTTAGCCAGTATATAATGTAAACAACGAGAATAATCAAACATACCTTTAATAGAGATTTTGAATGAACATTTTGCAGAATTTCCAGCTGCGTCTATCGCAATGAATTCGATTTTTGTGAACTCTGAAAATTTGGTTATATTGAAGGGGTAGGATCTACCAAGTTCATATCCAGGGGGGCTGCTTACCAATTTGAACCAACCACTATTATCTGTGATGTTAAGTGCTCCAAAGTTGATCAATCCAAAGTTTCTGTCTTTGATGGTGTTGTTTGATAATGGAATGCCATCGTAACACCTATTGCTGTCATTGTTGAATTTTGGTCGTTCGTAGTCTGCAAAAAGAAAATCACAAACGATTATAAAGTACATGATCACGAAGTGCATGTAAAAAGGATATTTGTCTTTGAACAAGAAACTTTGGCTCCTTTGCTATCATTCTACTGCTGGAATTTTGGAAATCTTTTGAATCGGTTTCGGAATGACAGCGTATTTTGTAGTTCAACCCCGGGGGGGGGGGTACTTAGTTTATTTGTCAGACGGGGATGTGCCGTTTTTAAGGGTATCGTTTTCACCAGTTTTTTCTAGCACAGGGTATTAAAATGAGGCAATTTTTCTAGAGCAGGTTGTCAAAACATGTCAAAGGGGAATATTCTGCTAGATCGGGTCGTTTTTCAGTCAAATTTCATGTTTTTGAGTATACTTTTCACCAATTTTTTCTAGAACAGGGTATCATTTTGAGCCAAATATTCTGGAGCAGGGTGAAAAAAAAAATTTTCGTGGGCACACCCCCGTACAAATTTAAGTCAAGTACCCCCCCCCCCCCGGGAGTTCAACTCATATGAGAAAGTGACCTCATCAAATTTCTGAATCTCAAAGAGTGAAAGACTTGTGCTAGACTTATGATATACTCGTCCCTTATTTCCCTGCGTTGTTTGATTTGCAGATATCACTTGCTCAATAGGGACTCATATTATTACTCTTATAACGTGGGCCTCCTGTGTCAAAATGCCCTAAACTAGCGGGAGTTCTCGTACACTCAACAAGATCGCTTCAAATTCTGGTTTAAAGAGCTTCAACATAGAAAAGCAAACTTTCAGTACAAAGGATAATGTTTTCTTGACCTACTAATCCCATCGCAGCTACGAGAACTCTAGGCCGTATCAACCGTTTTAATGTGCAAAACAACAACTGTCTAAATAATAAGTGAGGTTGTTATCGGCCTCGTGAAATATTGAATGGGTTTGTCATGCGCTGTTTCTTATTATTTCCTCGCCTACCAAGGCTTGTAACCCATCCACTACCATATATAGAAGCGTGTCCTGACACCTCAAGATTTTGATTGGCTGTTGTATTGTTGCGCTCGCTTTTCAAAATGAATCAAGGTAACAGGCCATGGACCGTCACATGGAACGCTTTTAGCTTCCTGATTGGATAAGAGACAGCGCATTTCAGGCCCATTTAAAATTTCACGAGGCTGATAACAACCTCACTTTCGTTTCGTTCTCGAGAAGAAGAAAATGGCGACCAAAGCAAGGTTTATTTCAAACTGAGAAAACATTGGATGCATACCGTTTAAAAAGCAAAACAAAGACAGTGAAATAAACAAACAAACAAGAAATAAACAAGGACATTGTTGGATAGGTAAGAGCATTTAAATACGACATTTTAATCAGTGTAATGGGACGACTTTAATGTCGTCCTAAGGCCCTTGGTCAAACGATAGCTCACAGGAAAAGCAAGATTTAGAGACAGACAACTGTCCCCAACGACATAACACCTGTGGAGCACTTACCAGAGCAATTTGGAGCCACAAATCCCTTTGGATCAAACCAGATGCCAATTTTCTTTTTTGCATCAGCATCTTTTTTACAGTCCACTTGTTTGGACCCGGTAACGTGGTATCCATCAGGGCACTTAAAGAGACATGTGCCTCCAATTTTCACTTGTGTTTTGAAACAGTCATTTGTTGTGCCTGTGCCATTTTTTATGTATAGTCCTGCATGCTGCCTCACAATTTTTGGGCAAGCAAGTTCTAAAAAACAGAAAAATAAGTTGAGGGAGAACAAGAGCATGGCCGAGGGATAAAAAAAAGAAGGACCTCATACAGGCGGGATGCAAACTCTAAAACTACATTATGAATGCATTTGATTGGTGCCAATTCTGAAAACGGTAGATTTTGTAGGCTCGGAATAGGTGTTCGATTAACTCCAAATTCCTTCTGAACTTTCTGCTCCAAAAGGCAGCAGAAGGTTTGGCAGACTTTGGAGAGATTCTCGTTTTCATCACTAAATCGTCTTGTGAATCAGAAACCTAATGTTTTCAGGATTGTTCTGTTACAAAAAATTACCTGAAGCACAACGAACGAACTACTTTACTACACTACGAGGACAATACTACGGAGACCAGAAGATCATGACAGCCATGTAACTAAACTAAAATTAAGCATACAACCACAAAAACCTAAGCGATTTCTATGATAAAGAACAAACCCAGTTTCAATTTGGATGTCAGGCTGGCATAGGCAATAATGCTGAAAAACAGAACCTCAACTGAGAGAACAACAATGACAAGAATTGCCGACGTCATTGCTCCCCGTCCAGAGTCTTCACCATTCAAGGCCATGCTATTAGCCCGTGCTATTAGGTCTATTTGGGTGCTTGAAATATCATAAAGTTTCTAACCAGTACATGCGTCTGAGCTTTGTCGACTTGAGGACAGACCTATTCATATTTCTTCACCCTTGACTGCCTAGAAACTAGAATTTCCAAAGTTCATTGTCTTGTTTTTAACAGACCTGTAACTTTTGCAAATATGACCGGCTTTGAACGGTAGTCAACTTTGACACAGCATGTATTTTAGAATGACGAAAGGTCAATTTTTTATTCATATCAAAACAGGAACGTTACCTCGACAGTCAATGTATTTTCCACTCCATTTTTCAGAATGCAAACATCTTCTAATTTTGCTTCCACCGTGTTGATAATATTTATCCCTGCAGCTAAAGGTGCATGCTGTGCCAATACTGTATGTTTTGGTGGCTGTATCTTCAGCTGAATTACAACCGACTTTGTATTTAGTAGTGTCATTGAAGAATTCGCCAACAGGACATCTTAATCCTGTTAAAAGCAAAGCATCACTAATTATCAATTATTTCTACAGGGAGCCCCAAAAAAGAATATGGATTTGATTGGAGATGTATTGATCTCGAAAGCTCAAATTTGCTGTCACCTCCGAACCAGAGCCTTTGCATTTTGACCAAGACAATTCTTGAAGCAAAGCAAATAAATCAACAATATCCTTGCTCAAATATGAAAAAACCTTCGACTAGATTACATCATGTCGGGGGGGGGGGGGGGATAGGGTATCAATATCTGACCAAGATTCTGGGATTGGGTCATAACAGAAATCCTGGCGGCGCACACCCCTGTATGAATTTTTAGTGAAGTACCCCCCCTCCCACCGGGCATCATGTTTGCTAGAAGTCACCCATTCTGACTGGATTCTGACATTGTTTTATGTTCTTTAATGTTACTTATATATTTCGATGTGATTCAGGAATTCGCTTAGGCCAACAGGCCAAAGCTCTGGTTTGGACGTGGAGGTAAATTTGAGCTTCTAATACAATATAAACAAAGGAGGTATCTATGTCCATGTAAATTATCAAGGAACATTTTGGCATTAATAGCCATTGATCAAAACAAAATTTACGTCGCTGGACCCAACCAAATCTGGATATTATTTTTTGGGACAACCAGTGTTTATTTCCTTTTTCATCAAAGTTTATGATTGATAGAAGAAAAGAAAGAAACAGAAATTAGGTTGATGCATACACTACCGGCTGAAAAAAGGGGCTTTACCATTTGAATATCTGCAGCTCTCACACCATCAATCAAATTGGTCTATATCTTTTCGCTCAGACATAGTTGCTGCATATTCTTATACCGGGTGTCTCAAAAAAGTACCCCCTTTTGACCGAACGAGGGACAAAACGATACAATTTCGGGATTTTTGAGTTCATAGCTACATTTGCCGATCTTCAACTTAAATGCACATGCGTTGCATTTTAAAATCCTCCACCAAACACCGGAGATATGAGCTTACAAGGTCAAAATATGGAGTGCATTTGAAACCAGAGGGTATGAGGAAGGGCCTAGCCATATTTTGACATCACACAGACATTTTGCAGAAGAATTTTTAACTTTGAACTTTAGTTTTTACTTTTGAAAAGGATTGTACCTTGAGTTACTCCAATTGTTCTTGAAATGACTTGTCTTTTGCGGAATCAGTCCTTGCATTGCATTCTGCTACAAGTGTTTTTGTATCAAAGACGAGGAAAAGGAGCACATGCACGCTTATTTTAGAGATGTGGCACGACTTTATCATTCTTACCACAATTTTATTATATTCGTTTAATCAGAACCATGCCCGTGTGCCTTTTAATCTTTTCAAAAGCAGAAAACTGAAAATTATAGTTTACAGGTGCTTTGGAACATGTTCATGATACAAATCATGGCTAGGCCCCTTTTGAAAACCTCTGTTTTGGATGCACTGTAAATTTCGACTTTGCAAACTTGTATTTCCGGTGTTTGGTGTACGATTTTCAAATGCAAGGTATGTGCATCTAAGTTAAAGATTGATAAATTTAGCTGTGAACTCGGAGAGTAATGATATCTTAATCTGTTTGTTCCTATTTCCAATCAAAAGGGGGTACTTTTTCTGAGACACACCGGTATGTTATACAGCCTTTTTGGTGTCTATTCTCTGTTATCATGAGGTTGGCTCGATTGTAAGCAAATTTGATCAAGGAATTTAAGCCTGGCTTGAAAGATTTTCGGAAGAAACACTTTTATAATATCGCTTGTAACTTGAGGGGGATATTGATTGATTTCGAGAAACTAAATAGTAGACATTTTAGCTACAAAGATATTATCAGTTTATACTTGGGAATCTGAAAAATGGTTTGAGAGCAACAGTCGTTCAAGGGTCTGCAAATTTTTAATCACCCGGTGTAAATACAACATGGCCAGGAAAGAGGTTTGCAATGACAAGCTTGTGTTGCTGAACTGACATGGAGATTTACGACGTGATCAATAGACCTTTAAGCTATTCTACAAAAGAGCCTGGATCGAGCGTTATTTTTATTTTTATACATTCTATGCCCGACGTTTGATCGAGTGGCGTTAGAGCTTCTTTCACTCTTGTGCACAATTTAGCAAAATGTTGCTCGATTCTGATTCTTTTCAGAATAACTAAAAAGGTCTATTGTCTATTTCCTCTATTCTTTGATCTACTTTTCTCGTTTCTCTGAAGCAGACTCTACACAGGGACTAAGATTTTACATGAAATCTGAAAAAAATATTGAACTTCTTTTATCCTTAGAGAGGATGTAAGCATATAAAAGTGGCCCAAGCCACTTGCGGTCGAATTCCAGCCAATCAAATATCAGTATTTCCTGTTAAATCAGTTACCCAAATATTGTTTGCTACTTGTCACGGCCAATTGTCTTTGCAGGGCTACTTTTATGAGAGGCTTATATATGCTTAGTTTCCCTTTAAGAACATCGAACGAAAAATTAACATCGATTCGAATTCAACTTTGATCTAATCGGCCTATTAAACACAGAGTAGGCAACTGGTCTAACTCAATCAAGAAAGTAGTAATCTGACTGGCCCCACCCCAAAAGGCGCGGATGGTCTTTATTTTGAAGCAGTATTTTTTTTGTCATGAGTCTCAGTATTGAGCCATTGCCACCAATCAATTCAATGCGAAAAGGTAAGACTCATATTGTCAGTCTAACAGACATCTAACGTGAGACATATCTTTGCTTATATATATTGTGAATATTTTCTGCTTTTTTCTTGGCATCACGTGACAAACATCAAGATCAGTCGTCAAAGGGTAAGATTTTCGATCATGCAAATGATAATCAATTGTTTGATTAATTTTAATCTGCCTCTTCCAGAAAAGTAGCATGCCAGGAAAACTAATCAAGTCTTCGCTTGATATCTAATGGGTGAATCAGGAAAAGCTTTGCGTGTTCATTATGTGTATGTGTATGAGGTATGTGTATGTTCGCGAAAAACAAGTTAAATCGTGTTCGTTGATGTTTTGCATTGCATCAAAAATACATCATTCAAATTCTATTCTATTCTGAGTTGATTTGATTTGATCATTTGTAAAAAATCAGATTTTTGAAAATTAGTCATTCTTTCTGGGTACATTTGCAATTTTGTAATATAGCTATTTTGATAAGGTAAAATTTTCATGAGAATATTTGCTCTTAACATTTAAATTAAATGACTAGTCCCCTAGAGACGCAACAAAAATTACAATAGTGTTTTCTTTTGGGCTCAAACACAATGCATGACCTATTTAAATGTTGTGGTTGAGAATAAGTGAGTTAGTCATGACTTCGAAGAATTAGAGTCCTTCAACATAAATCGAACTACAGGCCTAGTGTCAGATTCCTGAAACACGATTTTGCTAAAATGGCTCATTATTGTGGAGCGGAAAGACCGATTCCGACCAAAATAATGTTCATAGCTAAGTTAATCGTTTTTCTATGCAATTGATTTTCAAAGAAGTACGTGACACAAGTACAATTTGACAAACATTCCACGTTTGTTTCTGCAAGAATCATCGAAACAAGATGATTTAAAATCCTTCGAAAGGCGTCAACATAGGTCAGACAAAGAAAACATAAGCACCTTTGCATTCAGGAGACTTTCCAATATATTTCCCTTCATGTCCACATGTAATTGTATCGTTTCCAACCATCTTGTAATTCGCATTACATCTATAAATGCATTTTGCACCATATTCTTCTTTCTTACATTCTTTTGCGTTTGCGACAAATCCGTTACTGACTGGCGATGGACTGCTACATGTAACCTCTAGGGAAAAAGAAAGACAGACAATGCTATAACGGGATCCGCTAACTTTGATTGAAATCAAAGTACAAAGCGATTAGTAAATTCAGACAAAGAGCATTCAAGGCCCAGTTCGTCAAGAAATAAACAAAAAACAAAGCAAGTCGCAAAACTTGCTTTACATGAATGTTTCTTCAAGCCGTAATTGCAAAAGACAGTTCAAATCCTGCTTTCAGGTTGGAACGCAAATGCACTGAAAAATTGTAGCTGATTGAGATTTTGTCCAGTTTTACAGTCGTAGGGAATACGCCCTTCATTTGAGCGAAAATAAGAACATCAATTCAACATGATGATGTGCCAGAAACTTCATGTGTAGAAATGGAAGTTGAACATAAATGTTTGCTCTCTGTATATTTTGATTTGATTGAGTATGCTGCGAGGTGTTAAATCTCTTCTCCAGAAGGTAAATTGTACTTGATTCTCTTGCTCACAAAATTTAAAGGGGCTCCGTCGTCAAAATGTAAACAAAACGATGATTTTTGCAGTTTTTTGAAAGGTGATATCACACAGGATTTTCGTATTTTTTTTCAAAATGAAAGTTGCTGTTTGGGCATTAATCCTTGTACTTCACTAAGGAACAAACCAAACATTCATATCTTCTACGATTGCTCGGATATAAGTGGATTTTTAACGGTCACTTTTTTGTGGCTTGGGTGAAGCCACCAAACAAACTGCAGAGAACAATGGATGAACAATGGATAATCCCCGAAACGTGCGAATTTACAGATTTGTTTATTGTTTGACGACCGAGCCCCTTTAATCTTGCAAAGTTACAAATGGTCAACTAATGACTAACGTACTTTTACATTTTCCTATCGCGCTTGGATCGTTTTTGTATCCAAGATTGCAAGAACAGTCGGTTATTAGGAGCATTCCAGTTTTTCCTTTTGTCCCAGAGTTGTCAGGACATTTGGTACATCCTGTCACCAGTCCTCCTTTGGTTCCGTATGTGTCCACTTTGCATTCTATAAAATATAACAGATCATTTAAATTGGATTGAAGCAAAGCTCTTTGTAGAAATATTCGTTGGCAGGCTATTTTCCAGCTTGGGGAAGCGGGGAGGGGATACATAGCTTATTTTTCTAACGGGAATGTGCTGTTTTCCATAGTTTCCTTTTCACTAAATTAATGATCTTTTATTTCGTGTTCTTTGACAGTATTCCAACCTTCAAAAATGTTATCATGTTCACCTCTTTTTTAGCACTGGTTTCAACAGGAGGCAGTTTTCTAGGGCCATTTGCCAGTATGAACTTTCATTCCCAGCGAATCCTTAAAGAGTAGGACTGCGTGGCAGCTAGCATCGTCAAAGCAGATGGTGTGATAACTTTCGAAAAAATCTTTCACAGCATACACGGGGATTCAAAATTTGAGTTCAAGTTAAAATACATTGGTAGCCATAGACAATTGGCCTTGGCCTTCCAGTCCCCTTTAACATCTATCATTTTACTATCTATGATTATTTATTTAAAGATGTAAGAGCACGGGCGGTAGGAAACTCTGAATTTCGAAAAAGCTTTATGGCTGATACATCGAGTTATTCATATCCTAATATATCATTCCATTCGTGATATATCGACTTGTTTACCTTTTGTGTCTACCTATCCTGCGAAGGCACCGTTTTAATCCGATTGACATAACTTCAAGAGCCCTAGAATAATAATGCTACTCAAGTGTGGTAACATGAAACGGAAAACCAGAGAAGGAATCCTTGTTGGGGATACGAACAGGCTAAGTTGAGAGCCTCAAAGAATCCCCCAAAAAGGGCTCCAGATCGCATGCGCATTAACGATTTACGTCACTTACGTAATATGCAAATTAGCTTGACCGTTGAGAACAAGGGAAGAAACAAAAGCAGCGATGCGCATGACAACGTGAGCCCCAACGTCGATTCGCTCTCAACAAAGCTAAAACACAATGTATCAAAACAATAGGGTCAGCACTTCATCTCCCCAACAAATCCTATATTGGAGGAGTTTCCTCTCTTGGAGGAGTTTCCGTTTGAGTGGCATAATTGCGCTAGGGCCCTTGAAGGCATGTCAATCGGATTAAAATGGCGCCTTCGCAGGAGAGGTAGAAATAGAAGGAAAACAAGTCGATATATCACGAATGGAATGATATACTAGGATAGGAAAAACTCGATATATCAACCATAAACCTTTTTCTAACTTCAGCGTCTCCTACCGCCCGTAGTAAGAGGGGGATATTTTGTTAGAGCTGGTTATCGATAAGTCCATTTTCGTCCAATTTCGTCTTTACAGCTATTACTGTATGGCGGTAAAGACCTCACTAATGAGTTAAATAAAAAGATAATCGAGTTTACGCTGCGTCACATCCACAACACTGGTCGGTTTGATTAATATAACTATAAAAACGGTTTGTCGCAACACAGCCATCAAGTTATTAAGCCCCTTCTTGTATTTTTTTCTTCCTTTGTTTTGTAGTCGTTTCATAAAATGTATGTAATAGTCTTGAAAGTCTGTCTTAAATTAGACGTCACATGAGATCTGGGCACGCAAACTTGCCACGAATGATCCATTCAATTGTTTCATTAGATAACGTCTAACTTGAGATAGACTTTTAGTTTTTAGTTTTATGTAATGGCTGCGGAGTTGCCATAGACTTTTGCTCTCCAAGTTATCGTGTTTGTAGTATTGTAAAGTATTTTAGCAAGTAGCGTTAAATAGTAATTTGTATTGTAAAATTTTGATTGAATATAGAAATAACAATTTCGTCAATTAGTCCTACATGTCTTGGCCCCCTGTCTCCTACGCCTATGAGTACACTTTTCACTGAATTTTCCCAAATATCATTGATATTTCTAGAGTCGGTTTTTGCTTTGAGGGAAAATATCTGGATTCTAGAGCTGGCTGAAAATTTGGTGGGCACACCCCATACAAATCAAAGTCAAGTAACTTTAGGGCGAGATTAGGGCTGCATTGTATTAGATTCTCCTTTTTTGAGAACAGTCTACAACAAAACAGTCTACATTCTGATCTAAAATCTACCAAGAACGTCAACAGTTTCCAACATAAGATCAAGAAATTTTTTCGAATATCTCCAAAAAACGATCTCCAAAATCAATAACACAGCCTCTATATATATAATTGAAATTCCAAAAGCTTTAAAAATAGCTGTCTATCAACATTCTTAAGAATGCGGCATTATTGTCACTTTCACAAGTTTTTTTACGGAAGAATTTGTTGCTTCTTTTGTTTAATGAAAACTTTATATTCAATGACACCTCTGGAGGGACCATCATGGAAACAAGGTCGCACTGACCTTTTAGTGCTATCCCTGCCATTTAAACTAGGGCTGCTTTTAGATTGAGTTTTTAACTTATATATCTATATCATATTGTACACTTGTGATTAGATTTTTTCCTAAATGTTACATTTAATTTTTAATTTTACATGGCAAAATTATACAAACATACATACATACATACTCTGGCACCCAGAGTACTATTTTGAAGATATACGGGAGTTGATTGTTTCTACATACCGGGTGTCCCAAAAAAGTACTCCCGTTTGAAAAATCACCAGAATTTGATTACACAACCAATCTTCCATTTTCTTTTTTCGTCAAGTAGATCAAGGACCAAATGGAACTAATATTCTCAAGGAAAAGATTGAAGCTAATCATCCGGAAATTTACTTTAACAACACACCAGTGATGAAAGTAGATGAACACAAACATTTAGGAATCATACTCGATTCAAAGCTGTCTTTTTCTGCCCATATCAAATCAGCTATCTCTAAAACAAGAAAGGGTATTGGCTTGCTGAAATATCTCTCCAAATATCTGCCCAGGCATACTCTAAACGAGTTATATAAGCTCCATGTGCGACCGCATCTTGACTATGGGGATGTCATTTACCATATTCCGGCAAAAGTATGTGAGTTCAGTGGTAGCATCATTTTACCGAGCCTTATGGAAAAATTAGAATCTGTTCAGTATTCTGCTGCGCGAGCAATTACAGGAACATGGAGAGGAACATCGCGAGAAAAGCTGTACACAGAGCTTGGTTGGGAATCATTAAGCTGCCGAAGGTGGAGCAGACGTCTTACTTTATTCTACAAGATTCTTAATAATCTAACTCCCGCTTATACTAAGGATCCAATCCCACCACTTCAACAGTCACATTACCCTCTTCGCAACCAGGATGTCATTTGGCGATTAAAGGCCAGAACAAAAAAATTTAAATCTAGTTTCTATCCTCATTGCTTATCCGAATGGAATGAACTTGATCCCGAGATTAGACTTGCACCGTCTGTTGCTGTTTTTAAAAAGAAGCTCTTATCGATAATTAGACCCCCTGTAAGATCTATATTTGGCGTTCATGGCCCAACAGGTTTATCCTATCTCACTCAACTCAGGGTTGGTCTCAGTAAACTAAACTTTCACAAATTCAAGCACAATTTTAGGGATACCATAAATCCAATGTGCCCTACGAACGATGGTATTGAGGATACGGAACACTTTTTGTTGCTTTGCCCTTCCCTTGCAGTATCACGCAGAGATCTTCTCGCTGGAGTTTTTGATTTGCTGCGACCATATGGATACACCAATGTCCAAAATAATGTTCTACTGCAGATTTTATTGTTTGGTGATAAAAATTTCCCAGACGAACTTAACAAAAATATACTCCTTCTGACTCTAAAATTTATCCACAAATCTGGTCGATTCGGTTAGAAAATTCCAAAAAAACTCCGTTATAAGTCACTTCATCACAGCCACAATGTTACATGTCCCATTTTAGTTTATTTTGTTTTTGTTCTTGATTTTCTTTAGTTAAGTCATGTATTTTTAAATGTCTGTCTCAAATTAGATGCCATGCAATATTTGCGATAATGCCTTATTTACCATCCAAACAAAAATCAACCTGATCGCAGTTCTTTCTCATGGCATGTAATTTGAGACAGACCATAGTAGTTTTAGCTCAATGTCTAAGTGGCCTCGGGGTAGTCACAGCCTTTTGCTCCTCGGGGTATCGTTCCTGTAGTATTGTATAGTAATTTTGTAGGTAGTGTAAGTAACATATATATTGTAATCTTTTAGTGGATATATAAAAAAAAAAAAAAAAAAAAGGACCAAATCATTTTCCCAGATATAGCTGATTTCGTAACTGCTTTAAAAAGTCGCAAATTTAGCTCTTTTCGGGGCTACCTGGTTTTGAATCATACAGCTTCTCGCTTGATCGTAAATGATAGAAAGAACTGCACACTATCATTAGAGATTTAAATGAAGATAAAAAATGTGAAAATTTTGACTCTTAGGCACGATGGAGTATTTTACTTAAAAACTATAGCTCAAAATAAGGTTGTTGAACCTGTAATTTCTCCACCTTGTTGAATTAAAAGCAAACATTTCACAATCTAGAAATGTTTTTGGGTCCTTGACAAAACGAGTCCAAGAGAAAATTTTGTCAAATGTTTGAAAATTGATTTTTGATGATTTTTAAACGGGAGTACTTTCTTTGGGACACCCGGTAGAAAAATTAACTACTGGCGATGAAAAGCTGATCAATCATCTCAAAATAGTCTCTTTGATGAATCTTTCAAGAATCTATAACTTACTGTGGCAAGTTGGCCCTTTGGTGCTTTTCTCTGCTGTACCATAGTAGCCTCTCCTGCAGCGGCACTTGTTCTTTCCACTTCTTATATTGCAGCCACAATCAGCTCTCGCATCACATCCCTCTTCACAGTCACTATCGAGGACATTACGAGTTTCGTAGTCCTTTTCATATGCATCTGTTTGAAATTAAAAATTGCAACATTGGTAAAAAATCGTTTGCACAAAGGGTTAAGATTACTGTAACCCTTCAAATAAGAATTTATTTGATTTTTCGTTTTCGTCATATTTTGATTCTCCAAGTATATGAGTACCGTTTTATCCACCTTGCTTCACAAAACAAGCCAAATTACTTGAAAATTTGAGCATTTTGAAAGAAACACTCTTGTTTCTCAAAAATTGCGTGAACAGGCACTAAGGGATTAAGGTAAACTTACTTTACCTTGCTAATGATTCGGATACTTGTGTGGTTTAGAAGGCAATAATTTTAATTCGTACGGGTGCAATATTTGCTCTTTGTTAAAAAACTCCTTTGCTTTCGGAACTGATTCATACAGAGACCTCCCGTTTCTCAGTTGATGAACCAAAGCCGAAACATTCCATTCTGTGGCCTGACAGGGGGACACTGCGTACATTCTATGCAAAGCAATGTGACGCTGGCTGACGAAAACATTCGAAATTCGATCGCTCTGTTACCATTCGATGGTGCAAGCCTGTGGAGAAAGTGAATTTGACTAGACTTGCATCGAAAAAGTGGCAGATTTTTCCATTTCAAACATTACAGATGAAGAAACAAAGTATTGGAAAGCATAGTTCGATGATTGAGGAACATTTTGATATGTTGCCTTACGAATTTAGTCTTTGGATGGCGGAGTGCGAGCGAAGACAAAACAGTTTATTGAATTTGGCTTGAAGAAGAGTTTCACTCCTTGTAATTTTCTATAGGAAGGCGTAGTGTTACTTCACCACGAACTCTCGTATTCGAACAATTACGCAGTACAGAAGTCAACAAAGGAAACACAATGCAGCCGTAAAGAAGTGCAACAGATAAGACACAAAAGGTATTACCATTGTCTATTTTGAAGTTTTGAACTTATTATCGTTCAATCAACCGCCTGGGCTTCCTGTGGTTTAACTGTTTCAGTGTGAAAATGGTATAAGTGTCTGCTTACAATGGTTTCTATCGCATTTCTTTTCTGAAGAGTGACCGTTAAACAGAGCCGAAGCAGTCGTTCGTTCCATATTCGATCGATAGAATGTAGAAGATAGGGTCAGCTTTTTCACTGTTTCATTATGAGTCCCTGTTGAGCAAGGTTTAGGTTTACTGTAACCTCACTACATAAGGACCCTCTAGTTACGCTCATCTTATTGAGTTTGAATTGTTGTTGTTGTTGTCGCTCCACTGTGGGCCTTATGGACATAGAGTTGTAAAACCGGACAAAAATGTCAATCTGCGATAAGTTTTTGTCTCAAAGTCATGTGCTGATTAGAGTATGGCTTAGAGGAAGGCGCTTTTTGCATTAGAATGAACATTTATCGAAGTCCTTATTGCAAATTTTATGGTACAGCAGTTCTGGAAAACTGTTTTTCTGGCATTTTAAGATGAGTGGTTTTGAGAAGAAAGTATTCGAGTGAATTTCTGTAGCCACTTACCCATCCCTTCATAAGCCACCCGATTTTTTCCCATGGTTAAAGTAGTTTCTTTTCCTCTATTATCTTTATTTAATGGCCTCGGGGTAGACACAGCCTTTTGCTCCCTGGGGTTGATCGTCCTAGTAGTATTGTAGAGTAATTTTGTAAGTAATGTAGTTAGTAATCTGTATTGTAAATTTCATTTTGAATATATTATATATAAAAAAAAGAAGAAAGTAGCAGGTGATCTAGGCCCAATAGATCGCTTAGCTAAGATTCAAAAAAAGAATCCGAATCGAACGATAGCTTGATACATTTGTAGAATGTTCGAATGTATACAATAGTGATAGAAGCTCCAACGCCACTCAATCAAACCTTTAGTAGAATAGCGAAAAGGTCGATTAGTAGAATCAGTACGGAGATATTCCGTTTCTACAAGCGAAGGAGAATGAGTCTCTCTGTTGACCAAAGCGCCATCATCAAGTCAAACAGCACAGGGAAACGAGGGACTCCAGGTAATAAGTCTAGGTTTACTGCTGGGATACAAGGGACTCATCGTCATAAGTCCAACGGGCTCTCTCAAGTCTAATTATAACTTCTTACCTCCTCGAATTGACTTAGCCAAATCAGTGAGATCTTTGAATGTTCGCTTATAAAGGTACATGGATGGATCAGTTGCTATCTTCTTCTGCATGGTATCCACGTCAGTTTTGTCAGTAACAGCCACTGCATACATTTCAACTTGTAGCTTCTGACCAATAGTAATAGAGCGAATCTTGTTTACCTCTGGACTAACATCTGTAAAAGGATCATATTCACCATTTGGTTTTGTGTTTGCCATGCCATCGGTGATGACAATTAAAGCTTTGTTCGTATTTTGTCGCAAATGATGCGTTATCGGTTTGTTGACAAGCTGCAAGAAGATGTCATGAGCATCGAGTAATGAACCCCTTAGATTCGTTCTTTTTCCTCTTTCAAACTTTACTTTCTTGAAGTCTTTTATAAATCTGAAAATAAAAGAAATCGGTATGAGGTGTTGTGTATGTTTCCATACATGAACTAGCACAGGCCTTTAAAGCTTTGCAAATTAATGATGATGATGATAATGATTCATTTAAAAACATACCAGTTGAAACAAACTGCATATGACTTCGTGCGCCCAAAAGAAGCAGAGCTAATCGAGTCTGCGACACTTACAAGCAAGAAATCACGATCATACAATATGGGGTTAGATAGCATTACGATATTATACACTACTTACAAATTAACAATTTTGATGACACATATCAACTAAGACGGAAAAAGAATACGCAAAATAATCAATTCAAAATTATTTTTTTTCAATTTAAATTTTACGAAACAAACTATTTAAAACACTACGTACGAACTAGACTTATGACGATGAGTCCCTTGTATCCCTGCGGTACCTTGCTCAACAGGGACTCATAATGAAACAGTTAAAAAGCTGACCCTATCTTCTGCATTCGATCGATCGAATCTGGATCGAACGACTGCTTCGGCTCTATTCAACGGTCACTCCTCAGAAAGGAAATGCGATAGAAACCACGGTAAGCAGACACTTAATCAACAAAACCTGGTAATCATCTGAAGAAGAAAGCTCACTTTACCTGGTGAGTGCAAAGTGAATCTTTTAATGCTGCAATGTCCATGTTTTTAACCCTATTTTTACCGTGAGGGGGGGGGGGGGGTTTCGCCCCCTATCGGATTTTTTTTAATAGCTCCCAAACGATGCTGAAACGTCTTGAATTTTCCTAAAATTTAGTTGGCAATCAGAAAATAGAAATTTCAAGACCTATTGTTCGACCACGTGACCACCACATGCCCTTATTTGGAGAAAGGTCACAAAGAAATTCTTTAAAACGGCTCTAATTTCTTTCTTTGTTACTAAATCTCAACAATATATATACCATTCGATTTGTCTCAATGAGTGCTTTCATTTGATATATAATTTATTCATATTTGCTGACAACAGCAGTTTATTATTTCTATGACGTCATCAATCTTTATGACGTCATATTCCTAATGAATGAGTAATTTTTGCATGCAAAACTGATGGAATTACCTCAAATATCCATGAAGGTACTTGATTTCATCAATAATATGCGAAATTAATGGTTTTAAATCATAAATATTGAGCAAACAATTTTGCATTGAATCAAATTTTCATTATTTAATTAGTTAATTTATTAGAAACCACAAATATCCGTATAAAACCATATGAAACTACAAATTAATGGTGTCAAGCAGGTATTTGGATGGTTTTTTGCCAATTTTATCAAGCTATTTGCTAATAATGGTCCCTTTTTGCAAATAGCTCGATTTTCACAAAATTTGCATTGTTTTTGGTTGCCTAGCAACCAATCACGTGACTACTGATTGATTGATGCTATTTCTAGATTCTCCTTTGTTCAATTATGACACAGTGCAAGTTTCATTGTCATAGCTGTTATACTTGCGGAGAACAACAGGGGGGAGCGAAAAAGGCCCCCCCCGGTAGAAAATCACTTTTTTTTACCCGGTTAAAATAGGGTTAAGACCAAACATAGCAGAGAAATCTTCAAGTAACTGCCGCAGCAACTTCCTTCAAATTTAGTCAACTGTGTCAATCGAATAGAAGGTTCAAAACTTATTGTTCTTTGCCAAATCTAGCAATCTGATTGGTATTTTAGGAACCTCAGAGTATTAGGCCTAGATAATGTGAAACCAACAAGAAATGAAGCCGTAGTCACCGTTTACACTATGCCGGTTGAGCGACGAAGCCAGTTAGTCATTTATTTCGTGCCATATTCAAGTTAATATTATGCTGGCATAGTGTGGTGTAAACGGAATCACAGTTTCATGTTGTATTCATTTCGTACTGCCATAGTACAAACGGGGTCTTCAAGGGGCTCCGTCGCCAAACAGTAAACGAATCCGTAAATTCGCACGCGTCACGGATTATCCATTGTTCACCCATTGTTCTCTGCAGTTTGTTTTTTGGTGGCTTCACCCAAGCCATCAAAAAGTGACCGTTAAAAATCCACTTATATCCAAGCAATCGTAGAAGATATGAACGTTTGGTTAATTTCTTAGTGAAGTACAATGATTTATGTCCAAACCTAGCAACTCTAATTTTGAAAAAAAATATGAAAATCCTGTGTGAATTGATGAAATTCTTGATGTTGGTGATTCACAGTGTTTGCTTGCTTTGCATAAAGGACTGATTCCTGATGCTCCAAATTTGTCAGTTGATCAGCTGCCAACAACTGTGTGTTTGACAAGATCGAAGGAAGCAAACAATGACTTGCCCCTTGTGGCATTGCCCTTTGTGGCAACTACTGATTCAGCAAAATCCATTTTGGTTTTGCCACTTCTTGTTGCATACTCAAATTCTTGTGAATTACACAGTGACTTTCCCATTGTGGCAACAAATACTGCTCCTTGTGAATCGCCCATTGTGGCAACAAATAAGACTGCAGAAATGCCTATTGAAACAAACAATCATGATAAATTCCATAATGAATCTAATCAAGCAGGAAGCTCAATTGTCTTTGGAAATGTTTTCCAAGGGTCTTTCTTAAGTGAGACATAAGAGAATAGAGATTCCCCATTCCTATCTTTGTTTGCAGCACTTGATGATACTTTAAAAGAAACAAATAGTGCAATTTTCATATTGCATGGGTACATGGTATCAATTACTTGCAATCCTAACTCTGGGTTCTATGTATTTGATTCTCATGCAAGAAATTTTTTGGGTATGCCTGATATGAATGGCAAGGCAGTGCTGTTGAACGTGAGAAATCTGTTTTCCTTACAAAATTATTTGCAATTGCTAGCCACAGCACTTCACAGTACTTTCTTTGAAGTGGTTTCTGTGACATTTAATAATCTGAATTCTTCAGACCCACAAGGAATTGATTTTTTAGTCAGTCCAGGCAAACTGGCCGTAGAATATGAAAAGCAACAAAAACGTGAGCAAGTCCGACAACGTGTTGCCAGAAGACGCAAAAATGAAAGTGAGTCTGAACGACAAGTGCGACTTGCAAAGGTGCGAAAAAATTCCGCTAAAACATGTGCAAATAAAAGTGAACCTGAAAGACAGGAACGGCTTGCAAAAATATATGCATGTCAAACTGAATCTGAAAGAGAAGAACGCCTTGTAAAAATGCGCCAAAATGCCTCAAAAACTGCACAAAAAGAAACTGAACCTGAAAGACAGGAAAGGCTTGCAAAAATGCGCCAGCGTGCAAAGAAAAAGCAAGCTAATGAAACTGAATCTGAAAGGGAAGCGCGACTTCAAAAACGTAGATTGCAAAGGAAAAATAAGAAAGAATATGTGTTACATGATAAAACTAATTACTTGGCAGAATTTGATAGAAGAAACGGTTCCATACACCAACAAAATTGGGCAAAGAAGAACATTGACACATTTCATGAATCAATCAGATTTTCAATGAAACATTGTAAGATTTGTTTTGAAACATGGCCAGTAAAGAATCAGTCAGTTTCTGAACAGTTTGTATGCATACGATGTGCCAGAGATAAGAAAATTCCAAAAAAGTTTTCAAAAGAGAATGGAATGATTCCATCTGCAGTTCCAGCTGAAGTGCAGTGGCGAAGTTAGAGGGCATGCTCGTCATGCTCAGCATGACCAAACATTTTCAAAAATAACATTTTTTTCAATCACAAAAAATAGGTTTTTCTGCTCGAAAACGCAGTTTCTTATCGCCTAACCAGTTCAAAAATGCAGCGATTGATCGAATGACCCCCCCCCTGGTCAATATGGCTTCTGATGATATCCCCCGTATTCAGTTCGGCTAAGCCAATGAGATTCGCTACTGAGAGCAGGAAGAAAGTCAACAGGGCATCCAATCTGGTCATGTCCTCATTCTTGAGCCCGACCTACCGGAAATCTCCCTATGAATACGGTCATGCCCATAAGGTTGGTACCCTATGTTCAGTCATGCTCGACAAAAGAATCCACTTCTGAAACAAAAGGAATGAACAAAGCTTGGTCTGGCAAACGAGAAGAGCATGACCTCGTCGTTATAATCATCATAACCTAGTCCTACAATTTCGATGAATGGTTCGTTTTGATTGGCTGAATATTTTATTCTGCAAAATCATTGCAAAGATTTTCTACATAAAGGTATGTCAAGTTCTCAGGGCATGAGTGTCGTATGCAGGGCAACCCTGTGTCATTTCGTGAGTTTCACTCTGACAAGTGTGTTTAGGCCTAGCCGACTATGGCGCAAGTTCAAGCTCAGGCAATTATTGCTGATCGAGACCTTGTGTCTCAGTTATTAAGAACGTCCTTTGCTTCGAGGACTGTTGCTGAGCAGAAGCACATCTACCAACAACAGCGACCAATGCGGAAATTGGCTGTGTGCGAGTGAAGGTATGAAAGGGGCTGTTTTGTTAGTCATGTACATTAATTAGGCCAGGTGTATCCCAAAAATGGACAGAAACAGGCTATACCAACATTCATGGCATGTGTTCCTCTCTGATTGCAAAACTGGCTAGGTGCACTGGTGCAGTATTATCATAATTTGTTGCTGACTATGAGAACGTTCACATGCCCACCATGGTGAAGGAACTTTGTTTGCTGTTGTCTGTTGATGATTAGTATTATCATAATTGCTGATCAAAGGAACTTTCCAAGAGAATTTTCCTGTTTGTGCAGTATTTTCATAATTTGTTGCTGACTATGAGAAATTTCACAAGGAACTTTCCTGTTGGTTATTGCAGTATTATCATAATTTTTACTTATCAGAACAGCTTCCTCCCACAACAGCCAATTTTCTTTTATGGTCAATTGTAATGCAGTTTGATTACCCCCCCCCCAGTTTTACTGTTGCCATGAGCTGGTGGGGTTCCTTATGCTTAAAAATGGAAAACTCAAGCTAAATTTGTCTTGCAAATGTTCAACAAAATTAAATGTGAAAATCTTGACACAAAATGCCTGCCAAATTTATGACAAGCTTAAAATGCCTTTGAAATGTCAGACTTAAAACAAGAACATATGAAAACCAAGTCTTGGCCTAACATTTTTTGAAAATATAGAGTTTTCCCTTCTGTGTTCAGGTGCATAAATGTGAAAATCTTGACACAAAGTGCCTGCCAAATTTATGACAAGCTTAAATGCCTCTGAAATGTCAGACTTAAAACAAGAACATTTGAAAACCAAGTCTTGGCCTAACATTTTTTGAAAATAAGAGTTTTCCCTCTGTGTTCAGATACAAAATGTGAAAATCTTGACACAAAATGCCTGCCAAATTTATGACAAGCTTAAATGCCTCTGAAATGTCAGACTTGAGACCAAAACAAAAACATTTGAAAACCAAATCTTAACCTGAAATTTTTGAAAATGGGAGTTTTCCCTTGTGTTCAGGTGCATATTTAACCTGTAAAGGGATAGGCGTTGTCCCCATTCTTGTGGGAAAAGGGGCGTTTCCTGGGTTAAAAAGGGCGTGGTCCAAAAAATTTTCCGGGGGCTCCGCCCCCGGACCCCCGCGCTCTTTGCGCCTACGGCGCAAAGAGCTCCTATTTTTGCACCTTCGGCGCAAAGCATGACCTCCCCTTTTGAGCCAGCTTCGCCCCTGCTGAATTGCAAGGTTTGACACAAATTGAAGAGATGCTTATTGCACGTGCTCTCTCTATGATGCTTGTCTATGTAAGACCAGGTGGGCAAAGAGGCTATCATGGTCATTGTATTGACCTACCGCAAAGAGTTGAAAAACTTGCATCAACATTGCCCCGGTATCCAAAAGATTTAGCTGTCATTGTCGTGCAAATGAAAGGGAAAAACAATTCTACCAAAGATATGAAGGTGAGACGAAAAGTCGTCCACGATGCCTTGATGTGGCTGTTAACTCACAATCCTGTTTATAAAGAATTAGAAGTAGACGAAGAAGCATTGAACAGCTTACCGGAAAATGCAGTACCACATGATTTTATTACACTAGACACGAAAGAAGAAAATGATTCATCTATGCTTGGAAGTGAAAATGATGACCATTTTTCAAGAGATGCTTACAGGGATGATCAGGTTTATAATGAAACAACTGAAATGAATTCATTTCTACCACTTGGTGAGCAGCAACAACGAGAAATCCATGCTATAAAAAATGAACTATCTGCGGAACAGCCATTAGAATGGCCAAACGATGAGGGAGCTAATCCATTTAGTGAGTATGATACTCCATTTCTCGCCAGTATGGCATTCCCAACTCTTTTTCCAGATTGTCTTGGGGACCCAACCAATGAGGCAACATTAAGAAATGTTTCTTTTCAAGGTGGAATCAAACACCTCCTAAAATTTAGTGAATTGATCAATGGAAAATGGATTTATCGCTTTGCAAACCATCTAAGATTTGCTTACTGGTCCTTGAACATGATGCAGAGAAAAAGAACCCTTGAACAAAGTGGAATTTTTCTCAAACAGAATCCAAGTGAAGCACATCTTACAACTGATGAACTGCGTGATATGGTACTAAATAACAATTCAGGTGATATGATGGCTAAAATGTCTAGGTATGTTGCAAATGTGCTAGGGTCCAATCCATATGGCATAAAGCTAAGGAGGTAAAAAGTTAAGGAGGGGTTAAAAGCAGTCATAACAAGCAAAGGTGCATCAACCATCTTTTCTACTTTCTCTGCTGCAGATATGCATTGGCCAGATTTGCATGACCTTTTCAACAGTGGTTCTCAATGTGAAATTTCAAGTGAAGAAAGACGGCAAAATGTCATTAACAATCCACACCTTGTGGACTGGTTCTTTTGCCAAAGATTGGAAAATTTTGTGAAGCATTGGTTGTATGAAACAATGGATGCAGAATGGCATTGGTATAGATTTGAATACCAGCACCGGGGAAGCATTCATTGCCATGGCACTGCTCAATTAAGAAATGATCCAGGACTTTGTGAATTAACTGAAATAGCTTTAAAAGGGTTTCTTGCACATAACATAACCGATGAACCCAATAATGTTCCTCATGATGTGAGGGAAGTTATTGAAGCAGGCAAAAATGCAGAGGAGAAAGTCTGCCAATATGTTGACTGGCTATTGACCACATGGAATCCTTTACCTCCAGATACTGAGACTTGGGTTAAACCAAAAGTTCATCCCTGTCAGAAAAGGCATGAAGATATTTGTGAATCAAGCTGTGAAACAGATTATGCAGACCTTGTTAACACAGTTCAAAGGCATACAAGATATACCACAAGCTACTGTTTGAGAAAAAAGCATGATGAGTCTGAAGTGAAATGCAGGTTTCATTTCCCATTTGAGTCTTGTCCTAAAACAAAGCTTCAATTTGAAGAAGTCCATACAAAGAAAGGCGAGAAGACTTTTAGAGCTGAAATTGTCACAATGCGCAATGATTCTAGACTTAATAACCACCAAAGATGCCAGTTGCAAGGCTGGAGAGCAAATTGTGACATACAAGTTGTGATTGACATTATGCTTGCATGGAATATTTAACTAAATATGCAGGAAAAGGTGAGCCAAAGTCACCAAGCATGAACCATCTTCTCAAATCAGTTCTTAAGAATACAAGCAGTGCAAGTTCTGATGCAAAGAAAATCATCAAAAAGTTAGCAATGAAGGCACTCGGAGAGAGAGACTTCTCTGCACAGGAAACAATGCATTTGTTAATGTCTCTCAAGCTTCATAGTTGTTCATTCAAAGTCATACTAGTAAGTCTTACTGGGTCACGAAAAGTCCGAAAACATGCAGACTGTGATTCTAACATCGAAAATGAAGGGGTACCGGGTGTCCCAAAAAAAGCGCAACGGACTTGATCGGGACTAGCTACAAGAATTTAGGTCCAATCAGTCCAAAATGATTTTTGGTGTAATCCTAGATAGCGAACTTGAAGATAAATACCTTGTTTGTTGATATTGGTGCATGGAAATTTGGAGTATCAATCTTGAAAGTCCAAATTCGCTTCCATCTCCAAATCAGAGGTTTTGTGTTTCGGCTTAACTGAAAACGTCTCGAGGAATCTCCTCAGTCATTGCATAGTGTAGTAGTGTGAGCATGCTAAGGCACACATGTTTAGGCACACATTTCAATTGAAATTTAAAATTTAAAAATTGACAAAAATAACAATGTCGAAGGGAAAACACAAAGGAATATATTTCTTCAATCATATTGCTCCTGCAAAAGAGCCAAGCACGAATGAGCAATTTTAAGGATCTTATCCATGAGGGTCGTATAGGGGTTTTGGGGAACAGGGGAACATGCCTAAAAATGATTGAGGGAACAGGGAACAAGCAAGAGTCTGTAGAGGGAACAAGGGAACAATCAGTTTCCTATCAGGGATCAGGGAACACTGTAGAAGATTAGGTAAAGTTTTTGAGAAGAAAGTCGATTGATGAAACTTGTCAACATTTAGGAATTTTCGTTCCTCTTTGTGTCTCACAATATTTTTTATGCGAATTGGAATTGGTGTCTGAGTCACACTCGGAGCAGTGGTCACACTAATCCATTGACCTCATATTTGATGCAGTTTCATGAGGTCGAGGGTCGAGGGAGCTGCGCGTGCATTGGAGGATTTTGGTGAAGGATCGGCGTACAACCACCACAAGCTCAAGCATGAGAACTATGTCTTTGGATAAAGAGTCGCTACTCACTGTGACAGTGGCGTACCCAAGAGGGGGATGGGGGGTACGGACCCCTCACTTTTCAAAAAGATGGTCCTTGAGATTCGTACAAAAAAGCAATAAAATTTGTACCTCAGGGGGGGTCAGGCAGATCTATCAAGCGGTGGTCTTTGAGATTCTTGAAAAGCCAGGAGAGAATGGTTTTGTCAAGGTTTTATAGAGCAATGTTTTGGATTTCTAAGAAATGCTTGAACGATGTTGGGAGAGGCATTCTATGCCAAAGTAGAATGCATGTTCTCAAAATTTGCCTGGTGCCTTTGCCCCCAGACCCACTCATTTTTTTTCTCTATAAATTCAATGTTAAAAATTTACAATTTACGAATTACCTAAGATTACAAACGAGCTACCATACAATACTACAGAAACGATACCAAGGGGAGCAAAAGATCATGACTACCCCAGGGCCATCACATGAAGGAGACAAACTAAAATACAACTAAATATATAAGAAGCCCCCTAGCTATTCAGAAAAGAATTAGAATTGAACGATATTTTGCAAATGGAATTTTCGAATGTACGCAATAGTGATAGAAGCTTTATCGCCACTCAATCGAAAGTCGCGTTTGAAATGTATAAGAAAGACGCTCAATCCAGGCTCTTTTGTAGAATAGCTAAAGGGTGTGTTACGAAAAGCTACTTACAAACAATACGACCCTCATCCATGGATAATTTTCCCTTGGGTATATTTGATTTCTCCTTTCGTAATAATTCGAAGAAAGATTAAACAAAATGCATTTCATTAAAGTCATGAAGATTGCAAGAACTAATTCATTTTTCACACCCAAGCAAACTATTTCGCGTATTAGTTTCTTTTATGAGACAGATGCAATGCTAACTTTTCGAAACTTTTGAAGCATAAAAGAATATATCTTTTCAGAACAAAATTGATGAATTTGATTGAATTTCTATTCAAATATTTTTCTAAGCATAAGGCTTTATTCTCTTATTTCACGGTAATTCAGGAGATTCCCCAAAATAGCGCGTTTGCAGTTTAGGCCAAAACCCAAAAGCTCTGGTTTGGAGGTTTAGGCAAATTTCAACTTTAAAGATTGATATTTCCACTCTCCTTGCACCAATATCAACAAACAAGGTATCTATCTTCAAGTTAGCTATCGAGCATTATATAAAAAATTATTATGGATTGATTGGACCTAAATTCTTGTCGCTAGTTCCGATCAAATCCGTTGCGTTTTTTTGGGACATCCGTAACATTCTTCAACAGAGAGCTCATTATTAGATACATATGCTCACAGAGAGAACTATGATGATTCTCCTGAATCTGACAACATGAATGTTGCACAATTTGCATAGAGGTACAAGGTGTTTAAAGGTCAATTGGTTACTCTTCCAAACAATGTTGTTCCAAGGATATTTCCAACATATTCACCAAACCCTGCTGGGTCAAATTTTGCACTTTATTGCAAGTTCCAACTGTTGAGATATAAGCCATGGAAACATTCTGAAAACAATGTTTGGGGTTGTGAAAATCCATCTGATGAGACTTTAGTCTGTGCTTGGCATGAGTTTCTGCAAACACCTTATGCACAAAGAAATGTCCCAGATTGGGTTGACAAATTGCAAAATGTTGTTTTGAATCAAGAACCACAGTTTGAACACCCTGGTGAACAGCAACAAAGTGAATGTCACCAGGAAGAATGGATGATTTTAGCAGGTTTAAATACCACCACTGACCACGCATCTCTTAGCTCTGCCAATGACTGGCAAAAAGATAGAGATAGCTACACCCAAGAACAATTACTTGGAATGCCTCAATGGATTAAAGATAGAAAGGAAAGTCAAAATTCTCAAGAGCATCCAAGTCAGTTTGACGTAGATGTAAATTGTCTCAATCACATGCAAAGACTTGCATATGATTTAGTTATGTCTCATTCTCATAATGATGATACTACAAAGGACCCACTTTGTCTCACAGTGATAGGTGTTGCTGGCACAGGTAAAAGTTATCAGATTAACACTTTGCGCAGTTCATTGCAAAATAGATGTGCAGTCACTGCAACCACAGGAAAAGCTGCTTTCAACATTCAAGGCGTAACAATACATTCATTGCTAAAATTACCTTTTGGTGTGTGTGGTAGCAAGGACCTAAATGGAGAAGGTCTTTGCAGACTGCAGGAGTCAAATGGTGTAGACTATATTATTACAGATGCGTATTCCATGCTTGGGCAGATTACATTTGGATGGATTGATAGGCGTTGTCGACAAGCCACCGGCTTTCATGATAAACTGTTGGGTGGAAAATCATTGATTCTATTTGGTGATCCTGGCCAGTTGCCACCAGTTTTGAGGTAAGCCACTGTTTCATTCTCACCCTTTCAATGAGATTGGCAGGCAAGGGTATTTTGCATATATGATGTTTGACAAGGTTATCAAGCTTACTGAGAACCAGAGGGTATCTGGTGCCAGCAGTGAGCAAACTTCTTTCAGAGACTTTCTATTTAGACTGAGAAATGGAGAAACTACATCACATGATTGGAAGTTACTGTTGACCCGTCAGCCATTGAATGTCACAAATATTTCTGAATTTGAGAATGCAGTGGACTTTTTTAAAGCAATGAGCAAGTTGACAATTCAACTATGAACAATTGACAAAGTTACAGAGCCCCATTGCATGCATTGAAGCAAGACATTCATCAGCAGCTGCTAAAAGATTGAATTCAGACCAAATGTCTGGTTTACAACCAGTTATTTATTTAGCAAAATATGCAAAAGTGATGTTGACAATGAAGTTATGGCCAAGCGTTGGACTTTGCAATGGAGCCATACTGGAACTGTAATTGATATTTTGTATCAAATAGGCCATGCACCACCCAGCCTGCCTATTGCAGTGATTGTAAAATTTGATGGATACAGAGGACCTTCTTTCAGTGATCAAGAACCATCATTGGTTCCAATATGCCCAATGACTGCAAGAGCAAAACTCAAATATATTTCATGAAAGGCAACAGTTGCCCATACGACTTGTATGGGCCTTTACAATTCAGAAAAGTCAGGGAATGACCTTGTCAAAAGCTTGGGTAGACATTGGCAAATCTGAGAGAACAGTTGGAATGTCATATGTAGCTTTGAGTAGAGTGAAAACATTATCATCACTTGTAGTTGAACCAATGAGCTTTGAGCGCCTCCAAAAGGTCAAATTGGTTGCAACATTTCAGTACAGATTACAAGAGGAGGAACGATTGCAAAGATTAGCTGATGACAATGTATGCTGATGACACAAGTATTTCACATTCTGCGAAAAATATCAACGAGTTGAATGACACACTGAATAGCGATCTCGATCGGCTAAAGGAATGGTTACAAGGGAACAAACTGTCACTAAATGTCGTAAAGACACAGGCGATGGTTGTAGGTTCTCGACCAAACCTAAAAAAGATTGCTGACAATAAAGTAGAGACCCCATCATTTGTTATTGATGGCGCTGAAATTGACATCGTTAAAAATGTAAAATATTTAGGAGTCCAACTTGATGATAGCCTCGTTTGGGATCGGAACACGAAAGTATTATGTAGCAAACTGTCTCGTGCTCTAGGATTTTTGAAATCTGCCAAAAAATTCGTACCCAAGGATACCTTAATCAAAATGTATCATGGCATCGTAGAGCCACATTTCCGTTATTGCTGTTCTGTTTGGGGAGGCTGCAGTGAAACCAGATTGCAAACCATACAAAAATTGCAAAATCGAGCTGCAAGAATTGTCACCAATAGCAGCTATGATGTATCCGCCTCAAATTTGATCAAGGAACTAAATTGGCCAACGGTTACGGAAATGATAAAATGCGAGACAGCTACTATTGAGGGTCGTATAGGGGGGGTCCTTGTTCCCCTGTTCCCTTATAAAATTATCATTTGTTCCCATGTTCCCTAGCGAATTTTAAGAATGTTCCCTGCAAAAATGTTTGTCAAACAACAATTGTCAAGATCCCTTGTAAAACTTCCTTTTTGGCATCTTCAAATCATTACTTTTAGAAAAAACTGTTTTTTGTATCCTAACAAGCCAGAGAGAATAAAACAAAGCATAAAAAAAGCAACAATAAAAACGAATAAAACAAAATCAACAAAATCAACATATCTGAACAGCTACGTTCTGTTATAAAAAACTGAACATCCACATCCACAGCAGTAAGAGCCTAGACAACTATGGCTTCTCCTTAAAGGGCTGCAGTGCAACATAACATTCAGAGGAATACGCAGCACATGAGAGCCTAGACAACTATGGCTTCTCCTTAAAGGGCTGCAGTGACGGGCAGTACAACATTCAGAGGAATACGCAGCACATGAGAAGTGAGGGGATCTGGGGCGTAGCCCCTGAAATTTTTTTGGACCACACCCTTCAGACGCTTGGAAAATAAGGGAAACGCTCTTTTTAGTTATATCTTGCATCGTGGCTGCAATAGAAAAAAAATAGGTAGGACGTTTTGTTGCATTTTGCATTGAGAATTTATACCCACAATTGAAAGTTAATCTAGGAAAGTAGACGGAGAATTGTTTTTCGAAAACAGTCCAGCATATCAAGTACGAAATTACAAATTGCCTTTCTTAGCTTTTACTCCAAAATGGTTTAGCGCTGGTTGTTCGATCTTGATATTCGAGGAAATATCTTTTTTCACCACTTGATCATTATCTAGTCAGTCATCTTTTGCCAGAAGCTTTTGCAAAAGAAATTGCTGTGGCAATTTGAATCATTTTAAAAAGGTCAGAGTACAGCTCTTAAAAACATTTCAGATGAGATTGTTCGAGGAGAGCAGCAGCAAATAGGGATCACTGTAGCCAATGCCACGTTCAGAAGACGAGTGGGATCTGGGGGATCTCAAAATGAGTGGGTTTCACAAATTAAGCCTTCACAAATTTAAGCACAATTTTAGGGATACCATAAATCCAATTTGCCCTACTAACGATGGTATTGAGAGCACGGAGCACTTTTTGTTGCTTTGCCCCTCGTTTGAGGATCAGCGTCGAGACCTTCTCGCTGGAGTTTTTGCATTACTACGACCATTCGGATATATCGACCTTACAAATGAAGTTTTGACGCAGCTTTTATTGTATGGTGATAAAGACCTCCCAAATGACGTCAACAGAAATATACTTGATTTGACTCTACAATACATCCACACAAGCGGTCGATTCAATTAAGATCACAGAAATCTAGCTAAATGCAACTCAACCACCATACCAAGTCCATATTCGTAAAGTATCCTGTTCGCCGAGTCCCGTTCCTCTATTCTTTTGTTCTTTTGTTTGTAAGTAGCTTTTCGTAACACACCCTTTAGCTATTCTACAAAAGAGCCTGGATTGAGCGTCTTTCTTATACATTTCAAATGCGACTTTCGATTGAGTGGCGATAAAGCTTCTATCACTATTGCGTACATTCGAAAATTCCATTTGCAAAAAATCGTTCAATTCTAATTCTTTTCTGAATAGCTAGGGGGCTTCTTATATATTTAGTTGTATTTTAGTTTGTCTCCTTCATGTGATGGCCCTGGGGTAGTCATGATCTTTTGCTCCCCTTGGTATCGTTTCTGTAGTATTGTATGGTAGCTCGTTTGTAATCTTAGGTAATTCGTAAATTGTAAATTTTTAACATTGAATTTATAGAAAAAAAAATGAGTGGGTCTGGGGGCAAAGGCACCAGGCAAATTTTGAGAACATGCATTCTACTTTGGCATAGAATGCCTCTCCCAACATCGTTCAAAGCATTTCTTAGAAATCCAAAACATTGCTCTATAAAACCTTGACAAAACCATTCTCTCCTGGCTTTTCAAGAATCTCAAAGACCACCGCTTGACAGATCTGCCTGACCCCCCCTGAGGTACAAATTTTATTGCTTTTTTGTACGAATCTCAAGGACCATCTTTTTGAAAAGTGAGGGGTCCGTACCCCCCATCCCCCTCTTGGGTACGCCACTGTCACAGTGAGTAGCGACTCTTTATCCAAAGACATAGTTCTCATGCTTGAGCTTGTGGTGGTTGTACGCCGATCCTTCACCAAAATCCTCCAATGCACGCGCAGCTCCCTCGACCCTCGACCTCATGAAACTGCATCAAAAATGAGGTCAATGGATTAGTGTGACCACTGCTCCGAGTGTGACTCAGACACCAATTCCAATTCGCATAAAAAATATTGTGAGACACAAAGAGGAACGAAAATTCCTAAATGTTGACAAGTTTCATCAATCGACTTTCTTCTCAAAAACTTTACCTAATCTTCTACAGTGTTCCCTGATCCCTGATAGGAAACTGATTGTTCCCTTGTTCCCTCTACAGACTCTTGCTTGTTCCCTGTTCCCTCAATCATTTTTAGGCATGTTCCCCTGTTCCCCAAAACCCCTATACGACCCTCACTATTACATACAAAGCATTGACAGGTCTTGCACCCGGCTATCTTTCAAACCTTTTCAAGAAAAACTCTGCGCGTGATATCAGTATGAATTTGCGGAATGCCATTGCCGATGTCGTTGTTCCAAGGATCAAAACTTGCAATGGGCAGAAAGCGATATCTTTCCGGGGTGCAAAGACTTGGAATGAATTGCCTTTGGATGTCAAACAAGCACCCTCTCTTAGCATTTTTAAAAGTATGCTGAAGAGTAATTTGCCTCTCTCAGGCTAACTCCTTTGTTTTTCATTTATTTTTTTATTTAGATTGTAAATATAGGTAATTTGATAGTAATTTTTAGTAACATTGTAAAGTTTGGCACGGCCCCCTGTAAAGCAATCCTCTCGATTGACGGGGCCACCGTGTAAAAATAATGAAAAATGAAAATGAAAATGAAATGAAACTGCAACATCAAATGAGAGTTTTAGACCCCATATATAATCATGTTTTGCATTGACAACCAATTTATATTGATGGACTGCCATAGTCCAATCAGGCAAGAACTTCCTTGTAAGCTCTTTTTTTCTATTTATCAGGGGGAGCAGGGCAAGACAAGGCAGCAAAGTGAAGAGGAAGAGTCAAGATCAGCTTTGGGTGGCACCTCACTATGCAAATGGCTACAGGAAAACAGGTAAGGATTTGTTTTTCAGCATAAAAAATTTACATTAGAACTGAAGTTTCCTTTCCTCTGGACAGGCTGTCAACAGTTCTGTAATTTTGCTGGAAAGATACTACACAATAGCACAAAATTTAGGAAACAATGTTTTTAACAAATTCTGCAATTTTGAAAACAAAATTGTATAACATTATAAATTGCATCAATGATGGCAAAGGAGACCTTGATATTTTGCATCTGACAGAATTTTTATTGATTTTCGAGGATGGAGTGAAGGTGAAGGTGAAGTTGCGTTTTTTAGCGCCAAGCGCTGGGATCGCAGAAATAGAGCAGACCAAATCGAGTCCGCGACCCCTGTCATGACGCTCAAGTGATGGGGTCCTACCGGGTATCGAGCCCACTCCACCTGACTGTTCTGGCTGTAAAGTCAGAGGATTACAACACTGCGCCACAACACCTTCAAGTTGTCTTAAAATGCAAAGGATCTTGGTAGAAATATCCCTCATTTATTTTTTGAGTGTCAGCATATGCTGATGTGCTGATCTATCAAACTTTCCAGATATATCTGAAACAGAATCTTTAACACCAAAAACTTATCTGTTTTATCTCTTGTTTCAGGAGTGAAAGATAGTCTGTTAACAAGTGACATTCTGGTAAAGACTGGCATTGGAGCAATGTGACATTTTTGTGAACGCAAAAGGCAGCATTGTATGCTTCATTTGACCTTTATTGGAACAAGGTGTTGCTGTTTGCAAATTTTAACAACTTAGAGCCACACATTGTGCATCTTACACTGTTTCCATCAAATGGAATTGTCAAACATTCAAATGGAATCATTGAATGGAGTCATTGAACAATTTGTTATGATGATGCATGCAGCTGTTTGATTACTGTTGCTGATGTGATCAAAACATCTTATGTTACACATTACTGACTCAAACATAAAACAGTTTAGTTGTTTTATTATCGTTGCTGATTCTGATTAATGCTGTTGGAAGCAAACCTTAAATCATCACTCAGAGCTATTGGAGCAATATGACTATTTCTCCTTAAAAAGTTTATATCAGTGTTGATCTTTGGTCAAATAACAGAGCCCATCATGTGAGGTACGACCCAGCACAGTATAAAGCCGTAAAGTCCAAAGGACATTTGGAAAGGAACTTGGAACATGAATAATATTCGACTCTGACTGAAAATTGCAATTTAATGCTTAAATTGAGATCAATATTTTATCAAGTAAGATCAATGTTGTAGTCATGCTAAGCTGTCTTGTAATTTGCAAAAAAATGTAATTTTTTAATTGTTTCAAACCAGTACCCTTTGCTTCTCAAAGCATTTGCACACAATTGTGGTGGAAAAACTCTCAGCTGCACTCACTTAACTTCATTAACAGCTAGTTATTATCATAGTTTATTGTATTCTAATGGTTGCTTATTTTCATTAGAGGACCCCTTGATAAACAGATTCTCCTGAAGGCCAACCTTAAAAGGATGGAATATGAAATGTTTGCATGCTTACCGGCATTTGGTGTTCAGAAATGTTGGATTCAGCAAGTAATCTATATCAATTTTGTGACTTTTTGTAAAGGTTCCAATGACAACTCTTGATGCATCAAACGAGATCTTTACCTCTGTCAGCAAGGCATCAACAAAATCCTTGGCTCGATCCCATCCATCCTGGCCCATACTTGCAGAGCTGTCCATTAGGATAACTAGATCAGACTCACCATGCTCCACCCCCTCTCCCCAGCAGTTCATGAACTGCCTGCTACGTTTATCAACAGCAGAGCTGTTTCTCAAAGGCCTCTTGTAATCATCACATGATCGCACTGCTGATGCCAAATGGAAACAGACTAAAACGGCTGCAAAGAACAAGATGGCATTCCCCATTCTGACTTAAGAAATGTGCCATTTGCTAGAAACCGAAAGCTTTTTTTCAAATAATTGTAATGTTGACATTTGGAAAAAAGTGACACTACACAACTATATAAACACGAAACCAATTAAAAATAGTTTGCACAGGCATCCGTCTGGCTAAACATCTATGATCTTTCGGCAAAGCTGTACTTCCCGTTAACTAGATATTTGTTGGCTTGCTTTTCGAGTTTCTGAAGGTGTTGTGGCGCATTGGTGTAATCCTTTGACTTTGCAGCAAGAACAGTCAGGCGGACAGGGTTCAGTTTAGTTCAGTTGAGTTTATATTTTAATTCAAAAATATTAACAATACATACAAAAAACTAAACTACAAGGATATGAGACATGTTACAGAAAAATTAATACATTTGAATGGGAAATTAATACAATATACAAATACTAGGAACAAAATGAATTGTATGCAGGGAATTACTTAAAGGACAAGTCCGGGGTTGGTATGATTGACGATAAAATACAAGATAATACTGCTATGAATGATATATAATACTTTTTCCCACTATTTTTCGACTTCTCCTTGCGAAAATACGCATTCAATTAAGCAATTTGAGCGAAATGACGTCATATCGCGCAAACGAAAATGAGGCTTTGTGGTTGTTTTTCACCTCTTTATCGTTGCAAGCCCCTTTATCGTGTTCTCGTGCCATTTTCATTGCATGAGTACACGATAAAGAGGCTAGCAGCGATTAAGAGGCGAAAAAACAATTACACTGCCTCGTTTTTGTTTGTGCGATATGACGTCACTTCGCTCAAATTGCTACGTAATTTCACAAGGAGAAGGTGAAAAATAGTGGAAAAAAGTATCATACATCATTCATAGCAGTATTGTCTTGTATTTTATCATCAATCATACCAACCCCGGACTTGTCCTTTAAAGGAGGAGCCCTTCAATAGATAAACTAATCGAGGAGGGAGCCCCCCCCCCCTATCCTAAAAGGTTATTGAATGAGTTTGGTTGAATTTGAATAATCTGAGGAATTTAGCATATCATATGTAAAATCGGGCAAGATATCAAAATAGCTCAGGACATTAGTTGACCTTGTTTAATAAGTAAATTTTCAATTTTTTTTGAAAGATATTTTTGATGGAGCATTTCTGAGTTCTGCAGGTAGTGTATTCTAGAGTTTGGCCCCAGTTTGGCACTAAGATAATGTAATGATTTTAGACCATATTGAAGACTGTTTTGTCGAGTCAAGTATACATCACCTTGACTGGCCTGTCTAGTGGAATATTGATGAACAAATGAATTGAATGTCAAGAGTTTATGAAAGCATTCAGGTGATGTCTTGTTGACAGAGTCAAAAACAAAAGTTAAGAGTCTAAGTTCAAAAATATCAGAAAGTCTGAGAAGTTTCAGATCTTTGAAGATGGGGAAAGAGGGTGAAAAGCGAGGCTGAAATGATATGGCTCTGACTGCTTTTTCTCTAACCTGAAAATATGTTCGATGTATGATGCATATGTTTGACCCCAGGCAATGAGACTATATTGTAAGAAAGACAGAAACAAAGCATTGTACAAGCAGAGAGAAACATCCAATGGAAGTAGGTTTCGAATTTTCAAAAAGATTCCGCACGTTCTAGCCAATATTTTTAGACAGTTCACTGAGATGGTATTTCCAGCTCATATGATCATCTAACAGGAGACCCAAGAACTTGAACAAATTTTACTCTTTTGATACTTTTCCCCCTATTTTAATAACAGCATCAGGAGGAACTTTTACAGATGAAGAAGGGACGATAATATAATTTGTCTTATCAATAATTAATGATAATTTATTAGCATCAAGCCATTTCTTTACTGATCTCAGTTCTCTGTTTACTATTCTAATCAAATGAGACAAATCACTGGATTCACAGTGGATGTTTGTATCATCAGCAAAAAGATAAAACTTGAGTTTCTTGGAAGCATTAGGTAGGTCATTTATATAAATAAGGAAAAGTAATGGACCCAGTACAGAACCTTGTGGTACACCACAACTAACTGAAAGTAAGTTAGAATTGCTTCCATTAACAGAAACATATTGATTTCTATCAGATAGATATGATCTAAACCATTCAAGAGCACATCTACGAACACCATAGTGTTCCAGTTTTGAAAGTAAAATTGCATGATTAACCTTATCAAAAGCCTTTTGTAAATTAATGAATATACCGCAACCAAATCTTTTATTATCAAGTGTATTTCTTGCAGCTTCTGTCAAGCTCACTAGGGCATGATCAATTGAGTGATTTTCTTGAAATCCAAATTGTAATGAATAAAGAACCTTATGTATTTCAAGGAATCTATACAGTCGTCTGTACATTAACTTCTCGAATATCTCGCTAAAGACAGGCAGAAGAGAAACGGGCCTATAGTTCGATGGCAGCTCAGGATTACCTTTTTTAAACAGTGAAATCACCTTGGCTATCTTAAGTTTATCTGGAAAAATACGAGACTGGAAAGACTGATTCACAAGAAGAGCAAGAAATTGTGGATCCAATGATTTTTAGTAATTTTATAGGTATACTATAGGGACCTACAGTTCTGTTTGATAGATAATCAAGAGGAGATTTAGGAGTCAATAGGATTGTCTTAGTTATTTCATCAACAACATTAACATAAAAATCATTAAAAATACTTGACATTTTAGAAGGGTCTGAGGTTACATTTCCATCTTTATCTTTTATCTTGTTAATTGCAGCAGAAGTGGAAGATTTATGAGAAACTATTGTCTTAATACCTGACCATAATTTTTTCATATTTTGACTGTTTGTAGAAAAATAATTATGAAAATACTTTGCTTTACTTTCTTTTAATTCATTGGACACACGATTTCTAAACTTCTAATACAACTTTAGATTATCATCAGTTTGCTTTTTCTTCAATTTCAGCAAAATTCTGGCTCAGATTCTCATCATTTTTAGTATATCTTACTGTTTATCCACGGTTTATCTTCGAGCTTCATTTCCTTTCTACTCCGCTTTTTAATCGGAGCATGTTTATGTGTCAAAGATAAGATCTTTCAAAAATCTGCCAAATTTATTGTCTACATCCATTTCACTGTTTTCTAGATAATCAAATTAACATCTTAACAGCTTAACATTTCATTTTGAATACTGGCTGCTTCCTTATTATTCCACAGCCCGCTGAGCGTGTTACCTTTTTTTACTCACCCTGTATACGTATTGTAAATAAATTTTTATCGGAGGGTCCCCCCGGAACCTGCACTTCAGTCATATCTTTTTACCTCATGCTTCTCCGCTATTTCTCTTAGAAAGGGGTATAAATTCAAATCCTATCTGGGACATAGAATTCAAATATAGGGGTCACATTATGGTCAACTAGTCAGAGATTGCCAGAAATAAGGCATCAAATTTTTCAATAATCACCTATCATTAACAATTTGAGGGCAAAACAAAACGGAAATAATAAATTTCGGCTATTTTTGAGAGCCCCCCCCCCCCCCTTCTCCGGCGTTCCTGACTGTAATGGTATTTAGTTCCTATTCAGTTGAAGTTCATGATCATTTATTCATATTCCCTCATCTTATCTACTGACTAATATCAGAGTGTTCAGCATTAGTATTAAATTTGGAATGTATGCACAATTTCAAGGATGTCAGTGAATGTATGGAAAAGGGGGTGATATTTCCAAGAGAGTTGAAGAAAGGGGGTTAATTTGAAAGGTTCCGTCAAAGATAAGGGGTATGGGGTGGATTCTATGGACAAGCATGATGTTCACTAGATAATAGTAGTGCAGGTGCTGGGAGGGTCCCTTGGCAACGGCCTCGGCTGAAGGGCAACCTGCCTTAAAAGAATAAAATATAACATCTTAAGATGCTCACCGGCATTTGGTATTCAGAAATGTCGGATTCAGCAAGTAGTTTATTTTAATGCTGTGACTTTGTCCAAAGGTTCCAATTACCACTCTTGATGCATCGAAAGTGATCTTGATCTCTGTCAGCAAGGCATCGACAAAATCTTTCGCTCGATTCCATGCATCCAGGCCCATACTTGCAGAATTGTCCATCAGGATAATCAAATCAGACTTACCATGCTCCACCCCCTGACCCCAGCAGTTCATGAACGTCCTGCTCTGTTTGTCAACAGCAGAGCTGTTTTTTAAATGCCTCTTGTAGTTATCGCATGTTCGCACTGCTGATGCCAAGTGGAAACAGACTAAAACAGCTGTAAAGAACAAGATGGCATTCCCCATTCTGAATTAAGAAATGTGCCACTTGCTAGAAACCGAAAGCTGTTTTTCAAGTGATTGTAATGTTGACTTTGGAAGTGTTTTTACACAACACAACCGCATAAAAAAATCAATTTAGGAGAGTTTGCACAGCCATCGGTCTGGCTAAACAACTACGATATTTGGCAAAGCTGTACTTTCCAAAGGTATTTATTGGCTTTCCTTTTGGGTAGCATAGTATCATTTGAAACTAAGTAGCAAACACAACAGACTCCGCTCAAAACCGGATAAACGGAAACGAGGCTGGTTAAATGATCATGATTCAGTATCAATTGAATTTCATTTATTTCATATTGGCCCTAATCCATACGGGGGTGTTTTGCACCCCCACCCCCTCGAGGTTTTATTTGCTGCGTTTTTAAATGACATCATTTTTGTCCCCCGAACCTGCCTGAATTTTAAGAATTATCCTTTAGCTATTAATTCTAATGGAAATATTTTTGAACAATACACTCGCTTGGCGGACTGTGAAATAAGAAGAAAAGTAAAAACCGGCATATGAGAACCACCCGCTTATAAGAACCTAAGGCCTAAAATGTTCTAATTTCACCCAATTACAGAAGAGCTTATTCATTCTGAAATTCAAGGAAGGTTCTTATCTTAAAAAAAGTTAAATGTAAACAGCTGGTTGGTAACATGTGATAAAATGTTTCAAGAAGTTTAGCCAAATACTTAAGTAGATACAAAGCATATGTAAAAAATTCCTTGTATGAATGGATTTGATACAGGTAAGGCTAGGTAGATAAAGTTGTTCTTTATAAACTTGTTTCATGATAGTGAGAACGTGAAAACCTTGCTTTCTTACATTTGGCCTAAATTTTCGAATATCTGTAATTTTCTTTTGATAAGAACCTATTTAAGAACCTTGCATCCTGTTTTCAAGAATAGTATCATATGCATAAGAACCTAAACAGGGTGATTTCAAAATGTAAGGTTCTTACATGCGGGTTTTTACTGTACGTGGCCGATATTTAAAAGGGTTGGTCTCAGCAAGTTAAATCTCCATAAATTCAAGCATAATTTCAGAGATACCATAAACCCAATGTGCCCAACAAGCGATGGCATTGAAGAAACGGAGCACTTTTTGTTGCTCCGCCCTCCTTTTGATGTTCAACGACAAAATCTTCTCGCTGGAATTGTTGAATTATTACGACCATATGTACAAATCATCAACCTTTCAAATCATTCTTTGACGCAGCTTTTATTGTATGGTGATGAAGACCTTTCTAATGAGTTGAACAGAAATGTACTCGAATTAACTTTACGCTTCATCCACGAAACTGGTCGGTTTGATTAAGATCTATTGAGAATTCCGCCATGCACTAAGCAATCGCAATCACCACGTCCCGTATCGTTAGTGTTTCTTTTCCTTGTAAATTCTGTTTCACATCAGATGGAGGCATTTTACTTACCTAAATCTACACCAAATGAGTTGCACTCGTTGCATCAACAAATTCATCGCAACACTGACCTGACATTTGGAGTGAAACTGAATCTAGTATAGTATCCTTTAATTTATAAATTGTTCGTAGTGTGATTGTATACGGTTTAACGTTTCGTGTTTTTAGATATTGGCCATGGGGTAGTCATAGTCTTTCGCTCCCCATGGTATCGTACATGTAGTGTCGTATAGTAATTAGAATTAGGTATAGTAGAATGTAAAGCATCTTGTAAATTTAATCTTGAATAAAAAAAAAAAATTTAAAAGATGTTAATCTATCAGCCAAAGGCTAACTTAGATGAGAAAATTTTGTTCAGCAAAATCATCTATCACTCAGACCCATAAGGTACGAAAATGATGGTAAGCGGTTTGTAAGGGAAAGAGAGCTCTACATTTGGCGCTAGTCAACGTTTTACTTGATACATTTAGAAGAATTGTGCACAAAAGCGCTAGAAGCTCTAACGCCACTCAGTCGAACTTTTGGTATAAAAAATGCATAAAAATATCTCTCGATCTAGACTCTTTTTTAAAAAGTCTGAAAGGTTTATGCAAAGGGGTTAGCAATCGTGGACAAAGGAAATTCCCTCAACCAGTAATTCACAACAACAACAAAGCCGCAAAAAATTGCCTCGCAACTAGTAGGGCAAACTGTCGCCTTGTGCAAGAGAAAAGAGAAACATGGCTTTGAAGAAAAGCGATGAGTTCTTAATGAAAGGAGAAGGACAAATCTAAAAACCTGCTTCGCGCATTTTGATTATTCAATTCGGGAGCAGAGAGTAACTGTTTCATACAAGTCCTAAGTATGCAAGAATCCCAGAATAGACGATTATGGAAAAGATGGCGTCAGGTCGCATTGGCCAAGATGAATTGCATTTGGTGTTCGCATTTCAAAAGAATCACTGTTGACTCTATAACAGAATGCAATGCATCTTGGTCAAATCCCCCCGACGCCATCTTCTCCGTAATCGCTTTGAATTGCGGTGTCAATCAAAAGGAACTTATTCTATTGTGTCTCAAACTGAAGTATCAATAACAGAGATCGGCTGAGTAAATAACCAGCTCTAGCCGCAGGAGAATGACGTCATACCATAAACACACCATGGCCACTCCATTACCTTTTTCCATGGCAACTGCAGAAAAAATTTTGCAATCTTAGCATTGAACCTTAGATGCGCTAGATGTGTAGCACCTTGGTCTAAGTTTCATGGTGACATTGTTAAATTGGCAGCAATAATTCTCCTTGCTCTTAATGGTTTCCGATCATCGGCAGGGTTCTCATCGAATATGACCACCGGGAACAACAGACGTTCTTAGATGAAATCCTTATAGCTAGAACTGCTAAAGACACGTAATTGGAACGCAATGTATCTTTGTAAAAAGTTCCTAGCTGCAATCTTTAGCGTAATCATCTATTTGTGCTTGACCAGGATTAATTGCTAACCATAAAACGGGGTGGTGTATAAAAAAGGTAAACAAATTTGGTTGGGTCCAGCGATGAGAATTTAGCTTTACACAATGGTTATCAATTCCAAAAAGGTTCCTCGCAGTTAACTTGAATGTAGATACGCTTGCTGATATTGGTGCATTGAGTGTTGAAATATTAATGTTGAAAGCTAAATTTGCTGTCAGCTCCAAACAAGAGCTTGGCGTTTGGTCGAAGCACATTCCTGAAGCAAACGAGTCAACAAAATCGTTAATAAAATGAAAACTTATATCATAATATATTCTGTTTGCTGGAAGTCACCCATTGTGACGTTTCCTCGCTTTTCATTAATTTCAGTTTTAAACTTCGATGTGCTTCAGGAATTAGTCTAGTCCAAAAGGCCAAAGCTCTGTTTTGGATATGGAGAAAAATTTGAACTTTCAGAACTCTCAAAACAGCAATATTACAAATGAAATGCTTATGTTCAAGTAAACTATCGAAGAACATTTTGAAATTGGATAGCCATTGACAAAAGTACATATCCATCATCCAACCAAATCTGTATGCTGATGAAATTCGAAATATCCCATCCAATCGACCACAGTCGAATAACACGAAGGTTCAAGTGTAAATTAAACGTCCCATTTCGTGAAAGTAACACCGGCAAAAAGACTATCTTACCTAGGACCAATAATATGGAGTAATCTAGCATCTGACTTAAAATCCACAAACAATATCAACATCTTTAAATCAGAGAAAATGTTTTCCAAAATATACAGAGAGAGGAAGACGAAGTGTATTCCACACACCTCATATCCTCTCATACACTTATGATTCGTCCCTACTAAATTATATTTCATCAAAAAGCACTTTTAAAGTTCATGCTTTATCTACATTTTATTTATTTTTCTTTCTTTCTGGCAATCTTTCATTTCCCGTTTAAGAAACCACCTTTGAGGGGACCATTATAGAAATAAGGTCAATTCGACCTTTTAATGTTATCCCTGCCCTGTCACTACAGTTTGGGGTGTTTCTACACACACATATACATATGCTTTTTCTGGGACACCCAGAAGTAAAGACTCCACATCTTTAGAAAGCTGCTGAAAGAGGCTGTTACCTCTTTCTCTGAAATGAAAAGCTTCAAAGGAGCTTTATGAGCTTTGTAACAGTCCTTCCCGGAACATTTTTGACATCTTAACAATGGTCAACATGATAGAGCTTTTTCATATCTCAATTTCGCTTTAAGTTGTGACGTCATGAGCGATGGACTAGGATATTTAAATCCTTAACTCTTTAGTATAATCGGGACATCCTCGACTATTTTTAATTTACCATGTTCAGTGAGTTCTTAGAATTTGAAACATGCTTTTTGACAGAGGAAACTTGATTTAGAATGCTTAGTAGGTTGTGAATGGGGACTTTCTGTATTGATGTCGAAGCAGAACAAGCAGTGGAACGTCTGTTCAAATCTAGCAAACTCTTGTTTGAACATATATCCTGCAGAAAGTACGCAATTTACTCAGGGCAGCTGATTAATTCAACTGAGAGAAAATATTAACTACAATGTTTGCATTTTAATTATTTTTGCTTCTTCGTTATACGTCAAACAGTAAAAACTTGCATTTGAAAATTGCTTTTGAAAATTGCTTTTTAAAAGTAAAACCACGAACCCTGATTTCCACTAGGAGAGGGCATAGGTTCCAAATCTTAAATCAGTGTAAAAGGTCGGTGTAAATCCTATGACCTATTTATCTAAACTGAACAGTTTGAAAGAAACCTCAGCTACTTATCTATTTCTACAGTTGGATTTTTTCAGAAATCTTGACTATTTTTTAAAATGACAACGCATTTAATATTTCGAATTAATTGAGGATGTGACGTCACTAAATCTCTCAATTAAAAACCAGAAGAGTGACAGACTTTTGCTTGGTACCATATTGTAATCATTCAATCATTCATTCAATCATTCAATCATTCATTCATCAACGATTTCATGTTAAAAAAAGTTAAAGAAATTATGAGGGTATTGAGTTTCTTTAAGTTTTTCTTGAATTCATGAAAAAGAAAAGAAACACTTTCTTGTTGTACATTTGTATCAAGTGCTAAAATAATTTTAGAAACAGTTTTTTCTGATTCGATAAAATTTGAAATAGGCGAACTATTATTGAAGAGGCAAAACACATAACGTTATCGAGTTGTCTCCACACTCAACACTTTAAATTAATTATTACTTTACAAGGAAGTCAAATTCACACTTGAGGCGATCTTTCAATGTGGCGGACGTGGCGAAGTCAGATTGGTCCTACTTCGTCGCATTGCCGCGCTTTACGTTAACCAAAGTATGCGTCAAAAGTGGTGCCTCAAGTGTTAGGCGTATATCAAGTCTTGAAACGGCTTTGATTCAGTGGGAATTGGCGCTTCTAGAAGCTCCGACGAATAGCAGCGTGGCCAGTGTAAATTAAGTGGGGGGCATTAGAAGGAGGGGGTCTGGGGGCGAAGCCCCAAGGAAAATGTTCGGGGCCACGCCCTTTACTTTGGCTTAGAATGCATCTCCCGATGTCATGCTTGCCTTTAGCGACAAGAAAACCTTGATTTGTTTGTGACAGTTATCCTATGAATCAGAGCACGAGGAAAATTTTAAAGAGAGATCCTTTACTTTGGCTTAGAATGTATCTCCCAATATCATGCTTACCTTTAGCGACAAGAAAACCTTGATTTGTTTGTGACAGTTATCCTATGAATCAGAGCACGAGGAAAATTTTAAAGAGAGATCCTTTACTTTGGCTTAGAATGCCTCTCCCAATATCGTGCTTGCCAGTGCTAAAATGGAAGATTTTACATTTCTCGGAAAATTCTTCCAAACCTATACCCAGCTATTTTCTCCTCAGTTTTAGAGGAATCTCGAGGACCATCTTTCCACAAAGTGGGGGGGGGGGCAATTGCCCCCCATACCCCCCCCCCCGTGGCCACGCTCTGAAATCACAAGGAATGATTCTCAAAATAAATTTTTATGTCGTATAACCATTTTAATTGATTTCTTATGCCGTGTAGGAATTGGCCTGTCTTGTGAAAATGCTAACTACAGATTGGTCACTAACTACGTCAAGTTTGGTGAAATTATATTGCTTAAAATAAGATTTAGCTTTTCGTGCTCTCTTGGAAGTATAAAATAATACCACATTAGGAAATTAAAGTAGGCCTTGTTCTCTTTATATCTAGTGATGATTTAGAATTTCTAAAGGAGATATCCAAAATGGCTTGACTTCAACTTTCAAAGTCACCTATCTCCATAAAAATATGTTGGTAACAAAACCCTATTGAGTTCGCGATGCAGAAAAAATGTGATCTTATTTGTGGCGTGACCAACAGATCTTATTCCTATTCTAAAACAACGCTCGAATCGAATGATATCTTGTACATTCTGTAAAATATGGTATTAAAATGGCAGATGCAACGAACGAAACGAGTCTAAATAATTGGCACACTGAGGCCTTTCAAACTTATGTTATCATCAGAGTGTGACTAACTAAACCAATGCAAACCTTTATATACGTACGGCTAAGTAAAATGATACATGATCAAGATAAATAAGGTCAATTCAAAAGAGCATGTCCAGATCTGAATAGTTGGTCTTCATATGTGGTCAACAGCTGTGGGTTCTTTAATTCCATAAAAGCGTACACTTTAAAGAATGGTTCTTTTAGGTTAGTATTTCGATTTCCACATTCAAAAACGTGACGTGGTAAGATACATGACGAAATCCCCGTTCTCGACTCGGATATGTGATTGTTCATTCGATTACGTAAGTTTGTTGTTTGTCCAATGTAAGTGACCCTACCTTCGCATAGTTTACATGATAAAAAGTATACGATGTTCTTTGAATGGCAAGTAATATGTGATCTGATATTCCAGACCGTGTTATTTGCGGTTGTAAACGATTCAACTGGTTGTAGATATGATCTGCAAAGTTTGCAGCGAGAATTGTTACATAAATGAATTCCAGGTGTTGCTTTGTTTTGAGTCCTGGGTTGCGAGCTAAAGTTTGAACTTGTCAGTAACGATTTTATGTTTCGGGGTTGTTTAAGCGCAAGGACTGTTGTCGATTGTTCGAATTTTCGTTTTGTTTCGTTGTGAGTAAAATTATTAAGCAGCGATCGTATTGTTTTCATCATATTATTGAATTTTATTTTAATTTTATTACATCGAGAAAAACTATTTTCGTTACATGGACGACGGTCTCATCGCTTTACCAAGGGAAATAGACCCGTATTCGCTAAAAAACGCTTTAAACGAACTTGACGAATCGATCAAGTTTACCATGGAGTTAGGACAGAAAGTGTCCCAACCGCGAAATATCGAAACATTGAATTTTTTAGACATAAAGATAATCCTTGTTGAAGGAAGATTTGTTAACACAGATATTTATTACAAGGAAACAAACCCACACAAGTACCTCGATTTTAACAGTGCTCATCCATCACACATAAAGGAAAGTATACCATTTAATCTCGCCAAAAGAATAATTGTATTCGTCTCTGATCCCGAACTAGTACAACAACGTTTAAAAGAACTCGAAGAATGGCTTTTAGATTGCAGTTACCCATTGGAAAAAATCAAAGCGGCTTTTCATCGTGCTAAAGTACAGGGACCTGCACCACATAAATGTAAAAAAGATGTATTACCTCTTGTAACCACTTATTATCCATGTTTAAAATAAGATGCTCGGTCCTGATTCTTTTTCAGAACAGATAAAGGTCTCTATGGAAAGGAAAGTACATGAAACTTTTCTTTCATTCTTGTACTGGGTGAACCAGAAAAAAGTTCCCACTTTTCAAAATTCATAGCATCAAGAGAACTGGATGGATTTGAAGGAATCAACATTTGCTTGACAGCCAAAAGATTGAAGTATTTTTGTGATTTTTCTCGCCTTGTTACAAGCACTGGAAAAATTGGTAAATTCAAATTTAGAAAAACTTTGTGGTTGCAAATGACTGAAAAAGGCCTAAAATATTTGATCAAATCATAAAGGACTTCTTGCTCAGAACAACAGAGAAAATGCAATTTCTTACAGGTGAGAGATACTGCCTGCACATTTATTGACATGGGATTGAACATCTTTAGTATCTGTTTGAGAATATATGTCTTATTACTCTTGGGAGGGTGAAACGCCCGTGCGTATTGTTCTGTGTGAGGAGATTTCTAACGATTTGATCAAGTGTTTTAGAACCTTTTTAAGTCATTTTGCAACCATGAAATCTTTGTAAAGTTGCATTTACCTACAGGGTATCCCAAAAAAAATTGTTCGACGTTTGATTAACTATAAAAAAATAACGACATAATGAATGTGCTCCCTGTTAACATAACCATATTGCTGAGATTTTGAATTAATTTTAGATACCAGAAACTAACAAATCGGCTAATATTCACGGAATTACGAGCGTTCGAAGTTCAAGTTTGTGCGAAAGCTGAAACCAGACGCCCCTAAATTGCATATTTAGTGAAAGTAGAATCTCGCTTATTTAAAGCAAATCAAATGGAATTTGAAAATAACTTTCCATCAACTAGCTTTCTATAACATTGAATCAAGGTTATGGATGCTTGGAGGAATCCTGTTCAGCACAATTTAGAATTGCCCCATCTCTGATTGATTAAGTTTTCATTCCGTGTTTTTAAGTACTTGCAGTCTTAAGTAAATTTTGGCAACGGTTACAAGAATTAGATAACTTTGGAAGTCTTTTGTGGTTTGCTCTGATATCGACGAGAGGTAAAACATTGGACAGCCTTCTTTTACCTCGATTTAAGAACGTCTTTTTGGAAAACAAGTCAGTTAGGGGCGTCTGGTTTCAGCTTTCGCACATATTCGAACTTCTAAACGCTTGTAACTCCGTGAATTCTTAGCGGATTCGCAAGATTTTTGTGTCTAAAATTAATTTAAAATCTGAGGAACAGGGATATCTAACCAGGAGCCTGTACCTTTTATTGTTATTTTTCAACATTTAATCAAACGTCGAACAATTTTTCTGAGATACCCTGTATATTTGCAGTTCTCGTAAGAAGACGAGAAAAATCACAAAAATACTTTGATCGTTTGGCTTTTAACTAGAATTGAATCATTCAAATCCATGAAGTACTTGTGGTGCTACGAATTTTCGAAAGTGGGAACCTTTCTCTGGCTCACCCGGTATGTTACATTTTTTATGTAGAGTGGTGTGATAAAAATATTCTTTTACTTTCAACAGTTTGAGTTTGACTTAGTTGTAAAGCCAATATGGCTTCCAAATCCTTGAGGGGTTGGTGTGCAGGGCTCTTACCTCTTGCTTTAAATTGAGTTGCTTGACAGGAACTTAGGATACTTTGCTGTAATTCTACTTTGAACTTTTTGGCTATCTTGAGATCATTTTCAAATTTCAGTGTTTTCTTCTTTCTAAATGGGTTGAAGGAAAGTTAATTAGAGATTGAAATGATTGTACTTCACCTTCCAAATCAATCGTGGAAAATGGTAGGAGTTTAAAGACAAATGACGGAGATATAAGGTGACTTAAATCAGGGGCCTGGGCAATCTAAATATAACCTATTGAATTCCATTGTATTTGATTATATCGAGAGATTAGAAAATCAATTAGACAAATGAAAGCACTAAACCATCTTTTGTTCTATTTTTAAAATAGGCGCTATATATCCGTCATTTGTCTTTAAGGAAACCAAAGTTTATGAAAGTCGACCGGGTGATTAGAAAAAAATTAAAATGTTTGGCAGGCTGTGCTGTGCAATAAAAAGTATGTAGTCGATATTCAAAACTAAAATGGTAATCTATCACTCATAAGCTAACTTAGATGCGAAAAATTTGTCTCGTAAAATCACTCATCATTTATACCCCGAAATAAGGAAAATGCTGGTAGGGGTTTGCACGAGACCGAAAATTCCATGTTTGATCCTGGCAAATGACTTACTTGCCATTGACTACAATTGAATACAACTGTCTCTTTCAGAATTTCATTTAAAGGAGCATACTGTAGTATCTGAATCAAAAGCCTGAAACGAGAATTGTCCATGAGTTGAGTAAACAGACTGATGATGATGATGATGATGATGATGATGATGATGATGATGATGATGATGATGATGATGATGATGATGATGATGATGATGGTGATGATGATGATGATAATGGTGATGATGATGATGATGATGATGATGAAGATGATGATGGTGATGATGATGATGATGAAGATGATGATGATAATGGTGATGATGATGATGATGATGAAGATGATGATGGTGATGATGATGATGATGATGACGAAGATGCGATTAAGAAGATGATGATGATGATGATGATGATGATGATTATGATGATGATGATGATGATGATGATGATGATGCTGATGATGATGATGATGATGATGATGATGATGACGAAGATGCGATTAAGATGATGATGATGATGATGATGATGATTATGATGATGATGATGATGATGATGATGATGATGATGATGATGATGATGATGATGATGATGATGATGACGAAGATGATGATGACGGTGATGCAATGACGGTAATTATGACGATGGCAATGACGAAGATGATCATGTCGACCACTACCATGACGATAATAGCCCGCGTTCTACAATAGAGAATCCGTATTTGTGCAGGCCCAAACCCTATGAGCGGCGATGCTAAAAACGCTCTTCACTGTTAATTCAGCTTTACTTGGACAGGCGAGATGCTTACTTGGACGGCGGCAGAAAACGATTTAATTTAGCTGAGATATTCAAGCACATAGTTGATTCCAGCGTATAAAAATCAATTCATTTCAATCAAATTTTGATTTAAAATACAATTTAACTGATAACCATGACAGTAACTTCCAGCTTTAAAGCTCAGTAGACGAAGAAAAGAAAACAATTAATTTCATATTTAGGTTAGTTCAGATTTAGGTTGATAGTAGAATTGGGACTATTTGATCAGACGATAGCCTGTTTAAATACCATACTAATGAGATTCTAGTGTAACCATTAACATTTATCAAATCATAGTCAAGGCAAGACACTGCAAAAGCTAGCTGCATAATCCAGTTCACTTTCAAATCCATCGCATATCGCCTCACTAATGCTGTGAAAGCAATTCACAGTCTTTAGCAGAGATGAAGACTTGCTTGCTTTTCTCAGTGCTCGTTGCTTCTTTGTATGTGGCATCAGCCACTCGATCCTGCGATGACTATAAGAGGCAACTGAAGTCTGGAAGCGCAGTGAATACAGAGAGCAGAAAATTCATGAATTGCTGGGGGAAAGAAGTTGAACATGGGCAATCTGATTTGGTTATTCTCATGGATAAGTCTGGTAGTATGCACCAGAGTGGTTGGGATTCAGCGAAAGACTTTGTCGATTCTCTTCTAACTGAAGTGAAGGTTGCATTCAATGCAACGAGGGTCGCTATTGGAACATTTGCAAAAAAACACAAACTAGAATTGAACTACTTGTGGAATCCATCGTTTGCCAATCACAAATGCCGGTAAGGTTTCAAATTTTTCACGATAATGCTGGGTGAGGCCGGGTGAGTCACGACAATGTTTATGTAAACGTTTGAAAGCCTCCAAGTGTTATACAATTTATCAGATTTATGTAACCTGATAAACACCTGTGTAGCTAATTTGTCAACTTCGGTAAGGAAATTCAGTTTCATAAAATTGGTATTGTTGTTCTCAGACTACAAATCATATTGTAAAGCTGCTTTATTTAAAAATCCTTCAAAACAGAAGCGTCTTCGAAACGAAGAGCTTAAACTTGCTACGGCCACCCAAGTAATTTGTTCTAATCATTTTAATCCTCTATTCTAATAAAGTATGAAACACTTGACAACAAAGGCAGCAAAAATTAAGTTCAGAAGTCTGGAAACCTTAGCAGAAAGCCATTGCTCTCTGTTTCGTAGACACTTTCTTCTGTTGAATAATGGGTCCACACGTAGGCTAATTCAGGTCCAATCCAATATTTAACACTGGTAAAGAGAAATATGCCCGCATTTAGAGCTGCAGCGATGTGCTGCTCACTTGAGCGACATCACAAACTTGTTTTCATGCAGCACGACATTAGGCAATCTTTAGAAATAAGGCTACATTGCATGTAGGTTCCCAAATAGCCTTATACACTTCATCAGAGCCATGCATGCATTTGTATAGATTAATCAAATTCGCTAGCTAGCAAGGTGAAATAATACAAAACCTGAGTTGGCTACTGCAACTGGAAAAAGTAAGATCTGCTTCAATAGTGTGTCCGATGAAAGCTTGCTCGAATGAAAACAACTGAAGCCTGTGCGTACAAAAAATTTGATGCGTTGTCAAGTGCGTGCAAAAAACACGGAAAGGGTGCACTTCTTCAAAGTAGCCATATGAACCCACGTAGGCTTGCGTTTAGGAGTGCCACATCGACAATAATCTCAACAAGGGTGTACTTTTTTGCATTTGATAAGTTTAAACTCTTCTGTAATGATATTTTAATCAAAATTTATCAAATAGAATTTGTAACGAGTCAACAAACTTAGCAGACCAGCACAAGATGTAATAGAAATTTGGGAGCAGTTTCCTTCTCTTCAAATCACACCAGCAATGTTAGCAATTTTAGAAACTGACTTGTAAGCAATTAGGGTACCTGAACTTGAGAACTTCTATTTGACACGGGAAAGGGTATGCTCTTAAAAAATTTTTGCGCGATTAGGGTATATATTTGGCTAAAACAGGTCGCTGTTTAGGGTTTAGGATGCGTATGTTAAACCATTGTACGAGCATGATGATACTACAAAGTGCGACCAAACACGATGTAGAGTAAACTGTTTTTGGCCATGAAACAAGGATCATGTCCAAAACAATGCCAACCAGATATCATCTGAAAGGGTTTGGCGAGCAGAACTTGACTGTTGCAAGCGCTGTAAGTTTATGGCAGCTTAAGGGGGCTTTAGTCCTTTGGGAATTTTTAGAAGTATTTGGCTGCACAAATTTGTCCAACCTCCTACACATCATTCGAAAGTGCAGGTTTTTCCAAACAGTAATATGAAGTTAGATTTTGCACATAGTGATTGGTTTGAACGTCGCCTGTCATAGAATGCACTGTGGTCAGTTGTTTGCTCATATACGTCCTTGATAAATTTGCCAGAAATAACCTCGACTAAGGGTTATTCCGGAGCTCACTGTTTCATAAGGAAATAATCTTTTCGTATTCTGCCTGCAGACTCCTGATCAGAAGGCATTACAGTTTCAAAAAACACCAAATTAGGTTTGAAATCTCATAAGCAAACACTTCAAATAGATCCCAAGGGACTGGGCCCACCTTAAGTCAACAAAATTTCATGACGCTTGAAAGATTTAAGTTCTGCTTGCAACCCTGTCTTAAAACGATATCTAGCATGCGGTATTTTGCAATAAAATGGTATTGTGACCAAAATCCATTATACTCTGCACAGTTTTTGGTTGTACTTTAGAGAAGAAGAGGGCGCCACCCACCCCCCAGGGACGCACTGTTACAAATTTTAAATGATATCTTGTTTGAGACAAGTTTTTTTTGCCAAAACTTTTCACAGCAAATCTAGTGCGCCAGTCAACTAATATTTTTAATTTCTTGTTTATTTCCAAGCTTCGTTGAGGATTTTCGAAAAGTAACTTATAAAAGTGGCAACATGGGCTACATGACAAACATGAAAGGATCTCTGGTCGACGCTCATGACGTCTTCCTGCAAATGATCAACAGCCCAACAACACACTATTATAGACCGAATGCCAACAAAGTTGTCATGGTTCTCAGTGATGGAATAGCAAATACAAGAGTAGATGGAACAACTGATTGGAGCATATCTGTCACGCCGGAAGTGTTGAAGATCCGCCAACTTGGCATGGTAGAGATGTACGCAGTAGCAGTTACCCAAGGGTCAGACCAAGCAACCATGCGAGACAAAGTCGCCACAGACAAATCTTTGTACATCTATCAACCAACCTTCAATGGTCTTACTAGCTTGGCAAAATCTATTCGAGGAGGTAAGCAACTTTGCACAGTGTTCCAGGGCATGTAATTAATGCGAAAAATGAAAGTATCAGAATTGTACCAAACTGATTATTCTATTGTTCATCGTAGCCTGAGGAATGACAAAACGCAAAAAATTTTCAAATCGGACAATCTAGTGCTGAGAAAACATTATTTCAAGTTGGGCCTAAAAAGTGTACTTCATGCGTCTTTCTGAGCACAGCAACGCCAAAAAATAGCACTAAGTTTCAAATTCAAATTTCTTGGCTTGCACTCACCCGATTTTCATGATTTTTGTTTTGTTCAACAGATTAAATCTTGCAGAGTATGTAGTGAAAAAGTGGATTGAAAATTTTATCTTGGGATGCGGAAATTTTGCGAATTCATACTGGTAACTAAACGTTAAAAAAACTAAAACTGAATCACGAAGTGCTTCTTCAACATTAAAAACAAAAAATATCTGTTTCAGGATTCTCGGAAAGTCAATTGCAGAATCAAGTTTAAGCTATTGGCAACACGTTTTCAAAAGGGCTTAGTAGAATAAGCTCTCAAATAATTTTGGCGAATTTTTCACGAAGACCAGTTTTGCACCTTTTCAGAGTAAAAAATTGCATTTTTATGACGAAAACCTATTAGCAAAGCCAATATTTCATCATATCTCCACAGTTTCAAATACATGCTTTTTAGCAATAGTAGTATAAAGTATTTTTACATAATTAACTAATTCTTTAGGTTTTGAAAACATGCAGCCAACTCTACAATGATTTGTTATATCCCAAGGTGAAAAATGCGCCTAGTAACATAAAAAAACAGACCAAACACCAAAATAGATACCTAATATGATTAGGGGGTTGATCTCTAACGTCCTTTTGACTATAAGCGGGATATATTTGTTTCATTGAACATCTAGTTCAGTCTATAGCACAGTGGCAAATACAGACAGAATTTGCTGAAAAAGACTTCTTCTTCACTAGCCTTCGTGAAAAATTCGCCAAAATTAGTTGAGAGCTTATTCTACTTAGCCCTTTTGCAAAAATGTTCCCAATAGGTCAAACTTGATTCTGCAATAGGCTTTACGAGAGTTCTGAAACATATATTTTTTGTTTTTAATGTTGAAGGAGCGTTTCGTGATTCAGTTTTAGTTTTTTTGAACGATTGGTTACCATTATGGATTTGAAAAATTTGCACATCCCAAGATGAAATTTTCAATCGACCTTTTCACTACATATTCTGCAGGGTTCAATATGTCAAACAAAACAAAGATCATGAAAATCGAGTGAGTGCAAGCCAAGAAATTTGAATTTGAAAGTTAGCGCTATTTTTTGGCCTTGCTGTGCTACAAAAGAAGCCTGCAGTACACTTTTTAGGCCTAACTTGAAATGATATTTTCTCAGCACTTAATTGTCCGATTTGAAAATTTTTTGCGTCTTGATATACCTCAGGCTACGGTTAAATATAGAAACATCAGTTTGGTACAATTCTGAAATTTTCATTTTTTGGCATTAATTACACTAAAATGGAAATCTGGATCACAGTGCTTTGTCTTTTCTTAGGGCTGTTTCTACAAGGAAAGATACCTCACCTGCCAGACTCGGGGCTGACATGAAAGATCCCATCATTCAATAGAATCATTCGTATTTTCCTTTTCTTTCGCGTTTATACGACGAATACAACACCACTGGTATGGTGAGATCACACCTCACGAAAGGTTGGAATCTTACCGAGGTGACGTGAAATTTGTCCATATAAAGGAAACATCACCGGTGTGGTGAGGTAGACTGATTGCAAGTTCGTAGTTATTGCTATTGATAGGCTGATGGACGCTATAACTACGACTCATGGACTTTCACATTGAAAATTGGGACGAAATTGTTTCCCTCGATTTCATGTCCGATATGGAAACCATAGCAACGCTGTACGAAAAGGCGAGTAATGGCGTTGGGCCTAAATTGTCAGCTCAAACCTCAGATAATAAAACGTCTCGAAATTCAAGTTTTGAGTGATGTTAGCAATGAACAAAAGTCACAAGTATTCGCATGAATGTTTCTTTAATCTAAGAATTGACAAACCTTTCAGTTTCAACAAGAATTTCCTCATTTTGAAGGCAATCTTCATCTAGCAATAGTGCACGCCAACACGTCGCAGCTCCTGAAATTCTCCAACTACCGAAAAGAGGCCATTAACCTCGTTTCAAAGGGCACAGAAAAATCTGTGCGCCCATTGTTTATTTTCGTCCCACTTTTTTATGTGAAAGTCCATAAGTCCCAGTTTGAGCAAAAATATATATTGTTGTTGTTGTTGTCATTGCTATTGCTGTTGTTGTTGCGATAACTGGGACTATTTCGTGAGTCTAGTGGTGAGGTACATTGGTTTGATTCTTATTGGTTGCTATTGTTCTGATTTGACAAGAGAGAGACGTAACTTTATCTCATCTCTCAGCCCCGGACTCTCAATCCCATGTTAACAGTGGCTAAAATTTGCCTCGCCTGTCAGCACTGGGTCTGGCAGCAGGTGATGTGTTTTCCCTCATATAAACAGACCCTTAGTATAATTGAGTAAAGCATACGTTTCAAAATCTTTAAATTGCTATGAAAAGGTGGATGTAAAATTCTAAGACCTATTCCTTTGAGACAAATTACATTAAAATCAAAAACTTTCGGAAGATTAAACTTTCGGATAATTATTTGTCCGAAAGTTTAGTCGTCTGAAAGTTTTAAATCCTTTGAAAATAGAAAAAAAAACACAAAATTTTCCCATCCCACCGTTAACGAATTATATAGCGTCATCGGTGATCCTGCTTCCAATGTAAGTTTCCACATTGCGGTTGTCAGTAGCAATGTTCTTGGATCGATAAAATGAAGGTACCTCTTGTTTTCCTTTTTTCAATCTTGAAAACTGCTGTTCGGTGCTTCTGATGCATCTACATGTCCGGGGGGGGGGTACATGACTTGAGAATGGACGGGGGTCTGCCGCCCGGTTTTCAGAGAGCTACCCTCTTCTAATTGCCCAAACTTGCTTTTGATACCCACTTTTATGATGAATTTTGGCGTAAAGTTGCCCATTTCAACCATTTTTTGCGAATTTCAGCGAAACCCCACCCTTGTTTATGGAACATCTGCAGAAAAGGACCCTTGTTTAGAGAAATTTGGGCCCAAAAACCCACCCATATGGGCGGCACATACCCGTACGCAAAATATGTTATGTACCCCCCCCCTGCTATATGTATCTATATAGTTATTTTAACTTTCATATGATTAAATGACATACAAATTAGAACTAGTTTTAACATATATGTTGGCTTTTGCAAAAATTGTTTGTCCGAAATTCTCGAAGAGCGTCCGAAATTTCTTTGTCCGAAGTTTTTTCCGTCTGAAAGTTTTCGATTTTCGATTGTCAAAAGTTTTCGATTGTCAAAATTACAAAGATTTCAAGAACCGACAAAAAAAAGATGAATAACGTTAGGTTTAATGTGGCTGCGGGGCATCATCGATTACATTAGTTCTCTGTGTATTTCATGAATACGATCTTGCTGTCTTTCAATCGACTTCTTGCTGTCTTGGAGACTGCCAAAGTGTCTTTCTGCTGTCTTTAACTTGATGATTTTATCAAATAACCAAAAAGAATAAGTCAAGCGGCTCTATGCTCCTTCGCAGAGGCCCAGAAAAACTTTAATCACCCGTATTTTGCTATTGTGCAAATTTTTTCAATGGGGCCATGTGGATATATGATAATGATGCCTAAAGGGACCTCTTGGCGATAAAAGTCCTTAGTTTCAGAGTATGTGCAACAAAACTTCCTTTTTAAGCGTTTAAAGTAGGTATAGCCTACGGCCTAATGTATGTGAAAGAGACTCTGGCTACTTTGCTAAAATTCTGTCGTTGGATTCTTCAGAAATGTTGAATATTTTTCGAAACTGCAATGTATTCTTTACAACGCAAATTATAATGCTCGTTTTTGAAGATTGACATCATCAAATTTCTAAATCGTAAACCAGAAGAGTGAAGAATTTCTGTTGATACCATATAGTAGTCATTACATACATTCAAGCCCAAGTAATAAAGGTTCAGTTTTCAGTGTCCTTTCTATTTATCAACCAATCGTAAATATAATTCTACACAATAAAACTGCACCTAAATACTTACAAAGTACCATACAGTAAACATAAAATTAATCAAACTGAGATGTTATTGAAAAGAATAACTTTACAATTTTACAAGATTGTATACAAGATTGATTGATCAAGGAGGAGCTCTCTAAATAGGTTAACTAATTGAGAGAGAGAGAGAGCCCCCCCCCCCTGTCATAAAAACAAACTACAACATACTACAAACTACAAACTACAACATACTACAAACAACATACTACAAACAAACAAACTACAACAAGACAACATGTTAGCCAGGTTTGTTCTGCAGTACACCGAAAGAATGTAAGGATTTGAAAGAGATCTTCAATCAAGAAACAATGACACAGACAAGTCGATGAAATGAGTTTTCAACTTGGACTGAAAAACAACAACACGTATGGAAAGTGGAAGGGTGTTCCAAAGTTTAGAGCCAAAATGTTGAATTTTTTGAAGACCATAAAGGGTAGTATTCCTAAGAGGTTTAAAAAGGTCACCTTTGGTTGCCTGACGGGTTCCAATCCTTTGGATAGGTGAATTTTGCTGGAACTAATTATGAAAGTAAGAAGGAGAAAACTAACTGATTGCTTTATAGACAAATGTGAGGATGTTTAAACGCAAAGTATCCTCAAGTTTAAGAATTTTTAGACACTGGGAACTTGGTGCAGAGGGAGCTGAGAATGTTTCAAATTTGATACAGCAAAGAACTCTTCTGTAGCCAAAATAGCGGATTTAGGTAAGACTCGAAAGTAAGTCCCCATGCTGTGATGCCATAGTTCAGGAAAGAAGAAAACGGGAAGTTGTAGAGGCAGATAAGCACAGGGAGTGGACAGTAATCCAGTACTTTAAAATGCCAGAAGTTCTAGATAGCTTGTTACAAAAGCTCAGCTGTGTGATGCTTCCAAGAAGGGTTTTCGTCCATCAGTACTCCTAAGAACTTCACTACTTTGCCTTTTGGATATCCTGTTTACCAACTGTAAGCTTGACATCACCTGTCAATTTCTTACGGTCCCCATTTCAAACAGACTAAAATGAATTCCTTCATTAATCACTAAAATTTTTACACTTTGCTCAAGCCTTTCAATGTTCGTCTAGAATGAGAGGATAAATAGAAAGAAACAATGGCTTTATTTAGTCATACCCAAATGCAGGAAACCTCTATCTTGAATGTTCTCATTGACAATAGATATTAGTATGATGGAGCGTTGTTTGTGTGTCTTTATTACAAACTGAAATTTTTGTATCTTAAACCCTAAATTTCTTTCATATCAGAAACATTTTCAGCACTAACAACTCTATTCAGTATGGCCTTCACATTATTTTGTAACTATTTTGTACTGCCAACTTTCGCACTTGCAAAATTTGTGGATCGATCCCGTTCTTCTGGATTGATCCAGTTTTCTCTCACGTAAACGGGGTCTAAGTGTCCACAGGTGGTGGATAATAGTTCAGTAGTAGTTCTAAATATGTTGCTGTGTTGTTGCTGTTGTTGTTTTATAATACAACAGCAACAACGCGACCCATGATGGCCTAAACAAATAAACAAATTCAAATGAAAGAGAATGAAAGTTAAGCTGATGTGATGGAAAGAAGTTCCATGTGACACCATCATCTGGTAGGTAAGATTCAATTTTATCAAGTCTTGAACTACTACTTTCCTATCTGTTTTTCACCACATGACAAACAGACAGACTGATTGATGTATGAAATCCCTGATGATTGATAGTGTGCTTGAAAGAAGACTATGAGGACTGGACTACTAATTAGCCTACCTTATATATTATAGCTCTGTTTTGAAGGTAGGCCTGTATTATGTATGGGTCCAGAAATAGGCAAAAAAAGCTTCCATCATCTTATCTATTGATTGATGTCAAGGTACTCAGCATCAGTGTTGATTTGGTTCGTGTTCGTCCAATGCATAGTTTTAGGGCATACTATATTGGGTTTCTTTCCCATCGTGCATGGCCGGCCAGGGTGCATTCCATGTAAAACCTACGCCGAAGGTACGCCGAGCCCTAAGCTTTCGTACACCAGGTATTTTCAGGGAGAGAGAATACACGTCATATATATTTGATCATATCAAAAGAGACTGCTAATTCACATAAGAAAAGATCGAGGACAACTGCACAATAACGCCAAAGGTAGGCAAATTTTTCGTATGCCTTCACGCCAAGAACCGATTTTATTGAAAAATGCTAAAAAATGACGCCGCTACGCCAACAAAACGTCAGGTCTACCTACGCCGAAGATATTCGGGCCTAAGTACATGGAATGCACCCTGGGTGGCCGGCAATATTTTCAACTTCAACTTGACCGATTTATCTGAACATGAGTATTCAATGACGATTCACCTGAACTCGAGGTTGAATTAACTGAGGGAACCACTGTCAATACAAGGACAAATAACACCAAGTAATCAAGGCAAATTGAGATCAAATTAGTATTAAAAGTATATTTTGGTTATTTCTCTCCAGTTTACATGCATTTTCAATGTGTTTATAGGTTTTCCAGGTAAAAATTTCTCCCTTAGAAAAATGGCCCCAGACGCGATTCTTCACAAATGTACCAACACATTGCGACGATAAATAAGTTGTCTTGAAATTTAAAATACTATTATTTTTGATTTAATTTTGAAGCAAAGTTATTCATCCCACAAGAGTAGTTGACTTCCTCTTCCAATCGTCATGAATCATGATGGGTCGTCATGAATCGTCATGAAACGTCATGGCAAGATAAGTCAGTCTTCAACTTGCATATTTTTCAGGAGCATCTCCTACCTAAACAACAACAAATACATTAGAGTTGTAGCAATCTGTAACAGGCTTCTATCCAACAATACAGTATTTGTTATGTTATGTTATGTTTTAGTGTTAAATTTGAAATTATTGCAAAATCACTATTTCAAGAATGTCAATGAATGTATGGAAAATGGGGGGGATATCTTCTCAGAGAGTCAGATAAGGGATACTTTGAACAGTTCCGTCAGAGATAGGGGGTATTAACTTAAATTTTATGGACGAGCATGAGGTACTACACCTAGTAGTAGGAGTATAGGCTCCGTGGATCAGTTCCGGGCCAATTCTTCATAATTTTCCTCTATTACCTATGGCACCGGACAAGATTTTTGTTCCAAAGGAATTCACTACAATGCAAGATACAGATGATTTTTATGAAATGCAGATACTGGGCTACATTGCTGGGTGAATGTATCTTTACCCTAAACTGATACTTTATTTTGTGCATCTTGCTTATATGAAAAGAATACTAAAAACTGCGTGGATTGTAGGAACCACATCCAAAACTGGTACATTATTGACTGGGGGAACTGTAGAAACCTGACCCAAAACTGGGGCTCGCACATACCCATCCTTGACTTTAGGCACCTTCACCCCTTGAGTATGTAAATACTGTACCAGCAACATGTAAATTTGCACAAACTTGTACAAACTTGCAAACTCTGAAAGGACAACAGAGAGGACATTGCATTGCATTGATTGCAAATCTGTACAAATTGTATTTTTTATGTAGAACTAATACTTATGGTCTTTAGAGGCTTTTAGACCCACTGAGGCACATGTTTCCCATCATTATGATGGACTTTGGCAAATACCTGCACTTGATCAAGGTTTCACCACATGACATGAGTCAGCAATTTTAATTTTTTCTCTTCACAGATCTTTATGTTGCATTGATGGAAGTGATAATATCCTGTACAAAAATACAAGGCTAAACTTGGCCTTGTACAGGCCAAGTTCTAGCCTTGTAGAGGGGATTATGACCTTGTTATGACCTTGTACTAACCTTGGAAGAAAATTACAAGGCTATCAGTAAGATTCCAAGCTGCAACCAGTCTAACACAAGGTTTCCACAAGGCTTCTACTAGGCTAATTAGCATTTTTCAAGCCATTTACAAGGTTACAGCAAGGCTATTCCAGGCTATAACAAGGTTACAAGGCCATAACCACAAGGCTTCTACATGGCTATTACATGGCCTTGTATTTTCGTACAGGATGCTATTTTACAAGTTATATTTAGACTGCCAATCACTTTTTAAAACCCTGATAACAAGACATCAGAACATCAAGTTACGCAGGCATTTTTTATATCCATATAGACAGTTAACTACCAAAAAGGCATTTTTATAAATGCTATACATGAAATTAATAATTTAGTACATAAAGAAACCATCAAGTATTCATTTCAAAATTCATTCAAAATTAAACCAAATCGATACAGAACTGAAATTGGTAGAAGGACATTTAAACATCGAGCTGCATTAGCTTGGAACACGATTGCGGACAATATTAAGTCAAATAGAAACGCATCAGTATTTAAGAAAGAACTAAAATCAGTATAGCCGGACTTTTAGAAAATATATCATATGAGAAAGAAAGCAGTACCATAAGTAATAAGGGACGTTAACTTCGTATATTATTAGACTTTTTTAGACAATGTTCACAATTTAGGCGTTTTAACTTACATAATTGGATTATGATTGTAATAGGCTCACTTTAATTTCGTAAATTTTCCGTTTTTAGATAGCAGGTCCATGTCGGCATTGCTTGCCGCTCAACTTTTAAACCTGCTTAAACAAATAAACAATGTATGTGTGTATGTATGTATGTATGTTTGATACTAAAATTTTCGACGAATGGAGAAAAATGGAAAAATTGAGGTGAGACCGAGATTTGAACACGGGGCCTTCTGCTTTCATGACAGACGCTCTACCAGTTGAGCTATCTCACCATGCGAATACGTGTACGCACGGATCATAGATATCCATACTGGTGTGGTGACGTAATCTCTGTTATGTCTGGCCTGCGTGACTAAGTGATGTCCAAACGCAGGTTGGCGCGCTGCCTTCGACTTGACCAGAAATCACAACACCTTAACACCCCAATTTTTCCTCTCCATTGTCTTTACATATGGTTTGGGTACTTGCACATTTTAACGATAAATTTGATACTAAAATTTTCGACGAATGGAGAAAAATGGAAAAATTGAGGTGAGACCGAGATTTGAACTCGGGGCCTTCTGCTTTCATGACAGACGCTCTACCAGTTGAGCTATCTCACCATGCGAATACGTGTACGCACGGATCATAGATATCCATACTGGTGTGGTGACGTAATCTCTGTTATGTCTGGCCTGCGTGACTAAGTGATGTCCAAACGCAGGTTGGCGCGCTGCCTTCGACTTGACCAGAAATCACAACACCTTAACACCCCAATTTTTCCTCTCCATTGTCTTTACATATGGTTTGGGTACTTGCACATTTTAACGATAAATTTGATACTAAAATTTTCGACGAATGGAGAAAAATGGAAAAATTGAGGTGAGACCGAGATTTGAACTCGGGGCCTTCTGCTTTCATGACAGACGCTCTACCAGTTGAGCTATCTCACCATGCGAATACGTGTACGCACGGATCATAGATATCCATACTGGTGTGGTGACGTAATCTCTGTTATGTCTGGCCTGCGTGACTAAGTGATGTCCAAACGCAGGTTGGCGCGCTGCCTTCGACTTGACCAGAAATCACAACACCTTAACACCCCAATTTTTCCTCTCCATTGTCTTTACATATGGTTTGGGTACTTGCACATTTTAACGATAAATTTGATACTAAAATTTTCGACGAATGGAGAAAAATGGAAAAATTGAGGTGAGACCGAGATTTGAACTCGGGGCCTTCTGCTTTCATGACAGACGCTCTACCAGTTGAGCTATCTCACCATGCGAATACGTGTACGCACGGATCATAGATATCCATACTGGTGTGGTGACGTAATCTCTGTTATGTCTGGCCTGCGTGACTAAGTGATGTCCAAACGCAGGTTGGCGCGCTGCCTTCGACTTGACCAGAAATCACAACACCTTAACACCCCAATTTTTCCTCTCCATTGTCTTTACATATGGTTTGGGTACTTGCACATTTTAACGATAAATTTGATACTAAAATTTTCGACGAATGGAGAAAAATGGAAAAATTGAGGTGAGACCGAGATTTGAACTCGGGGCCTTCTGCTTTCATGACAGACGCTCTACCAGTTGAGCTATCTCACCATGCGAATACGTGTACGCACGGATCATAGATATCCATACTGGTGTGGTGACGTAATCTCTGTTATGTCTGGCCTGCGTGACTAAGTGATGTCCAAACGCAGGTTGGCGCGCTGCCTTCGACTTGACCAGAAATCACAACACGCTTAACACCCCAATTTTTCCTCTCCATTGGTTTAGTATCAAATTTATCGTTAAAATGTGCAAGTACCCAAACCATATGTAAAGACAATGGAGAGGAAAAATTGGGGTGTTAAGGTGTTGTGATTTCTGGTCAAGTCGAAGGCAGCGCGCCAACCTGCGTTTGGACATCACTTAGTCACGCAGGCCAGACATAACAGAGATTACGTCACCACACCAGTATGGATATCTATGATCCGTGCGTACACGTATTCGCATGGTGAGATAGCTCAACTGGTAGAGCGTCTGTCATGAAAGCAGAAGGCCCCGAGTTCAAATCTCGGTCTCACCTCAATTTTTCCATTTTTCTCCATTCGTCGAAAATTTTAGTATCAAATTTATCGTTAAAATGTGCAAGTACCCAAACCATATGTAAAGACAATGGAGAGGAAAAATTGGGGTGTTAAGGTGTTGTGATTTCTGGTCAAGTCGAAGGCAGCGCGCCAACCTGCGTTTGGACATCACTTAGTCACGCAGGCCAGACATAACAGAGATTACGTCACCACACCAGTATGGATATCTATGATCCGTGCGTACACGTATTCGCATGGTGAGATAGCTCAACTGGTAGAGCGTCTGTCATGAAAGCAGAAGGCCCCGAGTTCAAATCTCGGTCTCACCTCAATTTTTCCATTTTTCTCCATTCGTCGAAAATTTTAGTATCAAATTTATCGTTAAAATGTGCAAGTACCCAAACCATATGTAAAGACAATGGAGAGGAAAAATTGGGGTGTTAAGGTGTTGTGATTTCTGGTCAAGTCGAAGGCAGCGCGCCAACCTGCGTTTGGACATCACTTAGTCACGCAGGCCAGACATAACAGAGATTACGTCACCACACCAGTATGGATATCTATGATCCGTGCGTACACGTATTCGCATGGTGAGATAGCTCCACTGGTAGAGCGTCTGTCATGAAAGCAGAAGGCCCCGAGTTCAAATCTCGGTCTCACCTCAATTTTTCCATTTTTCTCCATTCGTCGAAAATTTTAGTATCAAATTTATCGTTAAAATGTGCAAGTACCCAAACCATATGTAAAGACAATGGAGAGGAAAAATTGGGGTGTTAAGGTGTTGTGATTTCTGGTCAAGTCGAAGGCAGCGCGCCAACCTGCGTTTGGACATCACTTAGTCACGCAGGCCAGACATAACAGAGATTACGTCACCACACCAGTATGGATATCTATGATCCGTGCGTACACGTATTCGCATGGTGAGATAGCTCAACTGGTAGAGCGTCTGTCATGAAAGCAGAAGGCCCCGAGTTCAAATCTCGGTCTCACCTCAATTTTTCCATTTTTCTCCATTCGTCGAAAATTTTAGTATCAAATTTATCGTTAAAATGTGCAAGTACCCAAACCATATGTAAAGACAATGGAGAGGAAAAATTGGGGTGTTAAGGTGTTGTGATTTCTGGTCAAGTCGAAGGCAGCGCGCCAACCTGCGTTTGGACATCACTTAGTCACGCAGGCCAGACATAACAGAGATTACGTCACCACACCAGTATGGATATCTATGATCCGTGCGTACACGTATTCGCATGGTGAGAAAGCTCAACTGGTAGAGCGTCTGTCATGAAAGCAGAAGGCCCCGAGTTCAAATCTCGGTCTCACCTCAATTTTTCCATTTTTCTCCATTCGTCGAAAATTATGTATGTATGTATGTATGTATGCATGTATGTATGTATGTATGTATGTATGTATGTATGTATGTATGTATGTATGTATGTATGTATGTATGTATGTATGTATGTATGTATGTATGTATTTATGTATGTATGTCTGTAAAGTAAATAATGGGACAAGGCCAGTGGACAATACTAAAAAACTTTGTTTCTCTGCTAATAAATCAATTGTTACAACCCTTACTTACCTGCTCGTGTTTGAATATTTTCCTTCAGATCCATATGAGAAAGATTATGAGACACGTCTGGTATTGCAAAGTGAATGCAAAGAAGGCTGTGATGCAGATGCAGATTGCGGTTGTAATTTGAGAAGTGGAAAGTTTAAATGTGCTTGCAGAAGAGGATACTTCGGTACTGGAGAGAAGAAAGTGTCAGGATCAAGCTGTCAACGTGAGTTTGTATTCATTATTTTGAGACTTTTCAAGTAAAACTTCAAGTGCATTTCAAATTTTGAATTCCTTCAAGTTCTTTTATCATATTCAATGGTATTGTGTTGACAAGAAATGCATTATTTGTTGTGTAAAATGGTATTAGAAATTGGCTAAACATCTTTGCAATTATTCTTTGTTCAGTTTAATGGTTCCTTTGATTATAATGAAATATAAGGACAAACCCCTCAAGTTTACAATGTCCAATATGACTAACATAAAATAGCCACAATAAACATCTTCTATCATAGGGGTTTGTCCGCGCGGTTCCGAAACTGATGAAAAACGCGACAAAACATCTTTTAGCGCAAATTTTGATGATTTAGCGAAATAGGCCAAAAACAAATAATCGCTAGAAAATTGGGCAGTAGTGCAGTTGCCCGGAATTTGCTAGCACGAATATACAACAACAACTTTTACGGTCGGTGATTGGACTGAAAACCTTACTTTTTCCGGACCAATGCACCTGTCACACGACCGACGGCCGTGGAAAGAAAAGAGGCAGAGACAATAGGTGGAGGGTGGGTGGGGAAAATAATCTGCGCTCCTCTGGTGCAAACCAGCGTGCTGCTTTGGTTATAGACGACTGATAAACATGCCAGTATTACTTTTTATATTCCTTTGAACAACAGACATTCCACGTGCAGCCGACATGCCCCAACGCAAGAAGTTACTTTCAACGATATTGTCACAAAGATAAAGTTGTAAACATGGTCACAAGGGACACAGCCCTATTGACTAAGAAACTAACATCACGTTCCATTAATTGCGATTAAATTGCATTCAATCGCCATTTAATGGTTCCTTTGATTATAATGAAATATAAGGACAAACCCCTCAAGTTTACAATGTCCAATATGACTAACATAAAATAGCCACAATAAACATCTTCTATCATAGGGGTTTGTCCGCGCGGTTCCGAAACTGATGAAAAACGCGACAAAACATCTTTTAGCGCAAATTTTGATGATTTAGCGAAATAGGCCAAAAACAAATAATCGCTAGAAAATTGGGCAGTAGTGCAGTTGCCCGGAATTTGCTAGCACGAATATACAACAATAACTTTTACGGTCGGTGATTGGACTGAAAACTTTACTTTTCCGCCCAACACGCAGTCCCCACCCAATCACCACCTGAGAGAGAAAAGCAGAAAGCAGAGAAAGCTGCAGGATTTGTGCTCTACGACCGAGCACTTGGCCACCCCTACATTAGGGGATTTGTTTTACTTTTTTTTTACTTTTTTACTTTTTCTTTTCTTCTGTCACTTCTTCTTCTGCTCATCTCCTTGATTTTTTTTTTTATTTTTCATAAATACATTTTCATATTTACAAGTTTGTTTTACTTCTTGTTTTTACGAACTTTACACCACAACTGCAGAACAACACAACGATACACATACTTATCCAGCCTGGGCCTGCCAACTATTGATTTTAGCCGTTTTGATTTAAAGAGACTAAAATGATGAGGATTGACTGATTGTTAAAAGAACTAGGAAATACAAAACTTCAAAACTGCAAAATCGTATGCCAGAGAGAGTGTTTTTGTTGTTGATTTTTGTTTAAATGATGCATCTGTGGAAAAAGGAAAGCCCCGTCCTTTGCAAGTTTCATCTGCAAAATGTAAAACAGAGGCTCTAAATATTTACAAGTATTGCTAAAAATGGATTGCCCTTTCAAGCCCTATCCCCCAAAAAGAAGGCGGTAAGCTGATTGAAAGCAATTAATTATTTGCAGTTAGTGCAACTAGTACCAAAACTAGATGTATAAGCCTTCACATAAAGTAACTTTCAATTCAAAGGGAAACTATACTCCCAAAAGGAAGTCGATTTGGATGCTGCAAACAAGAAACTTCGTTATCCAATCTGAACATAACTAGCAAATCTCGTGGGTTGCCATTGTAGGATTGTAGGATTTTTGCGTCAAAGCCCATTCTGCAAGTCCCGAAATAGTAGGTTTATTGCCCTCAAAATGAAGATTTTTATATGATATTCTTTCCGATCTTCTTATATTTTTTTTCCTTTGTTTTTGTTTTTGTTTTTGTTTTTGTTTTTATTTGTTTTTTGTTTTAAACTACACCTCAGGTGAGATTTAACATTGGTATCCTTGACTGCAATGGATTCAATGCATTATATTGCACACATATCCTTTTCCCATATTCAATAGACAGTGAAGATACTTGCGAATATTTTCATTTCATCTTTTTCATTTGCTTTAATATTTTTGTTTTGGTGAAGTTGTTGCTTCTATACTACTTCTCTTCTCTTTACTAGCAGTTTGATATACTTTCAGCCCCTTCTAGGATTCTCCAACTAGTTTCAAGGGAGGAATATCATTCATGCAAACAAAGAGCAGTCCAAAGAGCTAAACCTGGTTGGCGTATACACTAGATTAATAGAATATTGAAACCCATTCACCAGAGCACATACTTTGAATTGCCTTACGGACCAAAAACTGTTTGTTTATCTAAAATCTTTATTCAACTTCGATAATCAAAACTAAATGATAGACAAACTCGCAAACTTGTCTTTTGTCTTAAACTTTTTGTTTTTGTTTTTGTTTTTGTTTTTTGTTATTTGATTTTTTGTTTATAAGAGACATTTTTATATCCATAGTTAGGTTAACTTGAATGGAGTGAATTCCACCTGTCAAGAGAAAATTTGAACAAATTATTCAAATCTGAAAGAAAAACACTGCATTAGATTCCGAGGGCTAAACTTCAAGGTAACTGCCAAACGTTTCAGCATACACGTTTTACTTTACAAGCAACAGGCTTATCAGAATCCAGTACCATGATGACCAAAACTTCAAGAAACTCAAGCACTACCGCTCAAGAAAAATTAAGAAACTCTAAATCTTTTCTAGAATAAGAGTGGTAGATTACGGTTCGATACTCTCTGACAAAGCTACCTTCATTTTTCTTTTCAACTTTAGACTGCAAGAAACAGTAACTTTCAGCCTTAATATGCATGGCTTATCTGAGCTGACAATATCAATGCAAAATGCAAGCCCTTTCACGATAAGAAGGCTCAACTTCGAACCAAAACGCAATTTTTAGGCCCCAAAAAATAAGAAACTAACCCAGAACATTTTACTGCTGAAACAACCCAACGTTCAAGCGAAACTAAGAGACTTTTAGTATTAAGTGCTACCCAAGTTTCTTATAAAAACAAAAAATTAAATTGAAACAATACAAACAAACAAAAATCCGTGTAGATCCATAAGGTGAGGGCGTTGATAGAAGCAAAACAATTTTCATTTACAATGATAGCTATTTCCAGACCCGCAGTGTCCGAAAACCTTCAGGCACACACGCCTGAAAGGAATGTAGATACAAGCACGCATGCCCGAAATGAGAAATGAATATGACGACTGAGACCAGTTGAAAAATCGTTGGAATGCAAGAATGTGATGCTTTGCACGATTTGAAAATACCAAAAATCTTAGCCATTACCAAATGTTCACAAGACTATAATACCCAAGGCACTCAGAACCCCTTAAGAAGACTCTACTAGTTCCAAAACAATCCACACAGTCGCCTGTGGAAGAAGGAAAATAATGACAGCGAAACATTCTACTACGCGACACTAGCCCAAGCCCTAGTCACAAGACGGAATTATAAAAACGTGAAGCCTGAGAACTGGTTTGAAACAAGAGCAAATAATACAGTGTCCAAAATACAGATTTTTCCAGGTACAATGCTAGAAATCCAACCGGGCGTGGCTTCTTGAAAAGCGCCCAAGCAGTTTTGTTTTAACCGTGAAAATGACTGGAAAGTCGGGAAAGTCACGATTCAACAAATAACATAAAGCAATACTAGCTCCTGCAAGAATATGGCGAACAGTGTATAAGATTATCTCAAGTGACCAATTAGAACAGGAGACCGAGTTCGAATTGGGCGAGGCGAGCACAAGCAAACACGACATGCAGCACAAGGTGGGCAAGTAAACAGTGCATGCAACCCAAAAGGAAATGAAATGAAAAGATCCAAAAGCCCACAAAAGCCCATTTACCTCACTCTGAACCAGCCTGAAAGATCTACAGTGTCACCGTGCAAAGCTTCAGCAGCAAAATTTTTAACGCACGATATACTGCATGTCGCGATACCCGCCAGGCCTCAAAACGAGTCGGTCGTCTGATCTTTGGCCAAATCCCAGATCTTTCCCAACATAATACAATTCAAATTGCTCAAAGAGTCAGCCAAAATATGAACAAACATTTAGTAAAGAAAATAAATTAATGGTTGGATCTCACCATGAACGACCAAACAACAAACCACGCAACATCTTGGATAGGCCACTACCTTCTCAGCGAAAAATAATCTGCGCTCCTCTGGTGCAAACCAGCGTGCTGCTTTGGTTATAGACGACTGATAAACATGCCAGTATTACTTTTTATATTCCTTTGAACAACAGACATTCCACGTGCAGCCGACATGCCCCAACGCAAGAAGTTACTTTCAACGATATTGTCACAAAGATAAAGTTGTAAACATGGTCACAAGGGACACAGCCCTATTGACTAAGAAACTAACATCACGTTCCATTAATTGCGATTAAATTGCATTCAATCGCCATTTATCAAAGTGAAGTAATTTTGACATTCATGCAGTAGCTCTTTTTTTAACAATGTCTCCTTTTGTATGAAATACTGTAGGTGATATTTTAAGAAATAACAGCTCAGGGAGGTATATTTTGATTCATACGTGCTACTGTATGTAGATTTGCTAAGTTTGAAACAATGTATCATGAAATTTGAGCAAACACTTACTGTAACTGAGTTGTTTTTCACCACAGTATGGCTTGTCAAATGCACCCCATTTTTGTGACTTGTCCGTTTAAACCCTATTTGGACCTTGGGAGGTTTCAACCCCCCCCCCCCCCCTACCAAACAATCTCTAGTAAGTATCTCCCTTGCTACTGTAGAAATGGAGCTGCAACTCCTTGAATTTTACTAAAATATTGCCTAATCTTGACATCCTTGCTAAATTCTTGCAACTAGCACAAATCATCAAGTTATATACACCATTCAAGTGGTCTTGAAGAGTGCTTTCATTTGATATATAGTTTTTCATATTTGCTGACATCATGAAATTTTAATATTCATCACATAATTTATCTTGATGATGTCATAGTTTGAATGAATCAGTGACTTGCAGAAAACAGTGTCAGGATCCTTGTTACTAATCATTTTACTTATTAGAAATATAGAAAATGGAAAATAATTCTCAATTGAAATCTCATTAGTTTTCTAATTGCTCTTAATAAACAAGTGTTGCAAGTAAAGTTAAAACAAATCTTCCTCTATCCTTACTTGCTACGTTTGTTTAAAACTTTGCCTATTATCTCATGTTTATCTGGGCGAATTTTAGATTTTAAGTCAGTAGCTCAATCTGGACCATTTTCCCATTGTTTTTGGTTGCCTAGTAACGACCCAAGTGACCGATTAGGCTCTAGCATTAGTTTTGTAAAGCTAATTGTCGAAAGAACGATTGACATAAGTTTCATTGTTATATATCTGCTGGTTTTGAAGCACAATAGGGGGGGGGGCAAACCGTTCCACTGTTTAAAATTAATTTATTAGTTTGTTAGACACCCCTTGTAGAAATTTTAGTATTGATACTAAGATTTTTACCCTTTCCAAATTGAGTTAAGAAAGCGAAGTGGCTACGTTGAGTAATTTATTTTCTGGCTTTCTAATTCACAAAGATGTTTCTTTAAAAGGATCTATCTGAATCATTTCTCATTCTCTTTGAACTCGCCAACTTGAAAAGTTGAGCTGTATTCACACTGGGAGTAGACTTGTTCCAAGTCTATGTATATATGTATGTATGTATGTATGTATTGACTTGCCACAATAAATATTTACATGTTTTCTAATAAAAAATAGATACCGTACAATATCAAATGTTAAAAACGTAAAGATAAACACCCCTAATTACAGTGGCAGGGATAGCACTAAAAGGTCAAGCTGACCTTATTTCCATAATGGTCCCCTTAGAGGTGCTGTATAACGGAAATACGTAGGAAAATAGGAAATACAGAGCTGCATGTGTGTTTTCAAAATGGTCCTTAATAGAAGACATACATGTCATCTTCCTCTTTCTGTACATTTTGGAAAAAATTTTCTTTGATCTTATGTTTGAATGCATTAATATTCAGTGGTCAGCAGTAAAAGAACATAATTACTCCTGTGAGGGCGTAAGCTACTAAGGTGACGCTGCGAAGGAGAAACGAGTACGAAACTGAGTCTACACTGGGAGGGGTTTTTCATTGTGCGATGCGGTAGATGTGGTACCGGGACGTGCCATTTCTAAGGGATTTTCTGTCAAAACATTTCTGAATTATGGGTATCACTTTTAGAAATTTTTGCGGAATTATCGTCCTATTCTGGAGAAAACATTGCAAATTTATAAGAACTACAGGAAATGTTTCATTATTTCCAGAAGAATGGGCCACATTATCATTAGATTTGCGTAATTATTGCCCTAGCATTCTTAAAAATTTACGCAATTATGGGTACCAATCTTAATGGCAAAATAGCATGTCCCTGTCAGATGATAAGTCGATATGCCACTCTTAAACCCCCATCCCTGAGGTGGCAGTATTTGATAAATCCAACTTTGTCGCATTGCCAGACCTTATTGCTATCTACTATGCGTCAAGAACGATATTTTCAAGTGTGATATCAGCTTTGTTGTACATTTTATTACTGCTTATTCAGGTTGCCCTGTGGATACATATGGTAACAAGGCAGGTCTCACAACAACATGTACTGCATGTCCAGCCAACGCTGGTACAAAGGGTCTAACTGGGAAGCTCCAAATAGCTGACTGCTATTGTAAAACTGGGTACACAGGTCTTCCGAGCAGAGGACTGGCCTGCACAAGTAAGTCTGAAAGCTTTCATCTAAATAATTTTCAATATTATGCTCTTACCTGACACTAAATTAAAGTGTAGCAGCCTTATTCAAGGTTTTTTTCATATACCGCATAGATACATTCCACTTAAAAAGTACAATATATCTTACAAGCTTTACTGTTTACAAAAATTACTAATATACAATGATACTGGAACGATACCCCATGGAGCAAAAGGCTGTGACTGCCCCGAGGCCATTCCACATAGAGATAAAAAGTACCATAGTCTGTCTTAGATTAGATGCCACAAGTAATATCTGTGATCAAATCAATTTAAATATTTTAGATAGGTAATTTAGGCGTCATCGCAAATATTGTGTGGCATCTAATTTGAGATAGATGTTGATATACACTGCTAAAACACATCACATTTCTAAATCCGAAACCAGAGGCTTTTTTGAGAGGTTTTCGTCATATTCTAGACCGTTACAAACTATGGTCTTCTTGAAGATTGTACCATTTTTCTATTTTTCCTCTGTTGGTTTAGTATTCGCTATGATTTAAATTTTTCAAAATTTCCAAGAATTAGTTCAACAGAAATAACAACGTCGCCATTTTGAAAATAATCAAGATATAAAAATGTCTGTGGCAGATATACAGCAAAGTACTCTAACTTCCTATAAGTAATCCATTTCAAAGAAAATTGTAACAACATTTTGTACCGTGACTTTTAAAGATGTGAAACATTTCAGCCGTCTGCTGTGGAACACATACCGGGTGATTAAAAAAAGTACCCCCTTTTGACTGAACAAGGGAAGAGATCGATAACATTTCGGGACTTTTTGAATTCATGGCTACATTTATTGGTCTTCAACTTAAATGCACATACCTTGCATTTTGAAATCAACTACCAAGCACCGGAGATATGAGTTCACAAGGTCACAATTTGGAGTGCACCTGAAACCAGAGGTTTTGAGAAATGGCCAAGCCATAATTTGACACCACAGAGTCATTTTGCAAACGAATTTTCAACTTTGACTTTTAGTTTTTATTTTTGAAAAGATTTTTACCTTGAACTATTTTTGAAGTGACTTTTCTTTTGAAGAATCGGTCCTTGCATTGCATTCGATCCCAAGTGTTTTGTATTAAAGAAGAGTAAAAGGAGCACATGCACGCTTATTTTGGAGATGTGGCACGACTTTACCATTCTTACCACATTTTTACTGTATTTTTTTAATCCGGGCCATGTCCATGCATCTTTTATTCTTTTCAAAAGCAAAAAACGGAAACTTAAAGTCTACTGGTACTTTGGAAAATTTCCACGATAGAAATCATGACGAGGCCCTTTTTCAAAACCTCTGGTTTTCGGTGCACTGTAAATGTTGACTTGCGAGCTTGTATCTCCAGTGTTTGGTAGACGATTTCTAAATGCAAGGTATGTGCATCTAAGTTGAAGATTGATAAATTTAGTTGTGAAGTCGGGGAGCAATGATATTTTATTGTTTGGTTCCTATTTCCAGTCAAAAGGGGGTACTTTTTTGAGACAACCGGTATTTTCAAATGTTATCTTTCGCTTTAGCGGTCAAATGCAACCCTGTCAACAGGATCAATAATGGCTACGTCTACAATCAGAATGAATGTGGCAAGAATGAGTTTGGGGCAACGTGTATCTTCCGATGTAATCCTAACTTCAAACTAGTTGGAAATGATGTTTTGACATGTGGTGCTTCTGGGACATACATCGGTGATTTGCCAGAATGCTTGCGTAAGTACTTAAAGTTTCATTTTCAAACGTCAGTCATAGTTAGTTAGGTATTTGAAAAGAGATTCCGTAGAATTGCATCGTCTACTATGACAAACCGACAAACTGAAGGTGTGCTGGAGGTGATCATGGACCTTTATAGAAAAAGCAAGACTATTTAAGGATATTTTTTTGCGAGCCTACAATTCTTTAATTTCTTATGTCTGAGTATAAAACAAACTTCAAACTAGTTGGAAATGATGTTTTGACATGTGGTGCTTCTGGGACATACATCGGTGATTTGCCAGAATGCTTGCGTAAGTACTTAAAGTTTCATTTTCAAACGTCAGTCATAGTTAGTTAGGTATTTGAAAAGAGATTCCGTAGAATTGCATCGTCTACTATGACAAACCGACAAACTGAAGGTGTGCTGGAGGTGATCATGGACCTTTATAGAAAAAGCAAGACTATTTAAGGATATTTTTTGCGAGCCTACAATTCTTTAATTTCTTATGTCTGAGTATAAAACAAACTTCAAACTAGTTGGAAATGATGTTTTGACATGTGGTGCTTCTGGGACATACATCGGTGATTTGCCAGAATGCTTGCGTAAGTACTTAAAGTTTCATTTTCAAACGTCAGTCATAGTTAGTTAGGTATTTGAAAAGAGATTCCGTAGAATTGCATCGTCTACTATGACAAACCGACAAACTGAAGGTGTGCTGGAGGTGATCATGGACCTTTATAGAAAAAGCAAGACTATTTAAGGATATTTTTTGCGAGCCTACAATTCTTTAATTTCTTATGTCTGAGTATAAAACGGTATTGATTTCTTTTGCAACAATGATTTGATAACGGGAAAAATTCAATTCAATTCAATTTTATTCATAGAAATACACCCTAATACAAAGTTCTCATTAAAAATGTGAAAAAGACATCATCTTTCGTAGCTTTCAGAAAGAGATTTTGTAAATTATTAGCAGTTTTAATTATCGTTGATATATTTTGTTTATTGAGCTAGTATTTGATGGCCTCGTTAGTGGCAGCTTATAACAGAGCTGCATTCGATAACACAATTCTGTTTGTTAAAATTATGTTTAATTAATATTTATATTCAAGTTAATATTATATAGTTAATATTATTAATATAGCTCACACTGACGAAGATTCTCATCGAAACGTTTGGAAATTAACAGTTGTGTTTTTATTTTTATTTTTATTAATAATATAATTAACTATAATCAATAATTAATTAATAATTAATATAATATTAAATAGTTAATATTATTCATATTCAAGTTAATATTTTACAGCTTAAACCTAGTTTATTATTTACAACGTAGCTTATTTCGAAGTGTATATTGTTTACCAAGTGCGCCGAAAAATTGTTTGTCTGCTTTTCGTAGAATTTTTAGCTGATGTTTGTAACTCAGACCCCGTTTACACGGTAGCGGATCATAAGTGTTGCGGATCAAAGTGTTACGGATTACCCTCCCATCTACACGGTAGCGGATCAAAATTGTATCGGATCACGATCTCGTTTACACGGTAGCAGATCAGCGGTCACCATAGAAATAGGGCGAGGTCACGTTCAAGATTTTCTTGGACTTTCAGTGATTTCCTTTTAACGTCAAAATTTCAAAGCAAACTGCAATTATGATTAAACCTCGTTTGTATGGAAAATACCCTCGTAATGACTCCGAATCAAAATTGATGCGGATCACTTGCTTTTACACGGCGCAGAGCAAGAGTGATCTGATACAAAAGTGATCCGAAACAAAACGAGTTCGCTTTCGTAGCAGGATCAAAATTGATGCGGATAGCGGAGCAGAAATGTATCGGATCACTTTGAGCTCGTGTAAACGGGAGGCTGATCCGCAACGCTTTTCGTATCGGATCAAAAGTGATTCGCTACCGTGTAAACGGGGTCTCAGTATTAATCTACAACAATTAGTTTTTCTGTTCTGTGCCTGCTTGATAACGCAGTTTTTAGAGCTAAAAGCGAGTTACTTAAAATGTTCGTTTTAGAAAACATCGAGAACGATCAAAGGACATCGATCAAATTTTAAAAGATTCAACATGAATGAACAAAGAGAAAACGTTTTCAGGGGGATTTGGAGGTTTAGTAGCAACTCTCGTACAGCAGATTTTAATTTGTCGATTTCTAAATCGCAAATCACCACGAACAACTTCTCTCTTTGTCCATTCATGTGGATTCTTTAAAAATTTGATCGATGTTTTTTTATCGTTTTCAGTGTTTTAGAAAACTGAAAATTTTAGGAAATTTGCTTCTAGCTCCAAAAACTGAAAAAGAAAAGTTTGCAAAAAATCTCAGTATCAAAGTCAGGCTATCTGCTAACGATTAAGTCATAAATCTTCAAAATCGGTCCAGTGTACGATTTATTGTGGCCTGCCAAACGTGCATAGTTTATTTTGACGCATCCGGTAGTGTTTGCGTAGTTTATCTTATGTTGACTTTTTAAAATATTTATTGCTTTCATTCTATCCTCAAAATAGCTTTAAGATGCTCTGCAGCGATGACAGTTGATACGACTAACTACACGGTAGATTGCAAAGGTTCTCGAGATCTTGCATCTAACACATACGGTGTCGGTGAAACATGTACATTTTCTTGCGGTGGCGAATATTATCATCATAGTGGAAGCATTGCTAGAACATGTTTGCATTCTGAACAGTGGAGTGGAACATTAATTGACTGCCGAGGTAACTTAACCATTGTTTACCGTTATCATTATTGACATATTTATCGTGTTTAACAAGAATAGAATTGGCAAAAGCTAAGCCAGTGCAATATAAGGGTAACTGACGAATCAAAATACGTACCTACATATTCATATTGAACGGGGATAGTTCAATGGTAGCGCCCTTAATTGCCAATGCGAAGGTTGGTGGTTCGAGTCCCTGCCCTGCCTTGTCAAACCTTATACCATGGGTTGTAGGATAAATTTAGGTTCCCATGAATGAACTAAATTGGTATTAAATAAAGAATATAAATCACCTTGTATATTCTTGTGTTTATCTGTCTCTTTACCTTGTGGGGCAGCAAATAAGCTTCTTTCAGATCTAATACTGCGACATTCACCTTGGCTAGGCCCACCTTGTTGTTGAAAATGACCGCCAAAGTATCAAATTTCGAAAGAAGCCTATTTGCTGCCCCACAGGATAAAGAGGAAGACAAACACAAGAAAGATATAAGGTGATTTATATTCTTTATTTAATACCAATTTAGTTCATTCATGGGGACCTAAATTTATCCTACAACCCATGCTTGTACGCAGAGTGAGGAGAGTTGCCAGCTCTCCGTAATTCTAGGCTGATGGGATCACGAGGTAGGGCTAAAAAGCGAAATAGCAGCGCGACCAGGAAGGGAGCTAAAATATTTACATTTCCCAGGAAGGAAGGAGGGAAAAGGAAAAAGAAACGGAAGGAAAGGGAAAAGAACGAAAAGGAAAAGAAAAAAGGAGAAAGAGAAAAAGGGATTGAATTAAGCGGCATACAGGGAAAGAAGGAGGAAGTGCTTAAGAAGAAACGAAGGTGCTTTGCTTGCTACCAGGAAGGCAAATATATTTTTGAGCCCTGTCACAAAGTGTGGTTACATCGAGAAGGTGAAATAAAGGTGAAGTTGCAGTTTTTAGCGCCAAGCGCTGGGATCGCAGAAGTAGAATAGGCCTACTCGAGTCCGCGACCCCTTGTCATGACGCTGAAGTGATGGGGCTCTAACTGGGATCGAACGCGGTCCACCTGACTGTTCTGGCTGCAATGTCAGAGGATTACACAACTGCGCCACAACACCTTCGAGAGGAAGGACCAGGACATTGTTTCGATAAGCTCAGCTTCTCAAAGTCCTAAAACTACCTTCAGTTTTCAGTTTTCATTGAAAAATATACTTAAATAAATTACAATACAAATACAACACTAACTAACTTAAAATTGATAAGGCAATAACTCATGCTATACACAACAGTGAGACGAGATACTTACACAATATGTTAACTTAATGGCCTAATGGGAAAACATTACAAGACATTATGAATTTAAATAGATTTGTCTGAAGAGGGGCTCTTTAATAGATGAACTAATCAAGAGAGAGCCCCCCCCCCTCCATCTAAAGCCAAGAAAATATCAAAAATTGTGGTAAAAACAGAAAAGAAACCAGAATAATCTCCAAGGACCATAACCATTAAAGAGCATGCTAGGTTAAAGTATAGAAAAAATTGAAAAAGATACATATCGTCAAGTCCATGTTTATGATAAGTTCAATAACTGTGACAAGTAAATAGATGCAAACAATTAATTAAAGCATTAATCAAAAATTAGTTGATTAATTGATAATTAATTAAAACGAGTAAGTGCGTTTTGGTTCTCAAATGTTTGCAATTCTGCTAAAGAATGAAAAAATTTCTTCGTGGCTTTCATAAATCATATTTCAATATTTATGCATTAGGATTCGCTGATTAACATGATATTTCGCTGGCTTAGCCTTGTCATCTTGTCATCCTGTGTGTTAAAAGATGAATACACTCGTAGCTATGCTCACCACAAGAACACAATTAGAAGACCAAAATTAGTGCAAAATTTTTTCTTTCGCCAGCCAAAGCGGAAGATTATGGTGACAATAATTTCGGTTTACTGTCCAACCTTCTTCCCCAAAGGTGATTCCCCTGAAACTGACTTTGCTCTAAAGATATACCGGGTGTCTCAAAAACATGTATACGGATTTGAGCGATGTGAATTTAGCTTCAATCAATGTCTAATGACTCTAAAAATGTTCATCGATAATTAACTTGAACATAGGTACCTCGTTTCTTGGTATTGATGATTTGAGAGCAGACCTGTTAATCTTGAAAGCTCGAATTTGCCTCTTCCTGCAAGCCTGAGCCTTAGCCTTTCATTCTAAGCAAATCCTTAAGAAACATCGTATAATTTGAAGAATATTAGATCTTGTGTTATTCTGTTTTCTAGCAATCACCCCCAGTCACCCATTGGGCATTTGCGTAATTTTTCATTAATTTCAGTTCTTAATATCTATGTGCTTCAGGAACTTGCTTTGGCCAAAAGGCCTAAAGGTCTGGTTTGCAGGTGGACGCAAATTTAAGCTTTCAAGATTGATATTTCTGCTCTCAAAGCACCAATACCAATAAATGAGGTATCTATGTTCAAGCGAACTATCGAGGAACATTTCGAGAGTGATTAGCCATTGATTAGAGCTAAAGTCACATCGCCGGAGTCAACAAAATCTGTATACTATTTTTTGGGACACCCGGCAAATAATCGAAACGTCCTAATATGGCAAAGTCTAAGATCTCTAAAGTCAAATCGTTTATTTTGCAAAATTTATCATGGTCTTGTCCAAGGTCTCTTCTGAAATCATCAAGTTTCCAATTGTAATGGTCTGATTGCGTTTGCTCCTGACATTCAATCATTAGCTTCGAGAACTTTTGTAAACAATAGTTCCTTTCCGAAAAATCTATTCTTATCTTTATTCGAAACAACGCAAGTCTATCTTTTTTTCAGCAATTGCATGTCCAAAAGTCCCAAAAGAACACGAAAAGTTAACAACTGAAAGAGGATCGATCAATTGTTTTGACAATACAATTAAAGTTGGGGAGACATGTACATTTCAATGTCCTGGTGGATACCAGATCACTGGATCAAAATCTCTTTTGTGCAAGAAAGATGTTGGTGCAATCGGAAAATGGTTTTCTGCCTCCCCAGCGGGATTCGTTTCTCCAAACTGCTCAGGTAAAGCATCAGATACAGTAAGAACCCGCATGAAGAAACTAAAAATTTTGATCAGGCTGTTTAGTTTCTTATATTTAAGAACATATCTTTACAAGAGGCTGGCAGATTTCTGACATGTCCAATAAGAAACTTCCCGTTTATATTGAATGCTTTCTTCTATCAGCTAGTATATTTGGTAAGTCTTGGACCATACTGAATATGTTCCAAAGGTCTGAAGCGTTAATGGTCTAAAAAAAGTAAGTAATGATCTATCATTTCACGCGATAGAATGTCAAATATGAGAGATTGGAAAACAACTTTGACATTGTAACAAACTCTATTTTATGATTTTGACCCCGCATAAGAAACTGAATAGACAGGCTGTCCAATTAATTATAAAGGAGAAAATATGCCCCACGATGGCAGGCTGCAGTTTGTTATGTGTCCGTTTCTTATATGCGAGGACTTACTAGATATATTTATTCACACAGACTAATTTCTTGTATCAAATATCATACAATTTATGTCTTTGCTTTTCAACGATACTCTTTTGACCTTGTTGGTAAGAGAAATTAACCATTTTTTCGTAATATTAACTTTAAAGAGTAAGCTTGTTTATCTTTGGAGAACCCTTTAATTTAGTTCTGCTCGTTGTTATTTGGCAGACATTGAACGACCAAAATTCAGTAAGAACGAAGAATGCTACAATGGTATTGAGCTGACTAATAACACTGTAAAAGACAAGAATTATGGACTGGTAAACTTCGAAGCGATTGGCATAACAGACAACAGCGGAGGTCCAATTACGGTAGTGAGCTCACCCCCTGGCTATGAATTGGGTAGATCCTATCAAATTGGGATTACGAAAATGAACCAACCTTTGGCAATTACTTTCCATGCTACTGATGCATCTGGTAACTCTGAGCAATGCCGTTTCCGCATCCAAATCAAAGGTAAGTCATTGACAAGCATTTGTTAATCGATGTGAATGTCAAATGTTTATTGTTCTCAAGTTGACTCCTCAATACTTCCACACAACTGGTTGATTCGATTAAGATCACCGTAAATCTAACAAAACGTCACTCAACCATCAAGTCCATTTTTGTTAAGTCTCTTGTCACAGTGTCCCGTCCATCTGTTCTTTTGTACGCCCGTTTCACATTTGATGTTTTTGGGCTTATATAGTGTAAACGATCATGCATCTTCACCACATACGAATCTTTACAATCAACTATATGATGGAAAGAAACCTCAACCCGTTATCAGTGTCTTGAGAGATGGGGACCCTGGGTGGGGAGCAGTGATGGGGACGGTTTTTGTCATTGTTGCTCTCTCGGCCGGGCTTCTGATTGTTCATCATTATCACATACGTTAGACTGACTCCCAATGTGAAACCGGCTCAAGTATTTAGTCTTGAAATTTGTTATATGTAGCATTTTCTAATTGTAGAATTAGTTGTATTTTAGGTGTACGTTTGATGCCTGGAGGTAGGTTGTGGGCGGTTGTAATCGGACGGCGGTGGTAATCGGACACTGGCGAAAAACTCTCGAAAACCAACAGAAAAATACGTTACAAATGAAATCCACCAAAGAGAGGGTATTTCTTGGGACTGAAAGCTGACATTATAGATTTTAAACAACGTTACGAAACGTTCTGAACACAGCAGTCTTTGAAAGTGGAACTGTAACTGGCATAATTTGAAAACGGTGTCGTGTGAACACTCGAAAACGATGAAAATGAAACATTTTGCAACGCTTTCCAAACGAAGTGATTGATTTTTTCAGCCCAGAGGAATTTCTTTGTCGTGAAAATCTAGTCTCTTTTCACAGAGCTTGCGACGAGATTGGCACCGTCGAATTTTCTATCGTTTTTAGGTTGTGCTGGTATTATGTGATCACTAGCTAAAATTATGGTGGCGTCAGATTTTTGCTGCTTTTAAAACTGTGCCGCCATCACATCGTGTGAACATAGTCTCAGTTGACCAGTTACGATGTTATTTCTTGCCTATTCTCTAATCTGGAATAGATTGCCCACCGTACCCCCCCCCCTGCGTTTATTAAAAATCGAAAAAAATCCACCCATAGCATCCTTATTCCAGACTCCCGTTTATCAATTACGAGCTTTGAAATGTGAAAAATTTGAAGTTGTCTTTTCTGAATACTTTTTTTATGTTAATAATTTTTCCGTTTTTTCTTAACTTATTTGTGACATTCTATATTGTCTAAGACACTCATTTGTTCGGATTTCCTATTTCTGTAATCGCTTTGAATCGGCTTGATATTGGAAAGGCACTGAGGCTATTGAATCTGCTCTCATTAAGAGTTTCACATATATCAGATTATGGTTGACATTGTACCAATTCCTATAAATTCTTATTTCAGATACACAGAAACCAACTCTGTTGTTCTGCCCGCCTGACCAAAATATAAAGTCTTCAGAGAATTCTGTAGTAGTCACTTGGGACGAGCCGAGATACTCAGACAACTGTGGCAATTATTCTGAATGTAAGATTGATATATACACTGCTACAGCTTCTGGGAGTAAGTTCACAAAAGATACACCAACCAGGGTTTCGTACACAGCAACAGATCCTTCAGGCAATGTTAATGAAGAATGCATATTCAATGTTCTCGTGAAAGGTAAGCAAAACTAAATTCCATTCAACAGAGAGCACCAAATTTCATATGCAAAGACAGCAAAGAAGTCCTTCGAATCTGAATTTGTTACAGTCCATCAGCGCAATCTGCAGTTCGTTATGATTTAAATTTTCTGCATCAATTGTATCTTACGATAAATGCTTTCATATGTATGTATGTATTTGTTGTTGTTGAAAATAACCGCGAAAGTATCAAGTTTCAAAATCTCCTTCCTAGCTATAATGCCAAGCAGGAAAGATTCCTTCTCCTCTCCTTCGCCTCTTCTTTCCCTGCGTGTAGCTAGGAAGGAGAGTTTGAAACTTGATACTTTCGCGGTTATTTTCAACAACGAGGTGGGCCTAGCCAAGGTGAATGTCGCAGTATTAGACCTGAAAGAAGCTTATTTGCTGTCACAGAAGGTAAAGAGAAAGATAAACACAAGAAAGATACAAGGTGATTTATATTCCTTATTTGATACCAATTTAGTTCATTCATGGGAACCTAATTTAACCCTACAACCCATGGTCAGTCGATCAGTCAAGGGCAGTCGCATACGCAACACCCCAGGAGTAAGGGAGTCTGGGGCGTAGCCCCCGAATTTTGTTGTGACCACGCCCTTCAGACGCTCGGAAAATGAGGGAAACGCCCTTTTTAGTTATATTTTGCATCGTAAACATAGCTGGAATGAACACAAAAATAGGCAGGATGTTTTGTTGAATTTGTGTTGAGAATTCATACCCAACATAGCAAGTTAAGCTAGGAAAGTAGACGAAGAATTGTTATTCGGTACAAACAGTCCAGCACATCTAGTACAAATTACAAATTGCTTTTCTTAGCTTTACTGCAGAATGATTTGGCGCTGGTTGTTCTATCTTGATATTCGAGAAAATGCCTCTTTTAGCTCTTCATCATTGTTTAATCAGTCCATGGCATCTTTTGCAAGAAGGTTTTGCAAAAGAAAGTATTGTGGCGATTTGAATTATTTGAAGTAAATCAGAGTACAGCTCTTCAAATCAGTTTGATGAGATTGTTTCAAGGAGCAGTAGCAAATAGGGATCCCTATAGCCAATAGCACGTACAGGCTAAGACAACTGGGGATCTTGAAATGAGTGGGTCTGGGGGCAAAGCATCAGGAAAATTTTGAGAGCATGCATTCTACTTTGCCTTAGAATGCCTCTCCCAACATTGGTCAAGCATTTCTTAGAAACCCAAAACATTGCTCTACCAAACCCTGACAAAACCATTCTCTCCTTGTTTTTGCAGAATCTCAAAGACCACCGCTTGACAGATCTGCCTGACCCCTCTCCCCTCCTGAGATACAAATTTTATTGCATTTTTGTACGAATCTCGAGGACCATCTTTTTGAAAAGTGGGGGGTCCGGAAACCCCCCCCCATTCCCCCCTGGGTACGCCACTGGTCAAAGGCTAACTTTCATGTGAAAATTTTGTTTGGCAACAGCCCTTACCTTTTAGACCCATACATTAGGAAAATGCTTGCAAGGGGTTTGTATGGGAACTAGAATTCCATGTTCCATTCTGGTTCATGGTTTACTTACCGTTGAAGATTAAATTCTATTTCTGAAAATAACATAGGGTTCAAATGTTACAATTCTTTAGAAAGGTAGGTGTACAATTATATGCAATTTTTGTTTTAATTGAATGGCTTGAAAGGAACTTATGGTTCTTTGCTGTAAATTTGTCGTGGAAATATTTTGATATCTTGATTTGTTTTAAAGTGGTGGCAATTTAATTATTTAAAAAAATTCATGAAACATTTTGAAAATATTTAAATCATCGTAAATTCCAAACCAATATAGGAAAAATGGTATCACCTTCAAGAAAACCAGAATTTCTGAAGATCTACAATATGGTGAAAAGCAGAAATCTGTAGCTTTTCTGGTTTAAGATTCAGAAATTTAATGATCATAGCATCAAATTTAATAGATGCCGTCATCTAAAAACTAATATCAAGATATCAATAAATTTCTACGGTAGATTTACAGCAAAAACCCTGAGTTCCTTCCAAGCAATTTATTAAAAAAAAACTGTAATATACCGGGTGTCCCAAAAAAACGCAACGGATTTGATCGGGACTAGCGACAAGAATTTAGGTCCAATCAATCCAAAATAATTTTTGATATGATCCTCGATAGCTAACTTGAAGATAAATACCTTGTTTGTTGATATTGGTGCATGGAGAGATGGAATATCAATCTTGGAAGTCCAAATTTGCTTCCATCTCCAAACCAGAGGTTTTGGGTTTTGGCCTAAACTGAAAACGCGCTGGTCAGGGGAATCTCCTCGGTCATATGCATAGTGTAGTAGTGTGAGCATGCTAAGGCACACATATGTTTAGGCACACATTTCAATTGAAATTTGAAAGCTAAAAATTGACAAACATAACAGTCGAAGGGAAAATTCACAAAGGAATATATTTCTTCAATTATAGTGCACCTGCAAAAGATCCAAGTACGAATGAGCAATTCTAAAGATCTTATCCATGGATAATTTTCCCTTGGGTATATTTGATTTCTTGTTTCGTAATAATTCGAAGAAAGATTATACAAAATACATTTCATTAAAGTCATGAAGATTGTAAGAACTAACTCATTTTTCACACCCAAGCAAACTATTTCGCGGATTACTTTCTTTTACGAGACAGATGTAATACTAACTTTTCGAAACTTTTGAAGTATAAAAAAATTTCTTTTCAGGACAAAATTGATGAATTGGATTGAATTTCTATTCAAATTTTCCTCTTCATTCCCTTATTTCACGATAATTCAGGAGATTCCCCAAAATAGTGCGTTTGCAGTTTAGGCCAAAACCCAAAAGCTCTGGTTTAGAGGTTCAGGCAAATTTCAACTTTGAAGATTGATATTCCCACTTTCCAAGCACCAATATCAACAAACAAGGTATCTATCTTCAAGTTAGCTATTGAGGATTATATAAAGAAGTAATATGGGTTGATTGAGCCTAAATTCTTGTCGCTAGTCCCGATAAAATCCGTTGCGTTTTTTTTGGGACACCCGGTAATTTTACACCGATCTTTTAAAGATTTAAGCCCCATGTTACAATTGTATTGAATTTAAATTTCAATGACAAATAAGTTATGGGCCATGATGAACGTCAAACGCTCATTCCCATACAAACCCATAAGAGATGAGTGATTTTACCAAAGAAAATTTTCACATCTAAGCTCACCTTTGACTGATAGATCCACATTTCCTATACAGTTTTGATCTCAAATCAACGAAAACTAGCTTCCATTAGCATTGTCTAAAACTATGAACGGCTCAATTTTATCGATTTTGCAGCCATTAGAATGGTGAAATAATATTTTTTTAGCTCAGCCATTGCTTTCTATTAATAATCTGAGCTGAGCTGCCCATTTTTTTTTTTAAGTTGAACCCTAAGTAGGATGACAAATTGGTTGCATAACTTTTCCTGCATGATTTTTCAAACCATACAGGGTGTCCCAAAAAGTTTTCGGCGTTTGATTAAATATTGAAAGATAACGAAATAATGAACGGGCTCCATGGTAAGATAACCATATTACTGGGATTTTAAATTAATTTCAGACACCAAAAGCTAGCAAATCGGCTAAATATTCACGGAGTTACGAGCTTTTGGAGTTCAAGTTTGTGCGAAAGCTGGAAGCAGACGCCCCTAAACTGCATAGGTTTTGAAACTAGAATCTCGTTTATTCTAAACAAATCAAATGGAATTTGAAAAGAAATTTTAATAAACTAGCTTTCTCTACATTGAATGAATGCTACGGATGCTTGGAAGAATACTGTTGCGCACAATTTGGAATGGCTCCGTCTCTCACCGATTAAGTTTTCATTTCATATTTTTTGGATACTTGCATTTTTAAGTAAATGTTGGCATTGGTTACAAGAATTAAATTACTTTTGAAGTTCTTTTTGGTTTGCTCTGATATCAACGAGAGGTAAAACGTTGGACAGTGTTCTTTTACCTGGATTTTTGGACATCTTTTTCAAAAACAAATCAGTTATTAGGGGCGTCTGGTTCCAACTTTTGCACAAACTTGAACTTCAAAAGCTTGTAACTCCGTGAATTCTTAGCATGTTGCATGCCTATTTGATACAAGGGTGAAGATGAAAGAACTCGAGAAAATTGAACGATATCAGACTTGAAAAGAGAAATTAGTAAGATCTGGGAATGCAGAAATGTCTTTGTGGTTCCAATCGTGATAAGGGCATTGGATGCATTGAGCAAGGATTTTAGCTCATGGGCAGCAAAGATAGAAGTAGAAGAGAAGATTGACATGATGCAGAAAGCTTGTGTGTTAGGAACGGCAAAGATTACCAGGAACGTTCTAGATATCTAAGGTTTGGGGCGTTGGGTACATTGAGCAAGGATTTTAGCTCATGGGCAGCATAGAAGTAGAAGAGAAGATTGACATGATGCAGGAAGCTTGTTTGTTTGGAACGGTAAAGGTTACCAGGAACGTTCTAGATATCTAAGGTTAGGGGCGTTGGGTACATTGAGCAAGGATTTTAGCTCATGGGCAGCATAAAAGTAGAAGAGAAGATTGACATGATGCAGTAGGCTTGTTTGAGGAATTGCAAAGATTATGAGGAACGTTCTAGATATCTAAGGTTTGGGGCGTTGGGTACATTGAGCAAGGATTTTAGCTCATGGGCAGCATAAAAGTAGAAGAGAAGATTGACATGATGCAGTAGGCTTGTTTGAGGAATTGCAAAGATTACGAGGAACGTTCTAGATATCTAAGGTTTGGGACGTTGGGTACATTGAGCAAGGATTTTAGCTCATGGGCAGCATAAAAGTAGAAGAGAAGATTGACATGATGCAGTAGGCTTGTTTGAGGAATTGCAAAGATTACGAGGAACGTTCTAGATATCTAAGGTTTGGGGCGTTGGGTACATTGAGCAAGGATTTTAGCTCATGGGCAGCATAAAAGTAGAAGAGAAGATTGACATGATGCAGTAGGCTTGTTTGAGGAATTGCAAAGATTATGAGGAACGTTCTAGATATCTAAGGTTTGGGGCGTTGGGTACATTGAGCAAGGATTTTAGCTCATGGGCAGCATAAAAGTAGAAGAGAAGATTGACATGATGCAGTAGGCTTGTTTGAGGAATTGCAAAGATTATGAGGAACGTTCTAGATATCTAAGGTTTGGGGCGTTGGGTACATTGAGCAAGGATTTTAGCTCATGGGCAGCATAAAAGTAGAAGAGAAGATTGACATGATGCAGTAGGCTTGTTTGTGGAATTGCAAAGATTATGAGGAACGTTCTAGATATCTAAGGTTTGGGGCGTTGGGTACATTGAGCAAGGATTTTAGCTCATGGGCAGCATAAAAGTAGAAGAGAAGATTGACATGATGCAGTAGGCTTGTTTGAGGAATTTCAAAGATTATGAGGAACGTTCTAGATATCTAAGGTTTGGGGCGTTGGGTACATTGAGCAAGGATTTTAGCTCATGGGCAGCATAAAAGTAGAAGAGAAGATTGACATGATGCAGTAGGCTTGTTTGTGGAATTGCAAAGATTATGAGGAACGTTCTAGATATCTAAGTTATGGGGGCGTTGGGTACATTGAGCAAGGATTTTAGCTCATGGATAGCATAAAAGTAGAAGAGAAGATTGACATGATGCAGTAGGGTTGTTTGAGGAATTGCAAAGATTACGAGGAACGTTCTAGATATCTAAGGTTTTGGGCGTTGGGTACATTGAGCAAGGATTTTAGCTCATGGGCAGCATAAAAGTAGAAGAGAAGATTGACATGATGCAGTAGGCTTGTTTGAGGAATTGCAAAGATTATGAGGAACGTTCTAGATATCTAAGGTTAGGGGCGTTGGGTACATTGAGCAAGGATTTTAGCTCATGGGCAGCATAAAAGTAGAAGAGAAGATTGACATGATGCAGTAGGCTTGTTTGAGGAATTGCAAAGATTATGAGGAACGTTCTAGATATCTAAGGTTAGGGGCGTTGGGTACATTGAGCAAGGATTTTAGCTCATGGGCAGCATACAAGTAGAAGAGAAGATTGACATGATGCAGTAGGCTTGTTTGAGGAATTGCAAAGATTATGAGGAACGTTCTAGATATCTAAGGTTTGGGGCGTTGGGTACATTGAGCAAGGATTTTAGCTCATGGGCAGCATACAAGTAGAAGAGAAGTTGACATGATGCAGTAGGCTTGTTTGAGGAATTGCAAAGATTATGAGGAAGGTTCTAGATATCTAAGGTTAGGGGCGTTGGGTACATTGAGCAAGGATTTTAGCTCATGGGCAGCATAAAAGTAGAAGAGAAGATTGACATGATGCAGTAGGCTTGTTTGAGGAATTGCAAAGATTATGAGGAACGTTCTAGATATCTAAGGTTTGGGGCGTTGGGTACATTGAGCAAGGATTTTAGCTCATGGGTAGCATAGAAGTAGAAGAGAAGATTGACATGATGCAGGAAGCTTCATTGTTTGGAACTGCAAAGATTATCAGGAACATTCTAGATATCTAAGGGCAAAGGCATTGGCTTGATATCTAGCTGAATAACAAACCACCAATGTCATTAGAATGATGTACGAAAAAACGATTACAATAATAATAATAATGCTATATTTATACAAGTCACCAGATTAAGCTACAGAAAGCTGCTATCACTATGGGACCTGTTAAAGTATAAACATAAAAAGTGCATAATCATGAGAAATAGATCTGCTTTTTCGTGTATCATGTGACCCATGTGATAAAGATCAATCATCACTCTTAACAAACTAAAAGGACCTGCTGTAGCACAATTCGTTTCATGTGATCAGTTTAAATCCAGAACCACGAGTCAGCAAATTCTGACAGATTGGGTATACGTTGCCGTCTCATGCTGACTCAATTCCTTTACCGAGTTGAACATTTACTTGTTTGTTACTCTCTTAATGTTCAATTGGTTGAACAGCGAAGCCCCTGGGCCCGGTTGTTCAAAACTGGTATTAGGCTAATACTGGATTGGACTATGCAAATGACTACAGAATTATGTTTTTAATCCAAGATTACCACTAATCATGGTTTGAACAACCCGGCCCTGGAATCGAATGCTTTTCCTAAAAGCTTCAGGTCTTGTCTTATGTCGGAAAGTGGTTTCACTGAAAATTTTGAACATTGAAATGAGAAGAACTTTGACCATTGAAATGGTCCTCTTGAATATAATTGGTATAATTCTACAAGAACATTGTAAACATGGCATTTAGGTTTGTTTACAAGACAAATGATGCCCTCTGTCATGATGCAAATCAGACTTTGTGTATGGCAAGTCCCAGACAACGAAATTTGTTTCAAATATTTAGTTTCCATATGGCAACTATGGATGTTTAGGGTCAACTGCATCACCTCTGGTTCTTTTTCCATGATTACCTTTTTCAAAGTGATCTTTAAACTTATTTGGTACCAATCATTCACACATTTGTATGCAAACAATGCTGTCTTTCTGTTTCTTTCCGATTGTAATGATGGTCATTGAACCGAAATGGTTTTCCCAAGCACAAAATTTTCTAAATGTTTTCTTTTTTTTGCAGCACCCACATGCCCACAGATCCTTCCACCAAAGAATGGGATGATGTTGGTACATGGCACTATTGCTTTTCCATCCTGCCCAAGAGGTGTTTATCCATCTGAGAATTTCCCAACGTTCTACACTTGCAAGGGTGGCAAATGGGTTGGTTTACCTATGTCACCAGTCAAGAAATTGGTTCCAGACTGTATCGGTAAGTTGCAAATTTTAACTGCCTTATACTAAGCCTATAGTAACTGTTCTGCACGGACAATACCAGAAAATGTTAACCCGAAGCCGTCAATAAAAAACCGAGATTGCGAAGATGTGACGCCTGTATTCTGTTGGACTGCGTAAAGGCAAAGTGATCAAAGGCTAAAGCGCAATGTTTCGAACCTTTCGTGGTCTACCCGCATGGGTTTGAATCCAGTCTTTGGTACTGCAAATAACAAGCCAACAGCCAACTCAGCTTTCCATCCTTTCGATGTTGGTAAATAAGAAGTCAGAGATAGTTCTCAGGGCACAAGTCATAGTGTCGCAGGCCCACATTAGCTGTATAGCTGCCACATACCCAGCCTGCGTTAACAAATAAAAAGTGCTTCCATGCTTGGTTTATTTACGATATTCAATGTGGAAAAAATGTCTTATTTCTCTGTAGAAAAAACACCTCCAACTGGTTTGATTGAGTACCTGTATATGTTCTATGTATACGACGGAGACTGCAACTCTGCAGCTGCGCAGGAGCAAGCAAAAACGAATTTTGTCACCAACTTGGGACTCTGTGGCGACAACTGTACGAAAGGAAATATAGAGGTCAATTGTGGGGCAGCAAGCGTTGTAGCAAGACGTAAGCGAAGCTCCGTCAAACAACTATCAGTAAGGGTGACAATCAAGATCACAAGAAGCAAAGAAGAAGCCTTACAGGTATGGTTTAATTTTGATTGGTTTAATTTTGATTGGTTTAATTTTGATTTGGGTTCTAGAGTGGTGTCGCCTATTATGCTCATGCCGTCGTGAATTTTTAAATTTGACCCTTTTCCCTTTAAATTGATCTGTTCAATCCGATCTGGTCCTTGGACATTCTGCAACATCAGATTGACGATGTTTGATTATGCTTTTTATGGTATTGTTTTATCATGTAGACTTGGTTAACGGGGTTGGTTGTGAAGGTGAAAGTGAAGGTGAAGTTGCATTTTTCAGTGCCAAGCGCTGGGACTGCAGAAATAGAGCAGACCTAATCGAGTCTGCGACCCCTCGTCAAGATGCTCAAGTAGTGGGGTCCTACCGGGTATCGAACCCACGCCGCCTGACTGTTCTGGCTGCAAAGTCAGAGGATTACACCACTGCGCCACAATACCTTCAAACATCTGCAAACACATAAAGTAAACAAACATCTGTCGAAATGACATTCTTGCAGCTTTTTTGATAGGCCATATCACACGGATTTTCCACGATTTTTCTTAGAATGAAAGTGTCATTTGAAGACGGACATTGTAAGCTCGTAAGGAAACAAACGAAGCATTCATATGGTGTAAGATTAAGCATACGGCTCAACTCTTTCACATCTTTAAAAAGGTGGGTGTAAAATTCTATGATATTTTTCTTTAAATTAAATGGCTTGAAAGGAACTTTGGTACTTTGCTATAAATCTGATTTTGAAAGAATATAAATCTTCGTAAATCCTTACCCAATCGAGGAAAAATGATGTAACCTTCAAGAAATTCACAGTTTATGAAGGTCTACAATCTGGTGGCAAGCAGAAACCTGTAGCTTTTCTGGTTTCGGAATTAGAAATTTGATGACGTCACAGGCTCAAATTTAATAAATGCCGCCATTTGGACACTAATCAAGATATCAATAAATTTCCACGGCAGATTTACAGCAAAAATCCCCAAGTTCCTTCCAAGCCATCTATTTCAAAGAAAATTGTAATACAATTTTACACCGACCTCTTTAAAGATTTGAGCCCTATGTTGTAAGATTACACGTATTTTCTATAAGAAACTAAGAATTTAGGCCAGTACTGACAGTTTCTAGGCTTTCCAATGTTCATGTTCACTACCTGTGCCCTTGTCAACATTTTAAAACAAGGTTGTTTTAAGCTTTTCCAATCTTTAAACATTACTCAAGTACCTTAAGAGTATTATGGTACAGGAAACAAGTGAAAGTAAAGGAAAAAGATATGAAGGATTTCCTTTATCAAAATAAATAGTTTCTTAGCTTACATTTTCCTAGTACTGGAGTTTCTTAATATTTTGGCGATCGGAGAGTTTAGTTTCTTATGCACAGTTTCTTATAAAAAATACGTGTACAAAGATATCGATATGTTTCTAAGAGGAGCTTTATTGTGGAATCACCCCCTCCACCAAAATGTTTGCAGAAAATAATGGACATGTGTGGGAAACAATATAGATTATAGAGATAATAGGTTTCTTGTGATACTCATTCGAAATTGTCGTTAGATCACTCCAAATCTAATGACTTTAATAGTCAATTTTGAATAAAACAGGGTGTCTAACTCAAATTAAACACGGAAACCACCGTTGCTATTAGGGGGCCCCTTGAAAAACATCTTCTGCCGAAGGGCAACCCCCCTTAAAAGACTGAAATATGAAATATATGCTCCAAAATATATCAGAATGCAAGCGATGCTGTTTTTATCGTGCAGACTTGGTAAGGGGCTAGCAGTCCCTTGTGATACTTGTTCGAGGTTACCTTTAAATCACACCAATTCTAATACATTGTAATAAACTCTTCAGGACGATCAGAGTGCCCAACTGAAATCAAAGATGCAGACGACTGTTGCTCCAAAAGTTATCCAAAATGCAAATTAAGTTGTTTTTATCGTGTAAACTTAGTCAGGGCTTAGGAGGGCCTTGTGCATTGTGATTTTTCTTCATGGTCGACTTTTCATGGTCGACTTTTGCACGTACCATCACCATCTCATGCTTGGCCATTAAAGTGGTGAGATCAAAGACCAACCAAGAAATGCCACGTGCAAGGCATGCTGATTGAAACAGACACGTCAAATCACATCAAATCTAATACATTTCATCTTTTCAGGACAAGCAGGGTGCTCAACTTAAATCAAAGATGCAGACGACGGTTGCTCCAAAAGTTATCCAAAAGGCCAATACAGCCACAAATCTGGATAAGATTGATCCAAACATTAGAGGCATCGAGAAAACTGCCAACTTTGACAATAACCCAAAATTATCTTGTGCAGACAAAGGCATTGTTTACAGTGCTAGTGCTTCTGATGACACAAAATGCGGTGAGTTGTTTCAAAGTTACTCTCATTTTTAATATCAGTTTCTTCAATTTTAGGACGTTCTTGTCGTTCTAGGACATTTAGGACATGCCACATCTTTTATTAGTTTCTTTTATTTTTAATTGCAAAGTGTAGAGTTGATAAATTATTTTTGTTAGACGTGCTTCTGGATTATTTCAGAGGAAGCAATATCACAATTCGTATTAATAAACGATGTGAAAACACTTTTTATTGATAAACGTCAGCATCAAAACATAAATAAACAAATAAATAAAGTAAAACATAAAAGTGCTTTGTCTTACTTTATTTACTTTTTTATCATTGTACAATTGCACTACTCGCAACAAGAAGATTTTTTAGCATCAAAACATGTTTGAATTACCGGAGAAATAAGGCTGCAAATTACAAACATTATTCTAGCTCTTTGAATCCATTAAGCACGGTTTGTTAACTTTCAAAGCATTGACCGCAATCCCTCACAAGAAGAGATAATAACAGTTATCATACAATAGCGATAAAAACATTAGTGATAGACTTATGACGATGAGTCTCCTGCTTCCCTGTGCTCTTTGACTTTAAGATGGCGCTTCGGTCAACAGAGACTCATACTATTACTCTGAAAAAGCTGACCCTATTTAGGTCCAAACTCTGAGAGATTCTGTCTGAGATATGCACTTTCATGAAGAATCAGCCCCGGTTGGGATGCTACATGCCTTAGCTACAGCCGTAAAAGATTAAATTGATATTTTGTGGGCTTCCCAAATTTAGATCCCGTAAAAGCTATGTTAAACCCCCTCGCTGCAAAGCTTCCTGTCTAATGGACTCTCTCTTCTAAGCCAACATTTTAAATGAGTTCCCATCTTTATTAAGCCACCCTGCTTGTACAAAAATGTGAGAGATTGACAAAGATTTTAACTCATTTCAAATTGATCCTGACCATGCGAAGTATCTGATATTAAACTTCTAAAATGTCCGTTATTGCAGCTCCTTGTCCATCTGGTGAATTCAAGAATATGACAACTGGCATTTGCGAAACATGCCCAGCAGGAACATACCAACCAAATGAAGGTGCCACTGCTTGTGTTTCTTGTCCAGAAGGAAGCACTTCACTTGACAAGGACGTGAGCAATTTCACCTCGTGTCGAAGTAAGTACATGCTTTTATCAGCAATTGAACTTCAAATTGAACCTTAAAAAGCCATCATCCGTGCATATTCAGCGGATTTGCAAGATGCTGCTGTCAAAAATTTATTCTAAATCTCAGAAATAGGGCTATCTCACTATGGAGATTGTTCATTATATCGACATTTTGTAATATGTATTCAAAATGTCGAACAAGTTCTTGAGACACCCTGTAGTTTTATCCTAGATCACCGAAAGTTCTTGTTCCAAAGGTAAATAAACCGTGACAAGTTACTTGAAAAGGAAGGCAAGATTGTTTTCATGCCTTAATTTCCAAGAGCCATGTCTTTGTCCTTTAAAGAAGGCTGGTCAAGGTATAATAAAATCTAATCAAGGTAAAATCTGACAAATCTGATTGTACTAGCTTGAAACCGATTGCACTAGATTGCATTTTGATTTATTGTAGGATTCTGTGGGCCTGGTGAATACTCTGAGAATGGACTTGCACCTTGTACGAAAGCTTCACCTGGCTATTACACTGAAGGCTCTGGGAGCAGAGCTGCTATACGATGCCCAACGGGAACAACCACCGTTACACCTGGCACGAAATCTCGCAATGATTGCGGAAGTAAGTTCCATTTTTGACAGAATAATCATCTTTTACTACCATACTATCTGGTAAGCCAGAAAAAGTTCCCGCTGTCAAAAAATCCTAGCAATAAAGAGAGTTGACGGATCTTTGAATGATTCATCTAGATAAAAGCTGACAGACTGCACTATTTTTGAGAGTCTTCTCACGCTTTTATGAGCACCGAAAATATAGGTAAATTCGACTTTAGGAAGATTTCTTCGTTACAAGATGCCAGAAAAAGGACCTAAAGAAAACACTTGATCAAACCATAAGGGATCTCATCACACAGAACAATGCACAAGGGCATTTGACATCTCTCATGAGCTATGGGAAATAGATTTTCAAACAAATATTGAAGTTTTGCAATCACATGGCAATAAATATGCAGACAGTATCTCTCACCCGTGAAAAATTGTAGTTTTTTATGATTTGTGCGAGGAAGCATTTTGCAACCATAAAGTTTTCGTAAAGTCGAATTTACTTATATTTTCGGTTCTCATAGGTCAGCGAGAAAAATTACGAAAGTAAGTGCCATTGATGCTATGAATTTTTAAAGGTGGGAAATTCTTTCTTGCTCATCCTGTATGATCTGTCTAAAATATTTTGCTACACTGCAGAAAACAGAGGAATTGGTCTGTCAGTCTCTTCTTATCGTGTACCATGTATCCATTCTGTTCCTAGACTTATAATTCTTATCCTAGTTATTGCTACTACTTCCTTACAACTACCTCCTGAACGCTCAAACTAGGACCTATTACATTGCAGCTCAAGAAAAGGAATTGATTTTTTGCCTTGATTTTGCTTTCACGTCTTACTTGCAACCTATTTTGGCTTTCCACTCAGGCCACGCTTTGTATTCCTGGTAAGTTATCCTTTTCTAGTAAGGGCATCAAATCTGTAAAAAGGACTACCTGAAGGTTTAATGCGTCTTTCGTTTGATCTAATGTCTTGAAGTATTTGCAATCGTTGTTTATTGGCAATCTTCGATATCTTGATTTGTTCGAAGAATCACAGTGTTTAAGTCCGCTTTTAGTTTGTGAGCTGAATGGTAAACTACAAAAGCTACAGATTTCTGCTTACCACCATACCATAGGCCTTCACAGACTATGGTTTTATTGAAGATTGCACCGTTTATTCTCTATTGATTTAGAATTTAAGATGATTTCAATTGTTTCAAACCATCTTTAAAGTCTTTTAAAGGGTCTGTTTCATCCAGCATTCCTTGCACGTGCCGTCTCTTGGTTGTCCTTTGTTGTTGCCATTTTCATGGGCCATGAAAATAGCGACAACAAAGGCCAACCAAGAGACGGCACGTGCAAAGCATGCTGGATGAAACAGACCATTTAATAAAAAGGAAAAGACATAATCGACATGTCAAAGATTGTCAACAAGCAATTGTGGCATCATAACTGATATTCCTTTTAAGCCATTCAATCAAATGAAAGATTCATTAACGATTGGTGCAGTCCTTTCTAAATATTCGATGCCAATGCTTCCTCCTTTCTCTTTTAGCCAAATGTCAACCAGGAACATATTCAGAAACTGGGGTTGAACCATGCAAAGCTTGCGAAGAAGGAACGTACCAAACCGACGAAGGAAAAGTGAGTTGTATTGAATGCCCTGGTGTGACGTGGACGCACGGAGAAGGCTCTGACGATGCATCTAGATGCGTTGGTAAGGATGAATTTTGTTACTTTTATAATGTGATGGTTGTTATGTTTCCCAAACCATAATGAATGGCCGAACGGCGTGAGTTGGTTGAGTGGTTGAGCAGCTTATACTGTTTCCGTTAGGAGGCTGAAGTTAAATTCAGTTGTATGAGGTCAAATTATGATGGTTGACCTTCCAGTTGCCTGACCGGAAGTGACATTAAAACAGGGGGTCCCATGCCTGGATTCAGCATGCATAGTAGGCTTAGATTAGCTTCAAATAGCTAGAAAACCTTCCAGGCTACTTTAAAGTTAGTTGAAAGAGATAAATAGCTAACTCAAGAACTGCATATGCATCTCTAGAATTGGCCTATTGTATCTATCTATCTATCTACCGGTATACTGACTGCCTTCTAAGAAGCAGCTTAGCATCAGTGTGTAAAATAACATAAAAGGAAAAAAAAAAGAATTTGCTCTTTCTGTTTTTCTATTTTCTAAGTTAAAGGGAATCTAAGCATATATATAAGCCCTCGGTGAAAATAACTGTGCAAATATTGAAGTTGAAAAGGATGAAGCTGAGACACTTTTATATGCTCAGTTTCCCTTTGAGGCTATAATACAGTAAAATAAGACTTTTTTCTAACATGTCTAGGTATGTCATTGAACAAATCTTTCATGTTTCATATCCTGCACTCTGCTCTTGAAAACTGCTAGAGTTTGACTGTCAGTCACATTTGAATGCGAGCCTCTCCATTGTATGACAGTACGTGGCAAAAATGAGAACCTAAAATAATCTAGTATTCCATCATTTAGACACATGTGTGTATATTGTTTAGCCAGAGGAGCAATAGCGTGGATGAGCGTTTCTTTGTTCTTTTTATAGATTACCCCTACTCAGCTCCGTCAACTTTAAATAAAGTAATCCATGAATTAATATACTCGATGTTGAATTCAATAAGATTTTCAGTCTCTGATTTGTGTCCTTTCTATTGCTACTTTCATTGGAATTGCTCTCGGAAGCTTAGCAGCAATATACTTGGGCCTCTGAGAGTATATCACCCAACTACAATCTCAGACAAAAGTTTTCAGACACTTTCCTTTCAGGAAGAAATTGCGAATTAAGTACCCCGTCCCCCTCCCCAATGCAATGTTGAAAGATGATAGAAATGTTGCGGATGTATGCACAACTGTGTTTCTTTCAATCAAATCAACATTTAAAGGTGGGGAAGGGAGATCTTTAGCAGCGGAAGGTAATTGTTTGCAGGCAGGAAAGGTATTTTACTACACAAAGCGTATTTGTCTCAACGTCTTTTGTCTAAGATTGTAGGTCCTATTCTTTCAATCATAGACACTTTGTTCTTCCCTAATTCTCGCACGGTATCGCATTCTAACACCTTTATTCCTAGAGCTTCTATCCTTTGGAACAACGTACTTGGCTCTGTGTCTCCCTTCCCTCTCCCAACTTATAACTTGCAAGCTTTTAAACGCTCGATAAACTCATTTGATCTCTCTTCTCTCTGCTGAACTCTTTTCTTGTTCCAGTCTTAAGATACTCGTGTAATATGTGTTACATGCAAAGCACTGAAAAATTAGCTGAAGATCATATAAAGAAAGGGCAACATTGATAGCTGTAGAGACAATTTATCTCACTAAAATCTGTCATACTGCTTTCATTAGAAGTTTCGGCTTTCAACCCTAATTTATGGGCGATTTTGTATGGAAAGACAACGAAATTACGGTCATATTTTGTTGCACACTCCTTGCAAATATCCAATCATTTTCTATCCGCAGACATCAATGCTTGTGCACGAAGCCCATGTTTGAGTGGAGGTCACTGTGTTGATTTGAAAGTTGGTTTCAGATGTGAATGTAAGCGAGGTTATTGGGGAAAGAGATGTGAAAAAGAAGTGGATGAATGTGCATTGAAACCTTGTTTGAATGGCGGAAAATGTTTAGATAAGGTAGGTATAGGCTTGGTCTATTAAGGTAAGGTTTCAGATTTGAATATGCATGTCATGTTATTTGGGAAAGAGATGTGAAAAAGGAAGGACGAAATGTGTATTGAAACCTTGTTTTGATTCATTCAAATTCAGGAGCTGGCATTTTTTTAGATAACGTGCATATAATCTTGCTTCGCCGGCGGTGGTTAGTCTGTGTCGCTTTTGAGTAAGGAGATTAGTCTATTTTCCTCCCATCGTCGTTTGGTTGTGGATGTGGCTCAGGAAGCTTGATTGTTATGTAAAAGCCAAGAGCCTCTTGCCCCAAAACTTTGACGCTAAAGTGAAGTGCTAAGGCTTTTCAAGCGAACTTACTTGAGTGCAAGGCATCCAATGAAAATTGTGCCGCATTTGTGTGGCTGCTAAAGAGGAGATGTAGGTCATTTTTTTCCCGTTCTTGGCTCGGTTGCCTAGGATAGGTTTCAACTTAGAGTTTCAAACCTTGCTTTAGCCAATAAACCATTTTGACATTTAGAAGAGGGGTCTTGGGAGAGCAATATTTTTCTGATAAATAGCTGCCACAGAGTTTCATAAATGATAAATTGATCTCTACAAATCTATTTGCCTCAAATTCACGGTGAGAAATCAGGAATTAAATTGCCCAAAATATTTCTCAAAAGCTGTCCTATGACCTATCAGTCTTGTAATATGAGGGAGACTCTCTCTCCAACCCAGACCTAGACCTCAAATCCAACGGTTTTTAGCGCTTGGCGGGAAAGCTTCGTCATTAGAAGCCAATAGATTTGTAAAGCTCAATTTATCGTTTGTGAAAGCTCTGTGGCAGCCATTTACCAGAAAAATATTGCTCTCCCCAAACCCTTTTTCTAAATGTCAAAATAGACTATTGGACAAATGGCTGCTAATTTATGGTACAAGAAAATCGAAAAGGTGAACGTTTGAAAAACAGCACTTTTTGTTCTCCAAAAAATCAAAATCACATAACTTTTAAAGGAAGAGTTCTAGCGTGTTTGCATTTTTTCTCCAATTATAAATGGTTCAGGGCTTTTGTAATATCTGTGAACAATGCAATTAGCCCTTTTTATACTGTAGAAAATATTCCGTCACAGCAGTGGAGTCCGTTTTGCTTTCGAGAAGTGCTGTTTTTGAAGCAATCACTTTGCTACCTTATTGTACCAGCCATAAATCAACAACCACATGTTAGATTGCCTACAGCAAGGTCTCAAACTCTAAGTGGGAGGAGCCTTTCCTATGCAACTGTATCAAGTTCGGGGCAATACAACTAATATCTATTCCGCAGCAGCCACACAAATGGGACACAATTTTTCGATTCAATTTTTTCAATTCACAACTCTTCAGCAGCAGCCAAACAAATGGGATACAATTTTTGTGGCACCCTGTAATTGCCTTTGTTCTAATTTTTGATATAATTACTGCTCCAGTTCCTAGGCTACATGTGTATATGTCCTGACGGAGCACGTGGCAAAAACTGCGAAGAACTCTACGGTATATGCAAGACAGGAGTTTGTGGTTCAAATGGAAATTGCATGGACTTAGCAGATAATTCATACAAATGTGTTTGCAAGGAAGGATACACTGGACCATTCTGCGAAACAAAGCTTGATGCGTGCGAGCCACATCCTTGTAAAAATGATGGTGTATGTGAAAGTAAATCATCATCGTATACTTGCAAATGTAAACCAGGTAAAAACTCTCGCTATCCTTTCCTTTTATCAATATATGCCGGTTGTATCTGAAAAAAAACTTGGGGCGTTTAGCAAGCCATGTTTAGATGAAACAAATAAAATCGGGTGTGTTACAGTTTTATTTTGGACACGAAAGATTTAATTTGTTGTAGAAATTAGTTTGCTGATACGTCATTTCTTTCCACATTCATTTTTGACTAAGGGATGCAGCTGCTTTGATGACGAGTATGTAGCATTAGTATAGAAACTTTCTGCTCCCTAGCAACGAAAATCAAATTAATAGAAGATTTGAATATTTAAAGAATTGATGATTTGAGCCCTATGCTACTTTCTGTCACATTATTTTAAAACCAACAGCCCTGCAGAGCGAGATTTTCCATTAGTAGAAGCTCCGTTGCAGCCATTTACCAGATTTATGTGAGCCATATACCCGAACAAGCCGCTGTCCTTGGTCTCATTTTTTTAATTGTTGAAATGGTCTATTGTCTTTAGGTTTCACTGGTGACCAATGCGAGACAAAGCTGAATTTCTGTGCAAGTGAGCCTTGTAAAAATGGTGGAGAATGCTCCGATAGTAAGTATGGATTCATCTGTAAATGCACTGCTCCATACTTTGGTGTCCAGTGTGAGCAGAAAACCAACATGTGCCGTCACACAATATGTCAACACAGTGTTGCATGTAAAGATCTTGGAACAGATGTGAAATGTAGCTGCAAACCTGGTTATGGTGGAAAATATTGCGACCGAAGTAAGTAACAGTTTACAACGGTATAAATATCCAGGTGTCCCAAAAAGTACTCCCGTTTAAAAAATCACCAAAATACATCCTTTTGGGACACACAATACATAATAAGGAGAACGTGCTATTTCCTTGGGAGGCAGACGGAAGGACCATAAAACTTGGCTGTTGTCACAGCTGTGAGAAAGAAGGTGAAAGTTTGATCAAAGTTCCGTGTTTTTAATGAACCACTAATTACAATTTCGAAGATATATGTCTTCAAACGGGTACTAGGTGTCCCAAAAACAAACAGATTTGTTCGTGCCTAGTGATAAAATGTTTGCTTTGACCAAAGCAGGCAACCTCTCTGTATAGTTTCAAGGAAACTATTTAAAAACAAGCAATTTTCTTTCGTTTTTTATTGTAATTTTAACCATTATTGTACATAAATTTAAATGTTGTAAATAAGGTTTTATAGTTGTATATAAGTATTAACTTCTTATTGGTACCTTTGTACCTTAGATTTTAATTGTTATTTTTATCGGAGGGCCCCTTGAAAACCAACTCGTTGAAGGGCAACCCTCCTTAAAAGAATTCAATAGAAGAAAATGTAAATGAAAAATGAACGTCCTCGATAATTCTCTTGAACATGGGTAGATATATTTGTGCTTTGAGTGTTAACAGTACAAATTCACTTTTGCCACGACATCAGGGCTTTGGCCTCATGGTCTTAGCAAATTCCGCGAGAATAGCTAATAGATAAAAAAATGTTCTTGGTAAGATTTGAAAAAAATGAAATCATGTTATGCACGTATTTTTGTTATAAGAAACTGATAATTTGGGCAAGTACTGAAAGTTTCTTGAAATTATCAGATTTTAAGTACACTGAAATTTCTGACGAGTTTCTTAGAGGTTTCATGAAAATCGTCATGTTCACTACCTGTGCCCTCGTGAACATTTCAAACAAGGTTGGTTAAGCCTTTCCAATTTAGACATTTCTCAAGTACCTTACGAGCTTATGAATAATATGATACAGGAAAAAAGTGAAAACAAATTTAAAGAATGTCAAGGATTTCCTTTACCAACATCAATAGTTTTTAACTTATATTTTCCCAGTACTGAAGTATCTTACTTTTTTATCGATCTAAGATTTGATTTTCTTATGGGCAGTTTCTTATAAAGATAGGTGTATTATATTTGCTATGGAACTCACCAATTGTGTACCCTTTTCGATGTTTCTTTGATTTCGACTTTTAATTTCGATATGCTTCAAGCATTTGTTATTTTGAAAGGATTGTTTGGAAGTGAAGGCAAATTTAAACTTTCAAGATTAATATTCAAACTCGCAAAGAACCAATACCAAAAAGCAAGTTATCTGCGTTAAGTTAGAACTGTAGAGGAACGTTTTAGAAATGATCAGCCTTTAATCAAAACTGAATTTTCATCGCTAGGCTCAACCAAATCTGTTTTTATTTTGTTGGACACCTGATCGCTTCACTTGACTCATTTGCTATGCTTTTCATTTATGTATTTCAATAACTTTAAACCACTTCTTGCAGAGCTCGCCAGCGATTTCGACATTGGCTTCCAGAACCGCGAGGCTCCAACATTCTCCTCCATTGAGGGAAAATATGATATATCTCAATTAACTGTTGCATTCTGGTTGAGAACGTCTGACAAGAGAAACAAAGGAACTCCATTGTCTTACGCCAACAAACACCATGGAAAAGTGGATGACAATGCTCTTGTGATTGCTGATTATACAAGTTTTGACTTGACAATAAACAATGTGACTGCGAATTTGGAATTCTCTGCTAATGATGGTGAATGGCATCACGTGGCAATCACATGGTCAAGCTCAAATGGTCAATGGATTGCGTATAAAGATGGAACTGAACTCAAAAGGTGAGCTGTGTATCTGTTGTGGCAGCTGCCTTGGTGGCTAATGCTCCCACTTTTTCTGCAAAAGATGTGAGTTCGAAATACATGGATGGCGCCCGATGAAGTGTTACAAATTTGTCTCAACATTTGATTCAAAATCTGAATGCGAATTTTCTTGTGACATACCTTTGCAGCAAATTGATCAAAATAAGGACTACGATATCAAAATCACAGCTTTTCCAAAATAGCCACACAAACAGAACAGATCTTTTTAGGATGCCCACTATATTGTTTCATATTCCATTAACACTTTTGCGACATATATTACGGATCATTCTACCTAAAAGCTACTGTGCAATACTTCAAGGACAATGCCACGATTAGCAGAAGACTATGACTACCCCACGGCATTAGATAAACACGCTAAACTACAAAAAAGAGTTTACATTAATGCTACACACGACTTAAACAAGGCGATAATACCGGGTGTCCCAAAATGATGTAATTATCGTTTGATTGCTTACATGTCCATAACCTATGAACCGATTTTCGAAAACTTTGTTTTATTTGATTGCCTAAAGGCTAAATTGTTCTCGAAGATGTTGGTTGTGGTTTTACGGCGATGTTTTCATGTCGAAAAGAAGATTGATAAACCTGCTCAAATTCAAGCCTTGGATGGCATGAGAAAGAAACGACCTTTTTTTCCAGTCAACATTTTAGATGAAACAATCAATCCTGTAAAGGTGATCTGGAGCGAAATTTTTATTGATGCAAATGAACGGCACTATCGAAATATAAAGAATCCTGTTTAGATTTCTTTGATATCTCATTTTGTTTTCAAGTTATCCACTGATTTTAGTATCAGCTGATGACGTCAATTTGTTTGCAAATTACTACGATAATAAATGGAAATATAGAGCCCCATCACCCTTTTCCGATCACTGAAAAAGAAACCTCGAGTTACTTGGCCCAAGTAAATTTTATCGGAAAAGTCAATGCTAATGAATTATTCCTTATTTCATAGTTTAAAGGATAGAAACCAGTTATTGTACATTTAGCGACCGTCTTCTGTAAAATCGTTGTCTGAAAACACAGCGATAAAATCGCGATATCTTCATTCCATCGCCCTTTTCCGATCGCGCAAGTTCGCGCATGAATTTCGAACAGCACCACCGCAGAGGGCTCAAGAAAGCGCAGTTTCCAATTGAAATAAATGCTGTACACATAACAGAAGATATATATCTCAAGTTATCGTTTGATAAGTAACATTTTGCCTCTTTATTCGTTTAATGACACCATAAGCAATTTACAATTGAAATTTAAAGTCTGTTACAAGATAACTGGCAACACTATAGCATAGCCCCCTTCCCATACTTTAATGCCCCCCTGGCATTAATTCAAACCCTACCTCACGTGCATCCAAAGTCAGCGAAACCCCCTGGTGAGGTTTCTTTGTTTATTTCACCTTCCACCTCGTCTCTTCGTTGAGAGAGAATCCCAGAATTCAAAGCCAAACCTCGTGATCGGAATAGGGCGATCTGTAGCCTATCTGACTGCAGTTAGAACTTTACCCCCGGCTGGGAAGGAACAGATATTATAATCGAAATTTTTTTGTAAATATTTGCTTAGAGAGTTGGAGTAAAGTTTCAAATGTTTTGACTGCGGTTCTAGTAAACAGTAGCAGAGAAACAAGAGAAAATATAATTACTGCAAGGAAACACGAAGTGAAAATGGCGACTACTTGCGATTCCATCACAGGTAGGCTTCTTTCATCTTCCCATATCGCTGGATTCACACGCCAGAAAAAAGTAAACCACGTCTCAACTTGAAGCTCATGGCATCAGCAAAGTATTTTTTCGCGCGCTTTTTTAATTATAGGACCCATTCCTCTTGTAAACAAACATCCCGAGATTGTACACCAAAGCGCTCTCAGGAGCCAGTGATCGGAAAAGTGCGATGGGGCTCTAGCTGAATTTTATCTTTGAAAGGTTACAGAAGTAGGAGACAATTAAGGTAAACTGAATAAATGTAATAGAACTTGTCTCATGAATTGATATGATGTTTAGAAAGGCATTCCAACTGAAGATAAGTTCTTTAAGTCGATTTTCCTTTGGAACAATAATCAACCTTGTTTGCTTTCTTTGCGTTTTGCAAACAAAATGACGTCATCAGCCAATCATACAAGACAGTGGATGACTCGAAAAAGAAACAAGGTATCAAAAATGTGTAGACGACATTCTTTATCAGCCAACATTGCTATTCATTTGTATCAATAAAAATGTTCGCTTTAATATATACAACGTTTTCGTCATTTAGATCTTCTGCAGCATTCCAGCAAGGACAAGTTGTAAGCAAAGGTGGAATTTTCATAATTGGAGAAGAGCAAGATGAGATTGGTGGTTCATTCACTCCAACAGAATCATTCTTTGGTGATATGAGTCAATTGAATGTATGGAAGAGTGTCCTATCACCCAATCATATCTATGACTTAGCAACGTCGTGTAAACATGCTTCAGGGGATGTTTTAGCCTGGGCTGATTTCAGTGAAGAAAGTCATGGAAACATAATTAAAACGGAACCTTCTCTTGCTTGTGACTGTAAGTAGTCTTTTTTTGCATGATAATAAATCAGAGACAATTATAATATGAAATTTACTTATCATATAGCGGTATCCGGCAAAGCCCCAAACAACCGAAATTTGCGTTCAGTCAATGTAACAGATATATTAATTGGTGCTTTCATTTACAACTTTAACATCCTACAACCTTTTCCAGTGGTTGATGAAAAGAACCTTTCATTTTTTTCTCTCAGTCCATAATCAACTATGAGAGTACCAATTATTATGTGGATAGCAACTATGATCAGGCTTGCCTTAACTGGCGTAGCGGACGCCTAACTTTGAAGAGGGGCCTTAGTATGGATTTTGCCCGAATATGATGTCTTCATTGAGATAAACTGCCCGAATGGAGCCTGAAAGTAGCCTAGGCTAGCCTGAAAGGCGATACACTTTGCCTGATTAGGGGAGCTGCAGCCCTCCCAGCCCATATGAAACTCATACGCCCATATGAAACTCCTTCTCCTATACCTATGCTTGCGTTCAGTCATTGCAACAAAGCGATAGATTTGTGTTCCAATAAACGATTGTGCTAAAGATGGCAGCGAGGAACTTTTTACCAAGATGCATTGCATTCTAATTACGTACCCTTAACGATTCTTTAGGAATTCGATTAGCGAACGCAATGCATCTTGGTAGAAAGTTCCTTGCCGCCATCTTTAGCGCCATCGTTTATTGGTAGCAACATGAAATCATGCAGATTCCTTCATACAGGAAGTTCTCATCAGCAAAACATTGTATTTCTTTTTATCAGTCCATACTAAGAGTACGAGAATACCAATTATTACGATACTAGCATCTACCATCAGGCTTGCGTTCAGTTATTGCAACTTATATGTCGATTGGTGCTTTCATTTGAAATGTTAAAATCCTTCAACCTTTTCCAGTGCTAATCATCAGGTTAATGATAACAACCATGCATGTCTTTTTATCAGTCCTTCATCAGCTAAAAAGAGTACTAATTATCATCAGGATGACACCTACCACCGGGCTTGCATTCAGTTATTCCAACTGAGATATGAAATAATGCTTTTACAAGACCTTGAACTCTGTCAACACGAAATGCAACCCCTCAGAAAGCGATCTATTTCTATAAATGTCGCCATCATTCCGCAAACACATTGCTGTCAATTACTTTATTCAGTGTAAAAGATCTTCTCGGTTAACTTGTTTTTTATTCACCTGATACACTCTGAAAATGAAAGATATGAATGAAGTTATTACCTGACCGACGTTTCAAAAACGAGGCAACGCAAGAATCCCGCCAATACCATTGGTTAATCGCACATTTCCTGCGGTTCTCGCATAGCCTTGTATAATATGATACAAGGACACGTTTTTGTCACCACAGCAACTGATTTAGGCCTGTCAGATTTACAATAAACTCAAGCGACATAATAGTTACAAACTGTGTTTGATTAAATGATAAAAGTCAACATTAGAAGCTATCAGGTAATAAAACTCATAATAACCAATTTTTTAGTTGTACAGGAAAATATAAAGCCCTCGTTCTTATTGCACAGACCTCGCAAGCTCTGTCTGTACTTTTAAGACCTTGGGACTTTATGTTTTCCTGTACAACACAAAACCGGTTTATCCACATGGTATAAGATCACTAATCATTTTTTTGGCTACCTTGATAAATGGCCAAGTCTTCGTCTTATTTTCAGTTTTAAATCCAGCTTGGGGAACTGGTGATGGAACTGGAGGAACGGAAGAGTACATTGGAAGTTTCAACAATAAGGAGGAATGTGTCGAAAAATGTCTTAAAAAATCGAGGAATGGGATACAAGCAAATGGGGTAACTGTAGATGCAGCGACTGAGAAAAAATGCTATTGTGAATATGGACAGACAGGTCGAAATACAGCTACAACTTGGATCAATATACTTACATCAGACCATGGTGTGTACGGAGTGATGACGACATTTATGAAATTAGATCACATCCTGAGGGGTTCATTTCGTGTTGATACTTAAATTTGTGCAGTCCTTTTCCCTCCCTTTTCCAGACCTAATCATTAGTGTGATGACAACAGCGATTCGTTTCTTTTTATCAGACCATGATTACCTGCGAGAATACCAATTATTATGCGGCTGGGAACTACCCTCAGGCTTGCGCGTTCAGTTGTTTAAGCAGAGATAGCGATTGGTGGTTTATTCATAACCTTAAAATTCTGCATGCTTTTCCGGGCCTAATCACTTAACTGATGATAATAATATATTTCGGTAATAAACATACTAAAATGCCTGGATTGGAATACATTATTATCAATGTTAAATGTTAATGCATTCTAACTTTGACAACTTAGTTTATTTATTACGGAAATTTATGTTTAGTTGCTGAAAATGTTGCCATGCGTCACTTTCAGGATTTCTTTGACGATAACAAACTTTCATTTCTCTCTATCAGTTCATAATCAACTACGGGAATTCCAGTTATTACGAGGATGGCAACTACCATCAGGCTTACGTTCAGTCATCGCAACAGAGACACATAATGATGCAAAGTCATGTGCCGTGAGATGCTCATCATCGTCAATGGCATATAGATGCAGATCGTTCATTCATGACAGCAATGCAAGACGATGTACATTCTATTCAAAGTCATTGCTTATAGAAACAAGTGAAGACCCAGTTAAAGCTAATCAATATGATTTATATCAGTACAGTGAGTATTTACACGAATTTCTTACAGTAAAAGCCCGCGTATAAGAACCTAGTGGGTTAAGAACCTACAGGCTGAAATTTTGCAATTAAACCCCAATTATATAAGAACCCATTCAGCCTAGAATTTGAAATAGGTTCTTATTTTTAGAGAGGATGGGGTCTTATTCACAATAGAAGTTTGTGGAAGAATAAAAAGTATTTATATTACCCGATGAGAGGTTTTTGAAAGATTTTCTCTGGATTATATAAACATTTCTGATTCTTCCACAATTTTCTATTGGGGAATATATCTCATAAACTCTACTGATGTGAACTGACAGTAAATAATAGGCCTGAAGTTTGAATCTGAAGAAAAGAAATTCCTGAAGTCATGAATAAAATAAGAACCAATTTAAGAACCTGAACAGCCTCATTTCCCACTAAATACCCAAAACATAAGAACCTAGTTAGGCTGACTTGCAAAATTGTAGGTTCTTATACCCGGGTTTTTACTGTATGTGAAATGAGCTCAACCTGCTACAACAGAAGCTGGAACATAGGCAAATTTAAGTGTTCTCGCGATGTTTCCTAAAATATCGAGGTGACGATGTACGTTTAGAACCTTCTGATAGACTGCTAGGTTCCATGACTCGTCTAATCCTTTACTAATGGCAGAGAACGAATTGTCAAAATCTAAGCTACTCTGCGAGCCTTGCGTAAAGCTAGTTTATCGAAAGCACTTTTTAAATTCTATTTGTACTTTGAATAAATGAGATTCTATTTTCACAAAATATGCAATTCTAGGAGCGTCTGGTTTCAACTTTCCCACAAACTTGCATTTCAAAGTATCGTAACTCCGTGAATATTTGGCCAATTTGCTAGCTTCTGGTGTCTAGAATTAATTTAAATGTCAGCAATATGGTTATCTTACCATGGAGTCCGTTATCATTTCGTTATATTTTAATATTTAATCAAACGTAGAACAATTATTGTGGGACACCCTGTAGTATGTATGCTTAGATTCCCTTCAAAGTTAATATTTCTTTCTCTCCTTTATCATAGGTTGCGTAAAGCCTCTTGGTCTATCAGAATCTGAAATTCCAAACAGTAAAATGAGCGCAAGTTCATCGATGCCCGGTTCAGCACCTTATATGGCCAGACTTTATAACACACCAAAATCAAGTACTCAGACCTATGCTCATTGGTCACCAAATGATAATAACCCATACATCCAGGTAAGTGATATACAGCAAATCCCCGCATATAAGAACCTAAAGAAATAAGAACCTGGAGGCTGTTTTTCCTAACTTATGCACCTTGTAATTAAGAACCTGTTTCAGTTTGATGAAAAATATGTTCTTATAGCAGGGGTAGCAAAGTTGATTTTGGATTGTCATTGTTAAGTTCATTTTTGTCCCAGTGAGCATATGAGTCAAATCTTTCAATAGGGCACAGGGAAACCCGCAAATCTTCCAATTTCACGCTTATAAGCCAATGACATCGTCGTATTCCGATCACATGACTGAAAATGAGGCTTTCGAGATAAATTTTCGAGTACCTTCACGAAAATAAAAATGGATATTCGAGTAATAAAGATACAGAGCTGGTTTTACCATGAATCGATTCGAGAGGCCCCACTCCACATTTGCTTTTCTGCACTTGGTTAAAATCTTGTCAGGGATCGGCATTACATCGAGTTTCATTCCTTCAAAAATTGGCCTATGTTCAAGAATTCTTCAGGAACGCTACAAATAAGATATAGCTTTCAAAATTTCACATGTTACGTGAATTATGTCCAGGAATAACATGACAATATTTGTTTTTGTGACTTTCGAAAATCCTAGACGAATTAAAGCAATTTGCTGCGAAGAATGCTAATGGGCCTACCTTCACCCGCAGCAGAATCCCAGTAATCGGCACTAAACCACTCCTTTTCGCAATAATAACCAGCGGATACATTAACGAATAACTTCACCACAAATCCAATTTCTTTCCGCCATTTAATATTCGCTAATTTCGATAAAATGTGACAAGACTTTACAGCTTCTGCAGCAAACCGTCCAACTACCCTCGATTCAAAGTTTCCTTGTTGCAAACACGTTGGAAGTCTTGCAAGACTTGCATAAAACAAAAGGTTTTGCAAGACTTAGGTCTCCCATATGACACAGCAAAATGATACCTTTGAGAATAGATTGCACACTCCTAAAGTCTTTCTATCATTGCAAAATAAAGAGAAAATAAAACATTTCTCAAAGATTGCAAATTTCTTTGTCACATCGGAAAAGTACATAATTTGTGTAACAAAAATTCCCCTGCAATCTATTCTCAAAGGTGTACAATCTATTATCAATGGCAACATTTTGCTGTGTCATATGGGAGATCTGAGCCTTGCACAACCTTTTGTTTTATGCAAGCTTTCCTGGTGTTTGCAACCAGAAAACTTTGAATTGACGGTAGTTGGACAGTTTGCTGCAGAGGCTGTAAAGTCTTGTCACATTTTATCGAAATTATCGATGATAAAATGGTGGAAAGAAATTGAATTTGTGGTGAAGTTATTCGTTAATATATCCGCTGGTTATTATTGCGAAAAAGTGTGATTTAATGCCGATTACTGGGATTCTGCTGCGGGTGAAGGTAGGCCCATTAGCTTTATTCGCAGCAAATAGCTTTTATTCGTCTAGGATTTTCGAAAATCACACAAACAAATACTTTCATGTTATTCCTGGACATAATTCACGTAACATGTGAAATTTTGAAAGCTATATCTTATTTGTAGCGTTCCTGTTATTCCTTGACATAATTCACGTAACATGTGAAATTTTGAAAGCTATATCTTATTTGGAGCGTTCCTGAAGAATTCTTGAACGTAGGCTAATTTTCGAGGGAATGAAATTCGATGTAACGCCGATCCTTGACGAGATTCTAACCAAATGCAGAAAAACAAATGTGGAGTGGGGCCTCTCGAATCGATTCGTGGTAAAACCAGCTCTGAATCGTTATTACTCGAATATCCATTTTTATTTTCGTGAAGGTACTCGAAAATTTATCTCGAAAGCCTTATTTTCAGTCATGTGATCGGAATACGACGATATCATTGGCTCATAAGCATGAAATTGGAAGATTTGCGGGTTTCCCTGTGCCCTATTGAAAGATTTGACTCATATGCTGTCCCAGTGGGCTTTTAAAGTTTGAATCTCCTCCCTTGCAGTTTGAAAGCTTAGCATTGGTTATTAGATATATTATAACCCTGCTAAAACGAATAATAGGGCTGAAAATCTTTGGCGAAACGAATAAAATTTCCTACGCAAGGCACTCTTCAAATAAAAACCGTTATACCTTGAAATTTGTCTTAGCACCTTTAAAATAAGAACCTATTTCAGCCTAGCTCTCAAAAAAGTAGGTTCTTATATGCGGGGATTTACTGTACTATGTGGTTAGGGATATCTTGGTGTGTCTGATCGAAACGGGGGGCAACCAATAGATGCAAAACAAAAGCTTGGCATAAAATTAGATTCATGGTATCCGCTGATTTTGTTTGTTTATATGGCAGGTGATCCAAAACAAACTTACCTCAAAAAAATTCTTCAAAAGTCAAGATCCAATTTCTAGTGGTAACTAATAGGATCTTCAGATTGATCCTCGCAATTTTAAAGAAATTAATGTAATCTGTAGTAGGATACCATGACGTGGTCTGTAAGTAATGCAAAACTGCACATTTTCCAAATTTTGACATGCTCGATGATTTATTTTCAATGTCTCACATTCTATGGCAGTATCTTGTAACGTAATGATTATTTTACAAAAGAAATATACGAACTGAGTTGGAAACAATGCAGTGAAGGGTTCTGGGGCGAACGCATTTCTTCCTTCGTAATTTTTTTGGTCAAGATGTGCTTTTGGAATTTAGTGATTTTGTTGCAGTGGTTTGGGCAACCGTCCTTTTCAAACCTCATTTCTCTGGTAATCAACTGATTTTTATTTTCGTGGGTATATTTGTATGTCTTTTCTTATTGCTGTATAATTTTCATCGAACTCGTTTTCTTTCTTTCAATTTTAGATAGACCTTGGATCAGTTCACAAGATTACTGGAATAGCAACACAAGGGCATTACCTCACAGATGTTAGGGAATTTGCTACTTATTACACTATTCAATACAAAACATCAGGAGGATGGACTACTTACTCTTCGGTAAGTCTTTGTAATATATGACCTCATAAAGAGGTTTCCTTGGGACCTTCGCTGTGTAAGAGGGTGTTTAAAAATGTGATAAAGAGTTACCAGTGGAGCCTTTTAGCTTTTATCAGTGAATATGTCTCAATGGAGAAGCAAGGTTGTCATCGCATTTATCGTAATATAAACACCTGCGTCAAAACTTTGAAAGTTTACACGAATTACCACTGCAAAATTTCAGGTACCTTGTTATTATTGTTTATCGCAATTTTCTGATATCTTGATTATTTGAAAATTATAGCATTTTTCTTTGAATTTGAAAAATTCATGAGCAGATTTAAAAATAAAATTATAGACTCATGGTAAATCTTAAGTCAATATTTCTATAGTTTTTGAGCGTCTACAATATGGGTGTAACCACAAATCTGTAGATTTCTGGTTTACGATTGAACAATTTGATGAAATCGCAACATCAAAACTAGTTAAAACAGAAAAGAACGTTGTTTTTCTGAAAGTATTTAAGACATTGTAAATTACCAATAACTATCAATAGCAAAGTACCTGAAGTTCCTTTCAAGCCATTAAATCAAAGCGGAGACTTAATTGCCATTCTTGAAATCCAATCCAAAATTGTTATGCTGTTGCTAATTTTTATATCATTCACGATTCGTTTGTTCTGAAGAAAATCTTTCAGCTTATTGTGACGGAGTGTCGTTTTTTCGTTATATTAGCATGTTTTTCTGACTGCGAAATTGAATTTCAAATAGTGAAACCATTCAACTTATAACAGGAGGAAATTCTAGTGTGATTGCTGCCATTTATTTGTTCGAACTATGAGCCACAGAAATGCATAAAATGTCTTGCCGTCTTACAAGAAAATAAGAAGTTCAGTGATGTTGCACCGAATTACTTAATTTTAGATATCATGCGCAGGGGCGTCGTGGGTACCAATTGACAGGGGGGGCACAACTTGCTGATTTTCCGACGAATGATGACGTCAAAACCAATGACGTCATCATGCGCATGCGCAGTTTGGTTACAAAATATGATTTTCAGACAGAGATAGAAAGACTCTGATTTGGTATTCAATCGAAGCAATAATGCAGATTAGTTCGCTATAATTGTATGGGAATAGAGCGTGCCACAATCAGTGGCGTGGCCAGGGTAAATAAAGTAGGTTGTAGCATTGAAATGGAAAATTTTTGGGGACACGCCCTTTACTTTGGCTTAGAATGCATCTCCCAATATCATTCCTGCCATTAGCGACAAGGAAACCTTGATAGCTTCGTGACAGTTCTCCTATAAATCGGAGCGCGAGAAAAATTGTTGAAGAAAGATACTTTACTTTGGCTTAGAATGCATCTCCCAATATCATGCCTGCCATTAGCGACAAGGAAACTTTGATAGCTTCATGACATGACAGTTCGCCTATAAATCGGAGCGCGAGGAAAACTTTTGAAGAAAGATCCTTTACTTTGGCTTAGAATGCATCTCCCAATATAATTCCTGCCATTAGCGACAAGGAAACCTTGATAGCTTCATGACATGACAGTTCGCCTATAAATCGGAGCGCGAGGAAAATTTTTGAAAAAAGATTCTTTACTTTGGCTTAGAATGCATCTCCCAATATCATTCCTGCCATTAGCGACAAGGAAACCTTGATAGCTTCATGACATGACAGTTCTCCTATAAATCGGAGCATGAGGAACATTTTTGAAGAAACATCCTTTACTCTGGCTTAGAATACATCCCTTGATTCCATATTTACCAGCGCTAAAATAGAAGATTTGACCTTTCTAGGAAAATTCTTACCCAACCTATACCCAGCTATTTTTTCTTCGGTTTTAAAGGAATCCTGAGGACCACGTTTCGACAAACAAAGGCTCTGGCACCCAGGAAATTTTTTGATATGACCTCTCTCAGACTGTCGGGAAATGCCCCTCTTGTGAAAAATTCATTAGTAGATAGGGTCGTGATAGAAGCTAGGCTTCAATTCATACAGATGAAAAATTTCGGAAAAATTTCCGAATTTCCGTAAAATTTCCGAATTTCCGACAAATATCTGAATTTACGACAAATATCCGAATTTCAGACGCTAGGGGGCACTTCCCCCTGCCCCCCACCCAGCCACGAAGCTTCTGGTTAGGGAATAAGTTCCCTGGTCGTTTATCTGCTTTGAACTTTGCCACCATAAAAAAGTCTTTGAAAAAAGGGACAGTCCTCTGCATCCTCAAAAATTATTGCATCAGTGAATTTTCTTAAACTAATCAACTCTACGAAGGCACGAAATAAATCTGTAAGATCCCAAATTTCAGCAAAAAGCCGAACGGATCTCAAATTTCCGAAATTTTCCGAAATTTTCCGAAATTCTGACGCTAGGGGGGCACGTGCCCCCCTGCCCCCCCCCCACCCACGACGCTTCTGATCATGCGTCAATACCAGGTGCCAGATCCTACGTATCGGACTACCTTGTGAGTCAAAAACAGTTAGCAAGTTTGGTAGGCTGTGAAATAAAAAGTACACGGCCGATATTCAAATGGAATGTTTATGTATCAGTCTAAGGCTAAGTTAAATGTGAAATTTTGTTTGGTAAAATCGCTCATATTTTAGATCCAGAAATTAGGAGAATGCTTGTTAGGGGCCTGTATGAGAACGAGAATTCCACGCTCGATTCTGGTCCATGATGTACTTGCCATTCAAACTGAAGTATTCAATGGTCATATTCAGAGATGGAATTTGAATTGCAATGACAAATAAATCACGGACCAGAATCAGACGTGGCATTCTTGTTCCCATACAAACCCCTCACAAGCATTTTCTAATTTCAGGGTCTAAAAGATGAATGACTTTACGAAACAAAATTTTCATATCTAAGTTAGGCTTTGACTGATAGATTAACATTTAATTTTTGAATGTCGGCAACGTACTTTTTATTCCACAGCCCGCCAAACATGTTAGCTTTTTTTACTTGACCCGGTATTGATAAGATCGAGTAAAAGAACACGGGCATTTCTATTTTTTTTTTCATTTCCTACAGCCATCTGGAAGCCGATTGAATGCAAATCGTGACTCTCAAAGTGTTGTGCGCAACGAAGTTTTCTTTTACGCTACAGTAATTAGAATATTACCAAGAAAAGATTCGACAAGTAATAGAATTGCATTACGAATGGAAATCTATGGCTGTCCAAATCGTAAGTTCTCAATATTACATGTATTCAAACAACTGATTTGCAGTGCAGAATTTATAAATAGCCTTAGATAATGGACTTATCGTAACAGGCCCATAAACGCAACATGAACACTGTATCTGTGGAAAGAAGACTCTTCCACAAGATTAACAACCAAATCAACCTGTTAAATATGGAGAAAACCATTAAATCCTGCAGGAGAATTAACAAATTTATCTGAAACCCTGAAAGGTTTGGTGGGCTGTAGAATAAAGAGTTTGAGAGTCAAGCAACTGCTGTAAGGTGGAGGGAGCTCTTCTTTCTGAGACGCCCGTGTTGTTCTCGTTCTTAAAATTGATGTATATTTTTCCATTGATGTAAGTGGCTGTTGTAGTTGGAACTCGATGACATCATGTTCTTTCCAGCTATGGCAGCCACCTTATATTTATATTTCTTTGTAGTTTGTCGTTTTCATTTGTGATAAAAAAAGAATAAATCGTAGGTGGCTGATACTCAATACTGATATGTTGATCTTTCAGCCAAAGGCTACCTTAGATGCAAAATTTATTTGGTGAAATTGTGCATCCCTTATACCCAAAAATAAGGAAACTGCTGCTAAAGAAACCAGAAGTCCATGTTCGATTCTTGCCCATGATTCACCTGTCACTGGAATATAAGTCCAATACAATTGTCGGTTTAGGAAATAGAATTTGAAAATCAACGGCAATTAAATCATGGACCAGAACCGAACGCGGAATTCTCGTTCCCATACAACCCCGTTATCAGCATTTCTCTAATTTCTGGGCCTAAAAGATCAGTGCTTTTGCCTAAACAAATTTACACATCTAAGGTAGCCTTTCATTGATAGATTAAAATTTTAGTTTTGAATATCGGTCTCATGCTTTTCATATCACAGCCCACCAACCTTGTTAACTTTTTTGACCCATCTGGTCATAGTTAATAGAAAAAGCGTCAATATAAGGTCCTTTTGTATTGACTATGATCTAATAGAGATGTTTTGCTCTAATTGTTTTCTCCCATCAAAGAAATGCATAATTGTACACATTTTGAAAGTACGATTTGTTGTTTGCTTGAAGTATTCATGCTAGATTTACCCTTTAAAGCCCCCGGATCCGGGGGAGTACTCAGTATATTTTGCTGACGGGATGTGCACTCCTTTCCGGGGGTATCGTTTTCGCCTCTTTTTTGTAACGCCGGGTATCAAAAGAAGGCAATTTTTCTAAAGCCGGTTATCAAAAGTGTTATTTCATTTTTTTTTGACGAATTTCTACGTTTTGGGATATGCTTTTTGCCAGTTTTTACATTTTGGGGTATGCTTTTCGCCAATTTTTTCTAAAACCGGCTATCATTTCGTGGGAAAATTTCTAAAGCCGGGTGAAAAATATTTTTCTTGGAGTGCACACCCCCGTACAATTAAAAGTAAAATACCCCCCCCCCCCCGGATTTAAAACCCAACGAATCGAAAAGCTAACTTTTGATTTCCCAAACCTTTATTTCTTTCCAATTCATCAGCGCACAGATTCAAGGAATAAGTAGAATCATCTCCAATTCTGTAAAGGTGCTAAAGTAGTTTTATACTTTTCAGGTCCACAAGGCCAACCTATTGCAAAAAGTGATGGAAATCATTGTGCAGCATCACCCTGTCGCAATGGAGGAACATGCGTTGACCTTTATCAAAGATACATCTGTGTTTGCGCATATGGCTTTATTGGAGCTCAGTGTGAAAAAGGTTCGTTGTTGCGGTCCTTATACTAAAGTCTACTTCAAATAAGATGTCATGTGAGATTTGCGATAACTCAAATTTCTCATAAAAACCCTTCAGTTGTTTTTATTTGGGGAAATTGTCATGTAATATCTAATTTGAGACGGCCTTTAGTTTTCCTGCCATGGAGAGTAATATATTCTCGACGATCATATGGCTGTTATCGCCTTGTGGAAAACGCTTGATTCAACAGAGTCAGGAATACTTTGATAGAAGGGTATGCCTGCTTTTAAAGTATTTACGTGTTTCTTTCTTGTTCAACAAAAGTACCAGATCAATGTAAATTTTTAACTACAATCCTGAGCAAAAGGTTAAGTGTTTGGTAACGTTTTCAGCCGTTGCATTGTAATGTTAATAATACAGGGGATTATGATTTTGCTAAAACGTTTCCCCATTAATCTCGCAGACATTCCTGGTTTAAGAGTTTCGAATGTGGAGATAAATCACACCGTAATCTACTCCTTTTCGAAAGTTTTGATTTGAATATGAATGTGAACAAAGTGATTAAGAAATTATTTATCTTATCGACAAGAAGAACAAAAGATTGTTGATCAATAATCAGTACTTGAAAAGCAGAAATTTATTCATGTTTGCTTGTTAATTTAATTGTTTGTTTGTTCACGAAGGGTTAAGCCCGACATGTTTAGTCTAATAAGCTAAAGGCTATTACGGTTTTTTTTAATTATTCTTGTGTATTCGTTGCTTAGTATAACCGAGGTACAAACAGACAACTTATATCTGATATGCGTGTTTGTGTTTGTTGTATTTAAAACCAAGTTGTATTGCTGTAAGTGCCATTCATAGTGGCAACTTATTGATAAACTTGTTGTATGTTTCATTTATTATTGCCAAAATACTAATTGCATTTAAGCAGTTTTACAGCTTTAAGATTTGGTGGGAAAAATGTAGTTTCATCAAAATTCGACTTAACTGATGGAGGAATCTGGCTCATTTTTGACATCAGATTCATTTTAAGGTTGTTGAGGTTGTGACGTCGTCAAATTGCTAAGTGTACTCTTACATTGTGTCTTTACAGCTGCTCCATGTCCCGATCCTGATATCCCAGTTTATGGCAGAAGAGTATCTTCACACACTACTCTTGGCACAGGTGTCACATCATCCGTGGTTGTTGGGTGTTTAACAGGCTACACTACAACTGACAATACAGCAAAGTCATGTGTCAGAGGACGATGGGTTGGATCCAAAGTCACTTGTCGATGTAAGACGATTTCATTTGCTATATGCTTAATTCTCCAATCGCTTTTATTACTTGTATTCTTTCCTTCCCGACAACATTTGCATCTTATCGGTGCAGTCTTAAAACATTACAACGCTTTTATTTTACAAGATCATTTACACTGATCAAGACCCAAATTGTTCCTCTTAGCCTTCATTGTTTACATTGTACCTGTCCAATGCTTCTCTTCTATATTTGAGCATGCACTTTTGATCATCTAAAGGCAAGTTGACCAGCCCGCTCGAGAATCCTTGCAAATAGGCCCAAAATTCATGATCTAATTTCTTCTAGCTCAGCCCCACAGCTACCACTTTAGAGATAATCGGCTAAGGTCTGTTTACACCAAATTCAATCCAAATAAATAACCTCTTAGTAAAACATCTTTTGATCTTTTGAACTTGTTACGTGCCATGAAAACTTGTGCCATGAATATAGAAAAGTAGAATAATACTAAAGCTTCTTAAAGGTACACTGTCGTGGCTGTAATTGGCTGGTTGTGATATTGAAATCCCTAAAAAAAGACCTCGCCTCTGGATCATTATAAAGCTTTTATGCTCTTAGATCACACTTTGTTTCGAGAATAAAGGGAGTCTAATCGTTATCCTCTTCGTGAATTTCAGTTTACAGCGAAATTACTGAAGCCTGCCTAATTCTACTCTTTCATATTGTCTTATTTATCCAATCAGTGCCACGACAGTGTGCCTTTAAGGGAATGGTAACTTGACTTGAAATGGTAAAACGGACCTTAGCCAATTAGGCCTATCAAAGTATATCCATAGGTATTTTGATAATTGTATACAGTTCGGACTTTCGTCCATTTCTTGCCTACTTTCTTATCTCATGAAGCTGAATTCTTAATTATTTTAGTCTCTTTAAGAAGAGTTTTACCATGAAACAGAAACCTTTGCATAAAATCGCTTCTAACTTGAGAACATCACGATAGGATCGAAGTCAATAAAATGTATTTTTATGTATAAATTGATTTGAGCTACAAAATGGCCGCAAGCGTGAACAAACATCTAAACATTTTCTTGTATGTATTGTGAAGCTTATTGAGTACCTTCTATCTTATAGCCAAGAATGAATGTACCTCAAAACCATGCTTTGGGAATAATTGTCAAGAGCTCGAAGGAGGTTATCGGTGCTATTGTCCAGCTGGCTATAATCTTGCTGCAGACAAAAAGACGTGCCAAGGTACGAAAGATAGCGAAGCGAAAATTTTTATTGATGGAAAGGAATAGTGCAGTTGAATGATAAAGAATGTCGTTTAAAGTGTTTTGATATTTTGTTTCATTTTAGAGTTATTATCCACTATTGTGTACGATTGGCTGATGAGGTCATTTTGTTTGCAAAATGTAAAGAAAGTATACAAGGTTGGCCATGTTTCCAAAGAGAAATCTAATTAAAAAACTTTGCACAATCAACATGCCTTTCTAAACATCATATTAAGTCATGAGGCAATTTATATAACATCTATTCAGCTCAGCTGAAATATTTCTTACAACTGTAACCTTTCAAAAATCAGATACAGCTATATTTCCATATGTTATCCTAGTAATTTGCAAACAAAATGACGTCATCAGCTGCAACTTAATATCAGTAGATAACTTGTAAACAAAATGAGATATCAAAGAAATATAAACAGGATTCTTTAGCATTCGACAGTGCCGTCCATTTGCATTAATAAAAATTTTCGCTTCAGGTCACGTTTAAAGACCCTTTACTGACCGGCACCCTTTGCACGCCTTTATTATTGTTTACAAAAGTTAAGGTGGCTACATGCAGACTGATTACAACGAGTCCAAGCTATCGTTCGTCATAACGAGACTGCTGCCATTTTGTCAATAGTGATGGATACGATGATGTAATAAATCTAGTGTTCACTCGATCGCACACAAATTATGGCGGCAAGTCAGTACTGATGAAGGATTACTTCCAGATTTCGGCACAAGGCTAGGTGGATAATGGAAAAATAACTGCAGATATGTTTCCTAAGAGGAAGAAGACCAAATTGAATCGATAAACTCTCACCCACCTGTTCTCATTCTGGCCTATTTTTCCGTTGTTGCTTGCACAAGAAGGAGTCCAATCCAATGGGGTCTGTACAGTTCATTACATTTCTCTGTTTTAATCCTTGCGTTTCGAATGCATTTATTTGATGAGTTTATTGCTTGATCATAAGAAACAATTGAAATATATTTGATCTCAGATGCAATCTTTCCCGTAAATAAGATAATTTTCTCTCCACTTTCTCAACATTCTCTCAGTCATTGTGACCCAAATTATTTCGTCTAATTCCCACAACTCCGATTATGCAGTACGAAAATACATGCTTAAATACATTGTTTATGGACTAAAGAGACTATTGATATAAGTAGTTGACCAATTACGCGATTTCAGTTGAAGATTAAGATGGATTACAAATGCGATAGTTTCTGGATGTCAGAAACTCTAACGAACGGGTCGAAGCTGTGGGGAACAGGAATCGAAGGCCGCAAAGGATGCTGGTCAATAAAGGGTCTTTAAGTTGTTCACAACGAGTAACTAAGTCATCTCAAATTGATGTCACGTGATATTTGCGAAAATGCAAAATTGCTCTTGCAAAACGCTTCAATAGTTTTTTATGCGGACATTTTCACATGATATCTAATGTAAGACAGACTTTAAATTACATTTGTCATGGTTTATTTTATATCAGGACATAATCAGAAGTTATTATTCTTCAAATTGTTCATGTATAATAATTTTGCAATGTTAAGCCGGGTAGCTATGTTCTATTTTCCTGGCTAAGTTTTATGAATTGAGTTCATTATTGCGGACATCCTTCATTTCTCTGCCAGGCTTGGGTATTGCAAAACGCTATCAATGTTTTTGGAAAATTATAAGTTGGTAGAACTGTTTCTTAGAACTGTTTGTCCTTGTTTGCGGGTTCCTGTAGCATGTGAAATATGCTCGCAATAATCCAACTTAATTACCTAGATATCAATGAATGTGCTGTTAACGATGGTGGCTGCAATCAAGGATGTGTTAATACACCTGGTAGTTTCCAGTGTGTCTGCAACAGTGGCTATGTATTAGATGGAAAGTTGTCATGCGTAGGTAAGTTGACTTTAATCCAGATTTTTTTTTTAAACATTCCTTAAACTTGAGATATGAAGCAGAAACTACGAATATGAAATACGCAGCATAATACCTAGTGCACCAAAACTGTAGGGTATTTTCATTCATTCATGCATTCGTTCATTAATTCATGCATTCATTCATTCATTCATTCATTCATTCATTCGTTTATTCCTTCATATATTCATTCATTCATTCGTGCATTCATTCATCCATTAATCTAAAGGTGGCATTTGCATAGTTTAAAAGAAGTAATTATACTTTTTTACACTAGCGATCTACAATAATCGTGAAGTAATAAATGTCAAAATTTACAAAAAAGGAGTTTAATTTCTATTTACTAATTGTACAAAAGGCAACTAGTTTCATCCCAAGTTTTAACTTTCCATTTTGAAGGCTCCAAACGGCTTTACATTTTTTATATCATTGTCTGTGGTATTCAACAGCAGAGCTCCCCTAAATCTCAGAGAGTTGATCCCATGTTTTTTGTCACCCTTTGTTCTAGCTAGAAATGTAACTGATTGCATTGATATATGCTTTAGTCCTGGTTTCCCTTTTGGAAATTTAAAATAAAGCATGATTTACACCATAAAATAAGCAAAGTAAACTTTCGATAAATAGTGTTTTGTTCCGGGTGTCCAAAACAAGTATACAGATTTGGTTGAATCCAGCGATGTGAATTTAGCTTTAATCAATGGCTAATCAATCTCGAAATGTTCCTGGATAGTTGACTTGAACATAGATACCTCGTGTGTTGGTATTGGTGATTTGAGAGCAAAAATATCAATTTTGAAAGCTCAAATTTGCGTCCACCTGCAAACCCGAACTTTGGCCTCTTGGCCTAAGCAAGTTCCTGAAGCAAATTGAAATTTACAACTAAAATTGATGAAGAATTAAGAAACTGCCCAATGGATGACTGGGGGGGGGGGTGACTTCTAGAGAACAGAGTAACACCAGATCTAGTATTGTTCAAAGGTTATAAAGGCTATTGTTGATTTATATCCTGTGCCTTAAGAATTTGCTTAGGCAGAAAGGCTAAAGCTCTGCTTTGCAGGAAGAGGCAAATTTGAGCTTTTAAGATTAACATGTCTGCTCTCAAAGTACCAATACCAAGAAACGAGGTACCTATGTTCAAATTAACTATTGAGGAACATTTTTAGAGTGATTAAACATTGATTGAAGCTAGATTCACATCGTTAGAGTTAACCAAATCCGTATTTATTTTTCTTAAATTTTGTGATTTATATACAGTACTACTTTTCCGTGTTAAGAAAATATGACCTTCAAATCCTTACACAGACCCATTTAATGAACCAATGTCAGTTTAGAAAAGTCTAAATCTATATCGAAAATTATTAGCAAATTTTACTATGATATAGCCGCTAAAAAGTCCTATATTGATCTTTAATTTGTCCACAAACTTTTAGCCATTTGGATTCGTTGCAACTCTCAGATTACTAGTAAGAAGGATTGAAAGCGAAAGTTATGGAAAACTGAAGCATAATAAGCAGTCGTTGTTTATGTGAAACCAGTTAAATGTAAAATTTAGGATATATCAAAAGTAGAAAGAAACGTTTAACCATCTGCCACTTCAAGTTTTTTATCTGCTTCAGTAGCTGAGCTTAAAGGAATGCAATGATCGTGCAGCTGTGGGTAGACATAGTTATTGCTCCCCATGGTCTTGCCCTTGTAGTAGAGTAGAGTAGTTTATAAGTATAGTAATTACGTAAATATGTACTGTGAATTTTTAGCAGAATGTATAAATAATAGAAAAGACAGCAATGATAACGTTGCAGACTCTGCCCTCGTTCTATGGCAATAGTTAAATTTTATCCTCTTCTCCATAGACAAAGATGAGTGTCAAGGAGGAAGCCATGGATGCGCACAAGATTGTGTAAATACTCTTGGAAGCTACAAATGTCTTTGCAAAACTGGATACACACTTAACGCAAACAAGAGGACCTGTGACCGTAAGTGTTCTTCTGTCATTTGGGAGCGTTTGGTTTCCCAAATAAGGCATTTGCTGACAGTTTCCATTTGGTTACTGAAATTATACTTTGTCGTGTGAGGTCAAAATCTGCATGGGTTTCCTTCCAGATACTTGAATAAGCAACTAACATCATTGTCCTCCGAAAGGGATGTTGACTAGAGGTCACATGCCTGGATGATGCATGCATATTAGGCCTAACTTAGCTGTAGCTAGAAGTCTTTTCTTAGCCTACTTAGAAATAAGTCTTGTTTGAGCAGATTCAAGTCTTATATGGACAGCAGCAATAATATGCTACTATTTTTAGTTCAGCTTTGGTTTTATCCTAAAATTGAACTCTGATTTTGGGTCTCTCCTTACTGATATAGGATCTCGGTTTTCCTATTTGTTTTCTATCAATAAGGCATCGCATTAAATTCCCATTGTTACACCCGGTACTGATCTTAGAATGGGGATATTGTTAGTTAACTACTTTCCAAAGCTGCAGGATGGAGATTGACTTTTGATGACAAATCTTAAGCCCATATGTCCTTTATGCTTGGTTTTTTATTGCGGTGCCTAATCGGCGTCGCTTCAATTGATCTAAATCGCCACTTACGATGAAGAGTAATTTCAAACCTTCTTGTCAGGCCATATTTAGACTTCCACCTTTACAGAAGTTGCAGAGTGTTTAAGAACTGAAGGGGCTCAGAGTGAATGAAAAATAAATTCAACGGGAACAAAGATTTTAAAACAATTTAAGCCTTCAATCCCCTCCCCTTTCTTCACTCAGTATGGCTCCACAGTCCCTGCCCAAGCTTCGAAAAAGGTTCGAAATGATCCAGACAACATGTTCAACCATACTTTCACCTCGAATTTTGTTTTGATGAAGCGACAGCAACTGTCTTTATTTTTGAAGAACCTCTTCATTTTGAATTTATTGTGTGCAATTTACCGTAATACTTAGGTCTTAGCAACACCAAAATGCTTTGGAAGCAGTACTAGATGGCACATGAAAGTCTAACTATTTCCCTCAAATTTCCCCTAGAAATATCATGTCCGTACATACCAAATGTTGCAAATGGCCAAGTTTCAAGATCACGATTGCAAGTTACTTTCACATGTTCATCTGGATACGAACTGAATGGACCAGCAGTACGCAAGTGCTATCCTGATGGAAAATGGTCAGGCGAACAGCCCACGTGTACAAGTAAGAATCGTCCTTTTGTTTAGCAGTTGATTCCTGTATGACATCAAAATGGTGTCTCTTCTCAGACGAAACTTGCAAGCATTATGATTGGCAAGCATTATGACTCACAAACATTATGATACGTGCTTTGAATCGCAAACAAGCATCCTCCTAATGCACTTTCACTGATAGATCTAAAAAGCTACAAAGTATCCCATTCTCTCATTATTTCTTCTTCTTCAGTTTCGTAGTATAGATTCCAAGCTAAATTTAAATCATTCAAGGTCCCCTTAAATGTTTCTCGTGATGGACAGATCAATTGTTTGGTTAAACAACATATACTAAGGGCCTGTGTATACGAGGTGGGCTAGTCTCTGAGTGAACAAAGACCTCCTTTGTTGAATCAAGTTGCGTTTATATGAGCAGTGGGCCAGCCCGATTAACCGAGATTTGTGAACTGGGTAGGCGGGATCCCGGTGAGGTTGGGATCGTATAAACAGTATCAGGCGGGCTGGCCCGGTTGACGGAGGTGAAGACAATTGATTTGCGAAGGCGTAAGTTCAATGTTTACATGTCAAAGTCTTTGTCAAGCCATTATCTTTCAAAATCTCATGATACATCATAACATGCATCGTTACGAGGCCAGCCCGTCATCCCGCCTAGACGAGGCTTGCTCTACTCATATAAACAGGCCCTAAAATAAAGTACATGAATAAGGTTGAAGAAGTATTATTTCCGGTATTTCATGCACAGATAGCGTTTCTAATCGACAGCCATATAAAATATAAGCAAGGTTGCTTGATAAGTAACATAAAACCTGGATAGCTGCCTTTTATAGCAGAAACTTAGTGAAATGAACTTGCGTGGCACTTTATCACGAAAGAAAAAGGTTTTTTATTTGCATCTTGCGTGTTTTTATTGCAATCCATCAAAGTTTGCGGTGTCTATGGCTTATAGACGATATCGTTTCTTGGGTTTAGATTATGGCAGGCGCTTTCTAATAACAGAGAACAATTCAGATGCCCTCTCCATCTTTAAGAGGAGAATCGAAATATGAAAAGGAAAGGGATGTTGTTAGCTAAGGTTGGGTTCTTGAGCGGATAGACATTTTGCACTGTAAATACCGAGAAATTGAAATTGTAAACATTGAAAAAATTGTATAAATCTGCGTATAAATATTTGTAACTAATTATTCTGTACTGTACTTTTTTCTTTTTAACACTTCTACTCCTTAGGCAGCTGACTTGAGTCAGCTTTTATCTTGCCGGGTCATTCAAAAAGTTAGCACGTTTGACAGGCTGGTAAATAAAAGTCTGGGGTGATATTCAACGGTCAAATGTTAATCTGTCAGTCAAAGGCAGACGTAGATGTAAAAATTTTGTTTGGTAAAATCACTGATCTTTAAGACCTAAAAATTGGTACTATCCCATTGACTCAACTCCGTTGCACTCCATGAGTCAAAAATGCTGATAAGGGGTTTGCATGGGAACGAGAGTTCTACGTTCAATACTGGTCCATGATTTACTTGCCATTGAAAGTGAAATTCGATACAATTCTCAGTTTTAGAAATAGAGTTAAAATTTCAATGGCAAATATATGATGAAGCAGAATCGAATGTGGAATTCTCCTTCCCATATAGACCCCTTATCAGCATTTTTCTACTCTATCGGTCTTAACCCTATCTCACCTAGCGGCTTTGCACATTTTTCCCAATGCTAAATACGCAAAGCAGGATGCCAAGATTCCGCTACTTTGACTTTATAGCTATACTGTATCGAATGATGCAAATTGCAAGATTCTAGATATTGCACCTTAACCATTGAAACCAATGTTTTACTGTGCAATCAAAAAATCTATTCTGTAGTCAAAAATTTGTATATTTTTTTTAAATTTTGCATATATTAATTTCATTATCTGCCAACGTATGCTTACACGCGTATTTGATGATATCCAACTCAATTTGAAACAAAAAATTTCAATTTAGGGCCTCATTTTATTGTTTCAATCATGATGGCAATAATCATGATAATCATAACTTAATATCTTATTGTTAGAGCAAAAGGAACAATAGAGATAATTTGATTTAATCAAGGGCGCTTACCTTGTAGGAAGTGTGTTCATTCCCAGTACTGTAGAGTAATTGGTGTCCTGTGACCCATTACAGAGAGTGTCCTAGAACCGTACCGTGACACAGCAGTACACAGAGTCAGTCCTCTCAAGGTCGAGATGACGTATGACTCACTTTGTGGTTTCAAATTCTGGTGTTTACATGGACTTGCTCCAAGTCTACTCCTCTGATACTCCTCAGTGTTTATGTAACACGAGACGAGATCAACTGTTATATGACTGGCCAAAGGGAATCAGACAGCGTGATATTTCATTGGTCAACACTAACAGGCGTTAGAATTTGAGAATCCCTGTAACTAGCTTATGATATACAAAGATTAACAGGACCGGGTCATAGGACACCAATTACTACGGGTACAGTACCGGGAATAAACACACTTCCTGCAAGGTAGGCGCCAAGATTAACAAGACCGGGTCATAGGACACCAATTACTACGCGTACAGTACCGGGAATAAACACACTTCCTACAAGGTAGGCGCCCTTGATTTAATCCCTTGATTTCATTGTTTGCATCAAAGTCCATCTAATTGCAAAGTTTAACAGTGATGAAAAAGAGGGGTTGGTGGAATCACCCCCCCCCCCCTCCCCCTCAGGTATTGACCGCTTCAAAAGGCCCAGGTGATACAGCGTTAAAGTGATTTTACGAAACGAAATTTTTACATCTATGTTTGCCTTTGACTGATTCATTAACATTTCAGTTTTGAATATTGGCCGCGTACCAAACTTGTTAAACATTTTTTACTCATCCTTTACGTATAGCTATTTATTGATAACAAAAATAGGACCGGGAATCTCCTCCTGTGAAAGTTAGAAAATAAGAAATTGAGCATTTTCAAAATTTGACACTTTACCTTTTAGGAGTAAGCTGTGGCAAGCCTGGTGTTGGGACGACAAAAGTTGCCTCATCAAGCACGAATGTTGGTTCTGTTGCACGTTATTCTTGTAAATCTTCATATCGACTACTCGGAGCTTCGACACGAACCTGTTTACAGTCCGGACAATGGTCAGGCAGCCAGCCAAGATGCACACGTAAGTCAGGGCTTTGCCTTATCTTCATCTGCTCGGCCGGATTGCCAATAGAGGCACATGGATGGGTCAGTGGTAGCGTGCTGTTTCACCAATTTGAAGCTTTATGGCTCGGTTCTCTAGCTTGGTAAACCCACTACGTAGATTAAGGAGAGTCGCCAACGATCTGTAATTCCAGGCTAAAAGAATCATGAGATAATTCTGCATCGAGAGGAAAGGCTAGGACACAGATGCAATAAGTTTAGTTTCTCAGCATTCGTAAAGATTGCCTTCAGATGGTAGGTTGAAGCGAGGAACAAAACAACAATGATAAACTGTACTTATTGAAAAATCATGAAAATAAGTCATGTCACTGTCCTTGAAAGTTTTCTTTTGTGGATTCTTGCCACGGACCGACCATATTTATTTGTGTTTACGATTAATAAGATCAATACTCAGAAAAATTGAATTGATGCAGGAAAAATTGCACATGAGGGATGGGATCTTTGTCTTAGAAATGATGACATAAAATCGATAAATACGACTGAGCTAGGCTGTCAATGCCAAGAAAAAAAGAATCATATTATTTCAGATTGGCAAAGACATCATTCAAGTTAGGGTAACGAAGTAGAGCAGAGTGCCAAACACTCATGGAATAACTGACTGAAAACCTCCCTCAAATTTTGGAAACGTTTCTACCTTGCAGTAATGAATAGAGCTTGCTTTATCCTTGTGCAAGAATTAAACAAAAACCTCTGAAACTAAAGTCTTTGGGAATGAATTGTCTGTCAATTCTTTCTGAATCACTTACTTACATGATTGAATCTTTTAAGTGAAGAAAACAATAACTGATTCTGGGAATTATTTAAATTAGTATCTATCATTGATTGGTATCATTCATATAAGGCGTTGTAGTGTAGTGGTGTAATCCTCTGACTTTGCAGCCAGGGAAATCAGGTGGACAGGGTTCGAGCCGAATTCGAGCCCGGCCACTTGAGCGTCATGACAAGGGGCCTTGGACTCGATTAGGGTTTCTCTACCTCTGTGATCGCATCGCTTGGCGCTAAAAGCACAACTTCACCTTCATAACTTTCTTTTCTCTTTGCTTTATTCTCATATTGAATTTTGAAATTTTGACATTTGTGGTGTGTTTTTGGTAAGTCTAATGAAAGAGCAGGCTACTATTTGTTAACTGTTTACCAGCAGAGTGCTTACTGCATTGAGAAAATTTGCAATAATGTTAACATTCTTGCAGGATCTGCTTGTCCAAGACTCTCTAGTCCAATCAATGGTCAAATCCTTGGACTTGGCACAGTTGTTGGCAGCGTTGCCAGAGTCAAATGCAATACAGGATACCGCCTTGTACAAACAAATCTTGAATTACGTACATGTCAAAGTAATGGACAATGGACTGGAGGAAACACGGCTGTTGTTACATGTAAAAGTAAGTCAAAGCTATGTTATCATTGTTGCTAGGGAAGTAGATAAGTAGGTAGCCTAGTGGTAGGTAGCCTAGCCTGCGCGCAGACCCAATATTCCGAAGAAGAAAGGGTCTGCGCAACAACGACCAAAAGCTTGCTACACAGTGCAAATCCCCTTATAGGCCATTCATTTTACTCGGACTACGGATAAATTATAGCATAGTCATAAGAGAAAACTTAATTTTTCTCGTATGACTATAATAATAGCGAACGACATGTTTTTTAACACGCTAAACAACACATCGTGAACAATCACACCTTTTACAGTCCTCTTGGGGTCCTTTTACGAATAAACAATTAAACGTTCAAAACAAAAGCCACAATACAATTCAAAATATACAAGTGACGAGAACAAACATCACAATACACGACTGAAGATAAATGTGTGACAGCATATTGTGACAGCAACAAAACGACACGCATGAATTAATCAACTCATGATTGCATAAATTATTTTCCCTGAAACCCAGAATTGTGTAGCCTGCGTGCAGACTTTACTATTGTTGAGGAGTTAGAGGCGAAAGGGAAAGGTAAAGTCTGCGCATCCACTCAAGTTTTTCTGTTCCAGCGATAAATTTTATCCCCCGTCCTCATTGTCTAAGGACCAATCACGTTCGTCTTTTGATTTCTCGAAAGTATTGTTCTCTCTCACCTTGCATCTGATTGGTTACAACTAGAACAATCGGTGATCTGCATTTGCGTGTTGTCAAGCCCTTTATCGTGTGTAGACCTAAGATGCGACGTTTTCTCCACTGACATTTCTTTCTGCCTTTGTGAGGAGCGGGGTAAAGTGGGTCTATTGAGCTTTTCACTAGAAATATCCTTCCTCGTTCAATGGAAGAAAGTCTGTCTATTTTTATTTTAATGTCTGCATAATAAACTACCTTTTTACATAAGCCACATAAAACATTCGTCTTAAGGCTGATTTCCAGTCAGTGGAATTTTCCGAGCGGGCGGAATTTCCTTTGTCTGCGAGAGAAAATGTCGCCATGGAATTGAATAGAAAGTTACGGCTGAGCGACCTTTTATTGTCTAAAATTCCGCCCGCTCGGAGAATTCTACTGACTGGAAATTCGCCTTTAGATGTGTCTCCACTCGTTTTATAAAATAACTTTACTGAACGGCCTATTGTGCAAGAATTTCAAAGCCCAGGAAAACTTTCTCCAGCCACTGTTGTTTTGCTTTTCTGGTCAATTTAATGACCATGAGGTGAGAGTTTGATCTTACACAAATGAAATAACGTTTATTTCAAAGTCATTGACGCGATTGTTCTTTTTATTTCTATTTTTTACCAGGTGGGGTAATTTGGGCCTACTGAGAATTCAGTCATAATTCAAATTCAACGAAGCCTTGAATTTTCGCACTTATATTCATCCTGCCACGTTGTTTTCTGTCTAAAATGAGAAAACGGGTTCCTTTTACCGCAGTTGCTGTCTTGTAACCAGTAAATTGGAGTAAACATACTGCAAACATCTTTGTTTGACTGTTATTATCAAATTCGATCACTGACTTGCAAATCGCAACGATGGTGTATCACAGCATAATGACCGTAGTTTTATTTTCGTCGCGGGCACGGAATTGTTTGTGATAAAAGGCTAAGACTGTGATTTTATTGAATAGAGAATGGTTGGGAAACGTAAGTCCATTAATTTTTTTAATCATTTAGCCTTTCATATGCCGATTTTGTACGAATTTTGAAAATATACCCACTTTTCCCGCTCGTCGGAAAAAGTGGGCCTATTTTAGTTGCCAAAAGAGAAAATTATTTGAAAATATTTAACTGCCTTTGTCAGAGCTGAGATTTTTTCCGAAGAAAGAAGAAGCACTGAATGTCAATTAAACGAAAGTTTTGAAATGTTTTGCATTTTAGTCTCGTTTTACCAGCTATCCATTTTGAGATTTTGCTCATTTTCGACCCACATTACCCCACCCTACCCTACCTAGCAACTTTGTTCGAGCGGTTTTCCTTTTCTTCAGTAGGCCTAAGTCAACACATTTTCTGCAAATGTGCATCGACGTCGACGATAAAATATATTTGAAGGAAAGGGTTCTAATTTCTTCGATAGGATTGAATGATGCAAAGCTGGTTTCAACAAGGAATCTGTCTTTAGGCTCCAAAATCGCCTCGGCACAAAATCCACACAAACACAGTGCCTGATCCGTCATTGTACGAGACACGCAAAGCTTAGGCCTACACACGATAAAGGGCTGGACAACACGCAAATGCAGATCACCGATTGTTCTAGTTGTAACCAATCAGATGCAAGGTGAGAGAGAACAATACTTTCGAGAAATCAAAAGACGAACGTGATTGGTCCTTAGACAATGAGGACGGGGGATAAAATTTATCGCTGGAACGGAAAAACTTGAGTGGATGCGCAGACTTTACCTTTCCCTTTTCGCTTGTAACTCCTCCACAATAGTAAAGTCTGCACGCAGGCTAAGAATTGTGCGGTAGCAAGCTTTTGGTCGTTGTTGCGCAGACCCTTTCTTCTTCAGAATATTGGGTCTGCACGCAGGCTAGCCTAGTGGTTATTGCTAGAGTGTTTTGAATCAAGTGTAATGTAGGATATTGCTTCGTGCAGACTAATCTTGAATTACGTACATGTCATAGTAATGGACAATGGACTGGAGGAAATACAGCTCTTGTTACTAAATGTAAAAATGAGTCAAACATACCTTGGCCTTTATTCCCAGGGGGGGCACTCAGCGCATGCACATACGGGGAGGTAAGTCCGATATTTTTGGGTCAGAATATTGCCGAAAGTTATAGTTTTGGGTCCAAATAAATTGAAATTATGTTTTTGATATTTTTGGGCATCAAATATTGTGAAAATGATATTTCTGGGTTCTTTAGAGGTAATCCTGGCCTCAATTTGCATTGTTTCAGGATCTTTTATGTTCGTTTACAGATGTCAAGGTGTAAAATGAGCTGATATTTTTGGGTTGTAATGAAGCTAAACTGATATTTTTGGGGTTCCTGAAAATTTCTCGGACTGACCCCCCCATATGAGTATGTGCCGAGTGTCCCCCCTGGGCCCTTGTTACTAGGGTAGCAAGTTGGTGGATAATCTAAGGGCTATCACTAAAGCGTTTGAAGAGCCAAATGCAAGAAAGGATACACCGTTTGCAATCTCAAATTTTGTGCCTGGAACATATCGTGCCTAAGGAAAGCCTTGTTTGTAGTTTGCCTGCGAGACAGCGGTGAGCATTCATTCATGCATTTTGAGATGCATATGGACAGATCACCCTGAGCTACAGGCTCTAATTTCTTATTTTGTGAGGGCTTGCATAAACTTGGCAATGGTTCTTTGACTGGTAGAAAGCCATCCAGGCTTCTCCTGGTAATAACCAATGTTCTAATTTACAGCAGATTGCCAGAGCGATCCAGTTTGGGATCGATCCCGTCAGAGCCTCGTGTAAACGGCTGGATCGATCCCAAACTGGCACGGATGCAAAACGAGGCAAGACGAAAATGGAAATCGAGGCGTTTTCATAATGACACCTTTTGTTCACCCTGACAACAAATGGCGCGAAGTCTTTACGCATGCTCAAATCTTTATAAGGAGTCTGAAAATTAGTGGCAAGCTGCCTGGATCGATCCCGTGTAAACGCAACAAAATTTGGGATCGATCCCGTGTAAACACCTGCAAAATTTTGGGGTCGATCCCGAACTGGATCGATCCCGTTCTGGATCGATCCAGTTTTCTCTCGTGTAAACGGGGTCTAAGTATCTTGAAAATATGAACGTAATCCAGCCTGGCTATTAGAAGTTAGATTCATATATGTGTAGATTTGCTGTATTGCTTTGAGTACTGCCATTTTGACTATACCTTTTGCATTGTCTATTTTAGTTATCGATTGTGGCACTCCAAAAAAGAACTCATACGTGCAGATTTCACTTCGACGTGGCACAACGTACCAGTCCGCTGCAACTTACTCTTGTAGCCAGTCGAGTGGTCAAAGATGTGTTGAGGGATCTGCAACAAGGCATTGCAATGCTGATGGGAAATGGTCCGGAAAAGAGCCTACTTGTGTTGGTAAGACTTAGAGCTAGAAATGTGTCACCCTCTCCGAAGAAATTTGTAATTTTGGCACTTTGCTTTAGATGATCGGAAACAAGGAAAACTTTAAGCTTGTTATTAGATATGCTTCTAACCGAAGGGCAGCACTGACAAGAAGCACTTCTTGAAATTTCAAGGAAAATGAGACAGTTGGATTTGTTTGGATCAGTTATAATTTTTCGTGCGATAACCATATATCTATCTAAACATTCCACATTGACGTCTGGTTTGTCATTTCAAGACATTTCTAAATATTTAAAATCGACCTCTTCTATTATACATTACGTATCAAAGTTTACATTGCTTAGTCCATCAGCTGCTTCCTTTGTCTACGGAGATGTGAAAATGTTAGTGCTTTCTTCTTATTTCCCATCTTTCTTCTTATTCCCCGTCCATGTAAATAATGCCCGATCAAGTTTATTCCTGGCTTCCTCCGCGATTTTTCACATTTTGGAAAACTACCGCCAATTCGTAACCAAGAAATTTTGCTATTTTTGTCTGTTGATTGGAAGTGCGCGAAGACAACTTTTATGTGGCAGTATAACAAAATCAAAAATTTGAATATTTTAAAACTTTTCTACAGAATTGTTTCCACAAAATTTTGCGTCTCTTTACAGCCAACTCTTGCTGCAAGCCATCGATTCCTGACCATTCCACATTTTACTCTGACAACCGTTACAACTTTGGGGATAAAGTCTACACAAAGTGCGATACGGGTTATGTAACTGGTGGAACAGCCCTACGAACATGTCAAAATAATGGACAGTACACAGGAGCACCGACAACATGCACAAGTGAGTACATCGAGATATTTCTTTTCTTCTCTTTATCAATGCTAGAAATTACACATATTTTTCATAAAAAAGCTCTTGATAAAAACTTCAACTCTCAGATCACCAAAACATTAAGGAACTTGAGTACTGGAAAATATTGCTTAAAAATCTTTTTTATTCATTTTCATTTCAAGGAATCTGAAGTATACTTTTGCTTTTCAGTTGTACTTTATAACTCGGTATTACTTGATTAGTGTCCAGACAGACAGAGGCATCGATTCGTAAAAGTGACTAGAGTAGCTAAAAGGTCTATTGCAGATCGCCAAAACTGTAAGAAACTTTTAGTACTCAAACTCGGATCATTCTAAGAAACTGTCATTATTGGTCCAGTTTCTTAGTCTCTTAGTTTACCTCTTTTATTGCTTTCTTTAGTTGTTGACTGTGGAGATCCAGGAAGTGTTTCAAATGGCGTTCGAATGATGGGTGCCACTACCTACCAGAAATCTGTTAAGTATTTCTGCAATCCTGCATATAAATTAGTTGGCTCAGTGGATCGAGTTTGTCAGGCAGATGGGAAATGGTCTGGTCAGACTACCAGTTGTGTTGGTGAGTGTCTTATTAGCTTCCATGAAGATTAATCTGCAGTTTTAATGACATGAAGCTCTCACTGTATTCAATAATTTCAATAGTGTACAGTAAAAGCCCGCGTATAAGAACCTAGTGGATTAAGAACGGCAGTCTCAAGACCGGAGGTGTGTTGAGGCTGCGCACAGGCTGGGGATCTTACTCACAACAGAAGTTTTTGGAAGAATCAAAAATGTTTATATTAACTGATGAGAAGCTTTTGAAAGCTTTTCTCTGGATTATATAAACATTTCCGATTCTTCCACAAATTTCTGTTGTGACTAATACCTCATAAACTCAAGTGGTGTGAACTGACAGTAAATAATAGATAGAATCGGAAGAAATTCCTGAAAGCCCTGAATAAAATAGAACCAATGTAAGAACCTGACCGGCCCCATTCCCCACTAAATACCAAAACATAAGAACCTTGTTAGGCTGACTTCCACGATTGTAGGTTCTTATATGCGGTTTTTTACTGTATCACAAAGACCAAGAAAATAATACCCCCCCCCCACAGTAACGACCCTGTTGAATCAATTCCACGCCAAGGCAAAAGGATGACCCACCAAAAATTTCTTTCCCCTCTATGTTTGAGTTTAAAATTTTCCCCACCTCGTTTCTGTTGTTTCCCCGAAGAAACTGTTGTGTCCCCCGTCGAAAATTATACACGTTCCATCAAGGATGATTGCCAAGATTTTTCCTTTCCTCGTCATGATATTAGTAATCCCCTTTGAAAACGCATAATTTCAAAATTTTTCCCGCTGTATTTTTGGTGACCGATGGGGTCGTTACTGGCGGGTGTAATAATTGTCATTTCGATCTGGGGGATTTGTTTGAAGCTGTACATATCATGGTTTAAAAACCTACCGGGTGTCTCAGAAAAAAGTACCCCCATTTGACTGGAAATATGAACCAAGCAATAAGATGGCATTGCTCCCCGACTTCACAGCTAAATTTATCAATGTTCAACTTAGATGCACGTACCTTGCATTTAGGAATCGTCCACCAAACACCGGAGATACAGGTTCGCAAAGTCAACATTTACAGTGCACCCAAAACCAGAGGTTTTGAAAAAGGGCCTAGTCATGATTTGTATCGTGGACATTTTCCAAAGTACCTGTGGACTTTAAGTTTCCGTGTTTTGCTTTTGAAAAGAATAAGAGATGCATGGACATGGCGCTGATTAAACAAATATAATAAAAATGTGTTAAGTGTGATAAAGTCCTGCCACATCTCCAAAATAAGCGTGCATGTGCTCCTTTTCCTCTTCTTTGATACAAAACACTTGGGATCGAATGCAATGCAAGGACCGTTTCCTCAAAAGAAAAGTCACTTTAAGAACAATTGAAGTAATTCAAGGTATGAATCTTTTCAAAAATAGAAAGTAAAGGTCAAAGTCGAAAATTCGTTTGCAAAATGCCTGTTTGTTGTCGAATTATGGCTAGGCCATTTCTCAAAACCTCTGGTTCCAGGTGCACTCCAAATTTTGACCTTGTGAACTCATATCCCTGGTGTTTGGTGGTCGATTTCCAAATGCAACGTATGTGCATTTAAGTTGAAGACCAACAAATGTAGCCATGAATTCAAAAAGTCCCGAAATATTATCGTTTTGTTGCCTTGTTGAGTCGAAAGGGGGTACTTTTTTTGAGACACCCAGTATTCTTGCCGAAAAGATTCGTTTACTCTTTGCGCCTATCCAAATATCCAACCCTTGGATTTAAAATTTCTTTAAGATTTTTTAGTCTTTATTTCTAGTTACTTTTTCGCGTCTCAATATGGGTGAAAGTAAAAACAATAGAGAAAAACATAGTTTGCAACCAAACTAAAATCAAGCAACATTAGTAAAATCAAAATACTTTAAAATCAAAATTTAATACATGAAATCTTTTAGTTAGTTCACATTTTTTTCCAAAGATTTAAGATGTAGACTTGATCATTTTTGGGCATTTAATGTAAGACAAAATATTGTTTGGATCCATTTTTATGCTAAAATTATTTAGGGTTCATTATGTGTATTGCAGCCTGCACAATCCTATTTTAAACATAGTAGAGTACGCCCCCCCCCCCTCGGCAAAAAAAGCTGCAGAAAAAATGTGAAAAAAACTCAATTTGCAAGTTTGAAATTTTTCTATTTTGTTAGTGAGCTCTTGCGGAGGAAAGAAACTTGGTAACAGTGGAACGATAACGACTGCTGGTGGAAAAGAGGTTTGTCATTGGTTGATACAAGTTGGACAAGGAAAGAAAGTGAATATTGATTTTACTTCATTTAATATTGGTGATAAAGATATGGTGAAGATTTATGATGGTCAAAAATATGAAGAATATATCACATTTACAAAGAAACAAAAACCAAGATCTTTCACTGGAAATAGTCATTTTATGAGAGTTATTTACATTGGAGGGGATACCTCTGGAACTGGATTTACATTGAACTTCAAAGGAGCAAGTAAGTTGAATTAATTACTTGTTAACGTTGTTCCCGTCCTGTTCCTGTGTCATACGCTAATCACGAAGCTGAATGGAAAATGCTGGTGCACATTATAAAGTTTACCGAGAAACTGGGTGGATTAGCAGCCATTATGGATGTATGGTTGTGCAGGTAACGCCAGGGGCGTATCACTCTGTAAAAATATCGTACACCTTTCGCAAAAAATCCTTTTGCTTTAAAGAAAAATCCATAAAAAATCCCTAAAAATCCTATTGTCTTAAAGAATCTTGTACGCCTTTTCGAAAGAGTGATGCTAATTCTTTGAACTCAGTTCCAAACGACAAAACAACACTGTAATTATTGTTGCTCCTTACTCAAAAAAAGTTAACATGTTTGGCGGGTTGTGGAATTAAATATACCTGGCTGAAATTCAAAATTAGATTGTTAATCCATCAGTCAACGGCTAACTTATACGCCAAAATTATGTTTGGTGAAATCAATTTATCTTTTAAACCCAGAAATTAGAAAAATGCTGCTAATATGTTTGTTTAGGAACGAAAATCCCACGTTCGATTCTGGCGCGTGATTTACTTGCTATTGACATATAAATTCCTTTCTGAAAATGGCAATTGCATTGAATCTAAATTTCAATGGTAGGTAAATCATGGACCAGAGTCGAAGGTGGAACTATCATTCCCATAAAGATTCCTTGCCAACATTTTCCTTATTTCTGGGTCTTAAAGATGAATGATTTTACCAAACAAAATGTTCACATCTAAGTTAGCCTTTGACTGATCGATTAATATTTTAGTTTTTAATATCAGCTTAGTACTTTTTACCCTACAGCCCGCCAACGTGTTAAAATATTTTGACTCACCCCCGATTGGTAGTTAGGTTTCTATTTCTTTGCTTGTTTGTGTTCAAGGTTCTAGGTACACGGGAGATGCCTTCGAGAGTCCAGCTCCACTTATCTCCCGTCGATTGCCTTTAATCGACAATATGGTAATTAAATAATTCTATCACCTAAAAGTAGCTGAGATGATCAAAGCTATTTTTGGCTCCATAAGATTTATTTATGGTATTGTCGTTTAATTGTTATACCGGGTGAGTCAATAAAAGGCCCGGCGTTTGAAACAATGCTGCCCTCCCAATATCAAAGCAATCATATTGGAAATTGTCTAGTTTTATTCCCGATATGTCGAATTAGGTTCAGTAATTTACCCAACTTTAATCGGTCATTCCCTCACGTCGATATGAGAGATTTTCTGTAGAAAGCCCCTTTCGGAAACCTTAGAAAACGAAGGCAAACGGCAAACAAAGTTTCCCTTTGTTTTCCTTCCTAGCAATAATGACACTCACATGCATTCATGCATTTTGTCCTTTTGGGAGAATGGAATCGCCCTGAATAAGTTCAATTAAATAAATTCATACTGGGGGGAAGACTGTTTTATTCCACCAAGAGGATAGCACGTGCTACAGCGTTTTCAAGCCATTGCTGTAAGGTAAACACACATGGGAACCGTGCTCATGATTTTAGCACGTTTTTCAGGGTTTCTCGAAGGAACCTTTTTTTGGAAATCCCTATCAAAATCTTAACGGAGCGACCGACTTCAGCCAGGAAAACTTCTAAAAGTTATTGAACATGTTAGCCATTCAACTAGATATTGCAAATTTCCATTGCTTATATATTCAGAGAGCGGTAGCCTTCCAAACACCGGGTTTTTGATTTACTCACCCGGTAGTACGACAAGCAATAAACACGTTTTAATCGATTGCCTTTAATGTTGCGTTTTGCTTCCTTCAGCTTGCGGAGGCCATCTTGACAATGAATTTGGAGTAATAACAAGCCCTGGTTATCCAATCAAATATAACCCGAATGATGAGTGTTTCTGGACAGTACATCGACCATACCAGAAATTGCAGCTTGCTTTCCCTGCGTTTTTCCTCCAAAAGAACCCATCTGATTACCTGGAGATATTCGAGGGCCCCTTCCAGAAATCAAGGATGCTCCTATACAAGACGTATGGATACAGTAAACCATTAGCTGATTGGGCAGATCGGTGGATGTGGCTGCATTTCAAGGTCGATTATTTGTATGAAGACAAGGGATTCAAGGCTGTTTATGGCATCTATGAGCCAAGAGTCGCCCAATAAGACACTTGTAGTGAGCTGACAACATTGAGAAAATTTCTTTGTAAAGCTGTACGAATCCAGGTTCTCATGACTGATTATTATTATTATTATTATCAAATATATTACTAACAGACGTATGTTGACTCTTTTTTGTTCTCGACTTTTTTAGTAGATAGATTCTCGTCAGTTAAAACATTGGCGAGTAAATTTCCGCAGATATCTGCTCTTGAAATTGTTTTTATGAAAAAAACCGGGTATAGCAAAGAAATTCAGGCATTTGATGAAAACCATAGAACATAGAGTACTGAATGGATTAGAATGAATTGAACTTTGCTTCATAGCAGAAAGGCTAAAGTATTGTTGTGAGCTTTCTTACAAGGGCATATTTTGTAACACAATAGCACGAGTTGCCTCTGTTGGCACTTGAATTCAGAACGATTCGTGGTTGTCGACGAAGGAAATTCCTTGAACCAGTAATTCAAAACATACAAAGCCGCAAAAGTTTCTCCGAAACCTAAGGAGCTAGCGCGCTCGTGCTCGTTCCTGAAATTGTTTTTAAGAGCGAACATGCGCATACATCGAAAGAGAAAGGGTATATCTACACATCTAGTTTTGGAATTTTATTTCTTTGGTTCATCAGCTGAGCAGTATTTTAATTACACCCAAAAAATAAGAGAATTGAATCGCCTCCCAATCGGCTTTTTAACCAAAAGATTAAATGCCCGAGGCAGTTGTGTAGATGTATCTTTCTTCTTTCGATCTTTGTTCATGTTTGCTCTTAAAACGATTTTTGAAATGTACAACGAGCGAGCTAGCTACTTGGGTTTCAGAGAAACTTTTGCGGCTGCGCTTGTTTTGAATTACTAGTTGAGATAATTTCCTTTGTCTGCGATCGTCAATCGCTTTGAATTGCATTGTCAATCAAAATCAACTCATGCTATTGTCTTGCAAAATCTATCCTTGTCGATATTTGTCGGATTTTTATGAGCAAAGAAAAGATACCTGATTTCGATTTTACCAAATTTATTGTTGTTGAATAGCTGAAAAAGGGCGCGAGACGCTCGATCAAATCGTAAAGAATGTTTGCAAACAAAACAAGGTGCAAGGGCAGATAATCACTATCAAGAATCAGAGATGTATCAACCGAACCGGGGCGCATTGGGGGCAATTGCCCACCCCCCCCCCCAAGATTTTGCAATAAACAAAGAAGTTCTCTTTTTGTTTTCAGGAAGTGCCCTTTTAGTTTACTGAAAAATGCCCTTAAAGTGTCGTGCCCCCCCCCCCCCCCCAAGCTTAAGATGCTTGCTACGTCCCTGTCAAGACTTAGAGAAAATGAATTTTTAAACAAATACTGGAAATTTTCGATCCCATGGCAGTGAATCTGCAGACAAAATCTTGTACCCGTGAAAAGCAAACACTTTTGCATTGTTCGATGTGAGAATTTTTACGATTTTCATCCTGTGTTTTGGTCTCTTTTTCCTTTTTCCGGGCATTTGCAAACAACGGATGTTGTGCAGTCGAATTTACTTTTATTTTCAGTGCTCATATAACACCGAGAAATCAACCGAACTTAGTTCAATCAAATGCATCCTGTACTCAATGTAATACAATTTGGCAAATCCCATTAGAAAATCGTTCCGGAGGTCCGGTGGAATTCCACCGGAAAGCCGGTCCGATGGCGGAATTCAACTGGTATAACAGCGGTCACAACGGGTCCACCAGAATTCCGCCGGAACTTCAATTGAGTACCAGTGGAATTCCGCCGGAACATTTTGATGAATCGGAATCCGGTGGAATACCGGTGGATCATAAAATCTTACAAAAAAACAAAAACATTGAAATGAAAAAGAAAATTCCAAAAACATATTATACAACTTTATTTTAGTAAAAGGAATTATTTTCTGTGTATCTCGCACTCTTGTGGTACTCCTGTGGTGTTACTAAGGTACTACTGGGTAAATACATTGAAAAGAAAATACAAGAAAATATTTCTTTAGGAATTCCACAACAAAGTTTTTTGAATCGCTTTACGTATGTCCACAAAGGCGGTAGATCACCATGAATGATATAGGAACTCGTACAGAACTCGGAAGAAACCTTCCAGTACTCAAAATCTGATAATTTTGAGTAACTTTCAGCGGCAGCATTCAAGGCTGGAGAGATTCTCACAGGAAGGTGCGAGCCCCTATTATCATAGATTACAAAGAGTGAAAGGAATATATTCTCACAAGAGCGTTTAAAGGTGCGATCCCCTTTTATTACATATCACAGAGAGAGTGAAAGGAATATATCTTTATGTTTTACATAAGAAAAGGCGTTTTCCCCATGCGCAAAGAAAACTGCCTTCATTGGCTGGATTTGAAATGTGGCGGTAACAGATAAATTTTGTTGTTGTGATTTTAACTTGACGGTTGAACCACACGATGGAGTTGGTGTTTGGAAAAAGGTCAAGAAATTAGGAAACTTGGATACTGAATATGGAGAACTAGTTTCAAGGCACATTTGCTTTAGTGGAATGTCTAAGCCTAACTTGTGATCCTGAAGTGTGCAGAGGAAAACTAAGATACATCAAAACATAGTAACATAAGGAAAGCAAGACAAGAGCGTCATTCGGTAAGTCTGCATGTGTTTCAAAAAGCTATGTTGAGGCTTAAAATTGTATAGACAACAACCGCTAGCAGAGGACATGAGTAGGCCCTAATTTCTGGTTCACCCCAAAGATGAGAAGCAAGCAAGGTTTCATAACTCCAACACTCGTCATAGAGGAAGAGTCCATTTCTGGCGACCAAGCAATTTGAGCAATTTGATTTTTAGCAACCAATTGAAAATTCGGCGGCACTGTTAACCGGCTTTTAGCCCCAAGCGCTGGGATCGCAGAAACAGTGACGCTAATAAATCGAATGAGATTTCGGTAGGGCTCGAACATCGTGCTTATCCATTCCAGGGATTGATAGGGTTTTTTCTTGCCTTCCTTTCTTCCTTCCTGAGATTTCCAGGGTTTTTCTTGCCTCTTCCTGGATTTTTCAGGCCTCCCTGCCTATCATTTGTCAAAGCGGTAACACCTTTCCAGGGTTTTTCGTGGGTCAAAAGGCAATACTTGATAAAAGATGTCCACAGCTCATGTTGCTCTTTCATTTGATGAGACTCTGTCTATTTTTGTAAGTCTAACATTGGATGCACGAAGTATGCGTTTTCTATCTTTTATTCATTGTGGCTTCCGCAAAAAATGAGTCAGGCTCTTTGTCATAATGAAGTTTGGGGGAGAAACCCAATTTGGCTATAATCTTAACAAACTTACTGGAAAAATTCCTCCAGGATTTTACCAGGAATTTGGTGGAATTCCGCAGGAATACTGCCGGAGTTCGGACAGCGTACCAACGGAAATACGGCGGGTTTCTGGTGGAATTCCAACGGAATTCTTTCAGATTCCCGGGAAAATCCCAGATGAACTCCGGTATTTTGCCAGGAATTTGGTGGAATTCCGCAGGAATACTGCCGGAGTTTGGACGGCATAACAACGGAAATACGCCGGGCTTCTGGTGGAATTCTACCGGAATTCTTTCAGATTCCCGGGAAAATCCCAGATGTATTACGGCATTTTTCCGTAAAATTTCCGGATTGATACCGCTAAAATACCGGCGGAATTCCGCTGAAATTGTGCCAGATTAAGCCGGACTTTGACCGGTATTTTGGTGGAAAATTTCGGCTCGTTTGAACATATTTACCGGAGGAATTTTGCCGGGATTCCACCGGGAAGCTGGTGGACTTCCACTGGCATTCCGGCGGAATTTAAAATTTTTCCCGGTGGAATTCACAGGAATTCCGGCGGAAAACCCGGCGGAATTCCGCTGTTTTTTTCTAGTGGGTAGTCCACAACCATACCACTGTGATCCAGGGCATCAAATTTATGCAAGAATTTGAAGTTTTAGATTCTTGTTTGATTTTGGGCGTGATACATACAACATAACCTAAGGGTTCATGTGCTGCAGACATTTTCGAGATCAGACAACAGAAAGCGGAGATACTGATTTTCAAAGTTGGGTCTAAATCAGACCTTTGTTTATTAGATAAAAAGAGCCTGATAGATCACAGTGTTCTGTAACAAGTTTTTAAGGATTTCGGAGGTCATAGGAAGGGTCTACATGAGTAAATGGGCGTACCCTCCTTTGACATTGTGAATCATTAGTCGACAATCCATGGTCAGCAGTTTTCATGTTCGTAGATCGTCTTTGCCAGTCTTTGCAGTAGTCCGGAGCGTGGATTGGTAAAGTACGAGTTGCGAGTTACGAGTTGTTGCTTTCGGCGAGTTGTGAGTTAATAGTGAAAAGTGCGAGATGGTACATTTAACATGTGTGTTGCTAGTTCGGTAAAAAAAACTTCAAATTTTCAAACAATCTTTCGTAGCTAAACCCTTCGCGATTTTTTTGGAACCTTTATAAAATCAGGGATTAGAAAAGAGCCTCTTAATCAGTAACCAGTAGTAAAATAGTAACCAGTTTTTCCAAAATGGTCTGTTTAGTTGCTTATTAAACAGGCATTAGTCTGGAAACAGTCCTTCAGTGATTTCAATTTAAATCTTTAAAGAAAGCCAACCGGCAGAGGAAATACCACTGAGCAGTATGTTCTTGTTATCTAGCATTTTTTCTAAATTTACTCAACCATAGCATACATGCCAAGTATAGTTGCAGGTGCTCTTGCATGAAATCTCTAAAAAAAAATTCACACCTGATTTTAACAAAGATTACCAAATATCAATTTAGTTTGGATCCTCATATAAGAAGCCTTCCCACAATCAGGCTGTGAATTTTCTTTTATGAGAGCACCGTTTCTCAACAAACCCAACCTGAGAGGTTTCCTATCGAGTGGCTTCTAGTTTGTGGATGCTTGTATTTGAAAGGGGCTTTCTGCATGAATTCTCCCATATATACAAGGGAATGAACGACCGATTTTGTTGGAGAGATGAGTTGAGTGCCAACTTCGGCCGGGCTAATGAGGTCTGGTACCGTACCTTGTCTGCGCAAGCGTAGTAGGCTTAGGCTAAAATAGTTGTTTGTGTTGCTCATATTTTCACATCGGCGCAAATTTCTTTGAAAAAACAACAAGGAAGTGGTGGAACTAAGGATTGTTTCGATACTAATAACAAATGTTTTGACATTGTTAGAGTGTCAATTATGCGATTACTGGTTTTGGGGTGTTAGCAAGTAATTTGACGCCCTACACTCGCCCTGCTGACAAAAACAGATTAACTCTACACTTCCGGTTTCAAAATATGTAAGAAACTCGTTAGAAACTTTTGGCTGCATGAGTCCTATAATTTGCGAAACTTCCTACCCCCGGACCCCAGTTTCTTACAAAGAATGAGTGTACCCCTGCTCTTGTGCTCGCCTTTGCCTGTGGTTCTATTCAACTGTGTCATAAAAGTTAATGCAAGAGCAAGAATATAACGATCGAACAACTTGGCCACGGCCTTCTAACCACAAAAACGAAAACAACTGAAGCCTAGAAACAAGTACTCTTCAGATATTAAGGCTCTGCAAACTGTTTCCCTGCCTGGCTGGCCTTTCAACCGCTCATCTTTCCTCCAAACGAAATGGCGATTTTAGCGGGAAATCTGTGTTATTGTTGTTGCTGCTGCTCGTAGCTGTGAGGGAGCATAGAAAGATCCATTCTGATTGGTTAAAATAACAGGTTAGTTCGCATGCGCCCCCAAGGTATCGCAGATTATTGGTTAGCCGTTATTGTTTTGAAACAAAAGGCTTTGCAGTTCATCTCTCCAACAAGATTAAAGCCTGGTGAATTACTTAATCTAATGGAACATATTGGCAAGACATTTTTCAACATTATAGCATTGATATTCGGGTACCTTTTAATCACCCCTTATAGAAACGGATTAGCATACTTTCTTCCTAAAATTAGTTAAATTGATCTGTATAACTCCAAACTTTCATTAATCCTTAACTGCTCAGGAGGACACTCAGCGCACATATGTATACGGGGAAACTGTCGAAAAATTTTCAGGCAACCCAAAAATCTCAGTTCTGCGTTATTTCAACCGAAAAACATAAAAAACATCAGCTCATTCTAGAAACCTGCACATACATACAGTACATGAACATACAATGTCATGAAACAACACAAGTAGAGGCCGGAGCTTCTTCTAACGAACCCAGAAATATCTTTTCAGTTTGATTTGGAGCATAAAATATCACTTTTGGCAATATCCTAACCCAGAAACATCGCACTTACCTCCCCGCATGTGCATGTGCTGGGTGCCCCCCCCCCCCTCCTCTTGGCTCAACTGATGGCAAGTATCCAAACTATAAGATATTCCACGAACCTTGCCTAGAGACTGCCACAGTCTCAGTATTTGAATCTTTAAAGGAGCCCAAAAAGCCTATAGAAGTGACTCAAGCCATTTGCAGTCAAGTTATAACTTATTACATCTCACTAACAGATCAGTAAGAACAATGTATACACTCATTGAAACATCGTAATGCAAAAACTCTGATACCGATTTCAAAAATCACAGTTCTGTTGCTTGATTAAATTTTAAGAATTAAGAATAAGTAAGGTTTAAATTAATTTTGAGAATTCATTCATAATTTAAAATGCATTATCTTAATCTTGAAAACTAGCATTGGCTTTCATAAAGCAATAAGTGACCCAGTAGCTGCAATAAGAAATGTTTACTGGCCAAAAGTTTAGAGACATGCTGGGCGTGGTACTTTGTTGATTAACGAAATAGATATAACTAAAAATCATTTGGTTTTGAAACGGAAAGAAGATTGCCAGTTTGCTAGTGCCCTAGCTTCATAACTGCCATTCCCAAACAATGATTTTTGGACTCCAAATCTTTTCAATTTTCATCTACTAAACAAAAGTCTGGGAGGTAAGTTTGATCACACGGCAGAAAGAATGGCAGAGCAGCACCAAAATATTATTTCCATCTTGCAATGTTTCCATGGAAAAGGTGGTATTATATTTCTTCACTTCTGATCGGAATCATGAAAGAAAACGTAAAAAAAAATGATGTTAACCCCTTTCCAAACCTTTTGAACAATAAAACACTGTTGTGTTTCATGATATAAATTATGTGGTTCTAGTAATTGTCTACACAATTATGAGACGCATACCCTTGACGAAACGAAACTTGCAGTCAGCAAATATTTGTCTCCACAGTTGTAAAGCGCATACCGTTGACGAAACGAAACTTACAGTCAATAAATAGCAGTCAATCAATAGCAGTCAAGAGATATTTGTCTGCATAGTTATGAAGTGCATACCGTTGACGAAACGAAACTTTAGTCAATAAATAGCAGTCAATAAATATTTGTCTCCACAGTTATGAACCGCCTACCGTTGACGAAACGAAACTTGCAGTCAATAATTAGGGTCGTCGGAAAAATTGGGCCTATTTTAGTTGCTGAAAGAGAGAATTTTTTTAAAATGTTCAACTGCCTATGTCAGAGCTGAGATTTTTTGCAAAGGAACAAGAAGCACTAAATGTCAATCAAACGAAACTATTGAAATCGTTTGCATTTTATTTTGATTTTACCAGCTATCCATTTTGAGATTTTGCTCATTTTAGACCCACATTACCCCCACCCTACCCTAATTAATTTGTCTGCGTAGTTATGAAACGCACACAGTTGAGGAAACGAAACTTACAGTGCGCATTGCGTTTCAAGTTGGTACACATCTGTATTGCGGACATTGGAATAGGAAGAATTAGAAATTTGGTTCTTTGGTATCTGCGTTGATGTCAGTTTAGGTTGAAATTAGCCTCTCTGGGGCCTCTCTACACAGGCAGATTGCTGATTTTCTGCACTGATCCAAGATTGGGCCAGACGTAACGAAGGAATACTTTCTTCCAGCAGACACTTTCTTAGCACGTGTCTAAAGATCTTTATAATCAACGTCCTCTTTCTGATAAACTTATGTGCATTATTAAATGAATCTCAACGCAATCTTCAATGTGGATGCAATAGGGCAACGTAGTTAAACATTATAAGTCCAGGTATTATGAATTGCCACAACAGCTAGGCTGCAGAAAATGCCTATATGCACCCATCGTTTCTTATTTGCATCATGAGACAGCACATGTTAAAGTTATAAAGTACAATAGCCTATATTTCTATCTTGGCCCAGGCTAGGTTTTTAGCTATGTCGATTCGCTATTAAAGGGACACTTCTCGAACTAGAAAATTCGCAATTCCTAAGCATTTTGTAAGAGAGTATGCAAAAGTTGCTCTATGTGCTTCTGCATTTTAGAGCTCTCAGTTGATGCCTATGAAAATACCTTGTCAGTGATAGGTCTCGTTTGAAATGTAGAGGATAGTAACAGAAAAACGTATCAATTTTCGATAGGCACCAGCTGTCCAGCCTTGATGTCCTCTGAACCACTTAAAGAAGCATTAACTCAGATCTGCAACTGTTAAAACAGCTAGGCAGCTGAGTATATTGTGTGATGTGACACAGGCTAAAAGCTGTTCAAACACAGGCTACTGGGCCCCCATAAGTATAGGTATTGCGAACCAAAGATCAGAAGGAATTCAAACAAGAAAATTTCAGTCCTACATCACTTTCTCAACATGCAGCCTGTTCTGACGATTTTGGTTCTTTTCGGAGTACTTGCAAGCTATGAAGCAGCTACAGGTATGGATATTCCAATATTACAAGGTGGCAAAGTGAGAAATAGATAACAAAATTTCTTTTTCATAGAAAAGGATAAAACTAGTTTTACTAAATTTTTGTTAAGTCCGTTTCTCGTAGGAAGTTCGTGTATGAGCTCAGCAAGTAGGTTGGATGGGTTGTATCTTTATAGTTTTTGGTGGTATATAACTTGAAAATAAAACAAGTTAATACGTTTCAAAGCGAGGGGTGTGTCACTCTTCCGAAAAAGTGTTCGAGATGTTTTAGAATAAAAGGATTTTCAGGTATTATTTAAGGCTTCTTCTTGAAAAAAAAAGGATTTTATCCAAAGATGTACGATATTTTTAGACGGTGAGACGCCCCTCGTTTCAATGCGTGTAGATTGCTGTCTGCCTATTAGATCCTGTTAACCTGGTTATCAGGTACGTTTCATGTCAACTTAGATAACAACATTTGGTTGGTATAAATCGGTCGTATTTCGTACTGTTCCCTAATTATGAGAAATTTTATGAAAAGGTTCAATCTTAATCCAAACGAGCGTAAATCCCTTTATCAAATTTGCTATCAATAGATGATTGCGCTAAAGATGGCGGCGAGGAACTTTTTACCGAGATGCATTGCGTTCTTATTAAGATCCTTAACGATTCTATAGGAATGGGATTGAAGAAGGTAATGCATCGTGGTAAAAAGTTCCTCGCCACCATCTTCAGCGCAATTTAGCTTGACAATACGGAAAACTATCTGGAAAACAGTTGAACGTGATTCCCAAATGTGAAAAATAGCAGGGCTTGCTCTGTATCTACACAATTGGTTGCCAAGGCAATGAGATACCCCCAATAATCTCCATGTTCAGCATTGTAAGCTTGGCTATTGGAAAATTGCATCTCCAGAAGCTGGGCCTGATTGTAAGGGTTCTTGGATAAACGCTTTTATATAATCCTTTGTAACTCGTGAAAGATAGCACCGATTTTTACCAAGCAAACGTAAGAATCAATAGCTTGCATGTCATCCACACAACAACCAGCAGTGTTATAGAATATGATGAACATCTCGCAGACCACTAGACTCATTCTAAAAGTCTCTTATTTCGCTCCCCAAACTGACTTGTCGTTACAACAACTGAAGCAATAACAACAACAACAGCAACAACAACAAGCGAAAGTTAGAGGGACTTATGTAATGAGTCTAGTAGACTACAGGCTTGCAAATGTCTTAACTCTTTTTACTCATGCGGTTATTCTTATTTTCTCCCAATCGATAGTAAGAAGGGAAAATGATTGGTAATAATATGTCATTTAGACCTAAATCAATGCCCAAAATTGCTCAAAAGTGCTGATCTTGAACGCAAAATGTCGAAGAATGCTGCGATAAACTTGTGTACAGTGCCACTGACTCCAACAGTTGTGTAGTTGCTCGCCTCTTCATTAAAGTCAAACCTTCCTCTTCGATGTTCGTGTAGCTATCCGTGAAGGTTTTTCGATAATTTGATAAGCCTCCAAGCTTTGAAAATTGATTAATTCCAATGAATAAACGAAAAATTTGAGTTGGGCTCAAAGTAACAAATTTGCCTGCATCCATGCACAGTGTCCGCTCTGCAAATGTAGGCGAACAGAGAGGTATCAGTATGCTTTTAATGCACGGATATCACAAGAAATTGCATTTGGGAACGGAATTGCAAATTGCAGTGTATCCCTGTTTGGCCTGATTAGATGAGCAGGCTGGTCCTGTTATATGAGGTAGCAGATTTTAGGCGAAATCCCTTGTCAATAGGAGACATTTATAAAACCTGACAAATGATTATAAGGTAATTGGGCCCCCAGGGGGGGTACTCATTGGCTTTCAGTACGGGGGGGTCCGTGCCAATATTTGGGGTCCGAAATTTTACATCAAATCAATATTTGGGGTCTGTGAATTACAACATGGACAACAATTGAATATTTGGGGTCTACAAATCTGAGGAAAGGAAGAATCCTGCAATTTGGCCCTGAAGTTGCGAATCACGAAATAAATGCTTTGGTATTATTCAAAAACTGAGAAAAATCAAGAGGCTCAAATTGAAATCATTCAAAAACATGTGAGGGGCCCCAGAAATAGATAACAATATTTGGGGTCTCCAAAACATTAGACTCAATATTTGGGGTCCCCAAATCATTAGGCTTAATATTTAGGGGTTAGCAAAGAAAAAGTGGCACGGACCCCCCCGTATTGAAAGTTAGGGAGTACCCCCCCTGGGATTGGGCCAGCCTTGGCAGCTCGGATCGCACTTCTTCCTAAGAGGTCTAGCTCTGTTCGAAGGGATGAGATAGCGACATTTTCTCATGAAATCTCCATGTACTTGCACGCTACATTTCATCCCTACTTACCGAGGCAGTCCTGTTAGAAAGACAAGCTCTGCTCATTAAATCAGGCCCTTAGTTTTCAAGCTATTGTTGATCATAGAAATATCTGTTTGCAGTACCCACATGTCCAAAGCTTCCATCACCAAGAAATGGGGTGATGTCGGTGCATGGCGCGGTTGCTTTTCCATCCTGCTCCAGAGGCTTCTACCCCTCAGAGAAATTTCCAGTTGTCTACATATGCAGTCATGGCGCATGGTCTGGTGTACCTGCAGAACCAGTCAAGAAATTTGTTCCGGACTGTATCCGTAAGTTACAAATTTCAATTGGTTTATGAATCGAAATCATGTGCAGCTCAGACTTTACTGCTAGTCTATGTCTGGACTGGCCAGGACTATGAAATAAACTATGGATATGAAATAAACTATGAGATAAACTATGAAATAAATTTTGAATTTACCCACCTAATTATTGCGTGATTCGCCCTGCGGATGGGTACTTAGCATATTTTGCTGACAGGATGTGTTCTCCTTCCCGGGTAATCGTTTTTGCCTCTTTTTTCTAACGCCGGGTATCAAAATAAGGCAATTTTTTGAAAGCCGGTTGTCAAAAGTGTTATTTCATTGTTTTTCGACGAACTTTTACTGTTTGGAGTATACTTTTCCCCAATTTATTTTTAATTACGGCTATCATTTCAAGGGAAAACTCTCAAGCAGGGTGAATTTTTTCTTCTTGGAGTACACACCCCCGTACAATTGAAATTTAAGTGCCCCCCCCCCCATGGTGATTCGCCTGCATCTCCATGCCATTAGGCCCTCAGCATCAGCTCGATTTTCATTCTGGAATAAGCTACAACAACTTTTCAACTCCCAAAAATACTCAAATCAAAATCTGAATTTCTGTACGTTTGAGTTAGGTTTGGCGGCTGCGTGCAGAATGGTTATTGTGCGTGGTCATAGTGTAAAATTGCAGCTGTTGAAATACGCAAGAAGAGCAATCATAATCTTTCAAGACCTAAACTTATGCAATGCAGAAGCTGAGTATTGAGTTTTTGAACTACACTGCAGTTACAGGCGGCACACAAAAGAACATCGTATTGCCTACTATTCAGCATAGGTTCCAAATCTTTAACTCAGCGTAAAAAGGTGGGTGTAAAATTCAATGATCTATTTCTTCTGATTGAATGGCTTGAAAGAAACTTTAGATACTTTTCTATAATTCTACCGTTGGACTTTCCAGAAATTTGAATATTTTTCAAAATTATAGCGTATTTTACATTTCAGCTCATTTTAGGATGTGACGTCATCAAATTTCTAAATCATAAACCAGATGAGTGACAGACTTTTGCTTGATATCATATTGTAGGCATCCATAAACTATAGTTCTCTTCGAAATTACTTCATGTTGCGTGAAACGGTTTAGAAATTACGATGGTTTTAAGTTTTTTTGAAAATTTTTCTTGAATTCTTGAAAAGGAAGAAAAACACTCTAATTCTGAAACTATTAAAGATTTCAGAAAAGTCCAACGGTAGAATTATAGAGAAATAGCTAAAGTTTCTTTGAAGTCATTCAGTTCAAAGAAATAGGTCACTCGATTTTACACCGGCCTTTCTAAAGATTTGGAACCTATGCTCTACTATTCAGGCTCTGCTTTTCAGATTATGAATTTAGTTTAGGAAGCAAATATTGACATGCATCATCCTCTACATTAAGGAAAGAAACTTTGGTGGGTTGAAAATTTTGCGTTTTTCGCTTTTTTGACCGAAATTCGCTCCAGCTTATTCCCATGAAATTACCTTAGATATACAGTAGAAACAAATATTTGTATTCAGATATTGATATTCCTCTGCTTTAACAGCAACCCTTTGAACCATGCTACTGAAAAGATACTTATGAGCGATTCAGAAGAGCCATTGAAGTGCTCAGGAACATTTGAGACATTATGAAAATATGATAAGGAACCCAGTTCGCGAAAGTTTATTCCCGCAAATTTTCTGCTCCATTCGCGAAAGACAACTCCAAAAATGTTGCGTTTTTTCGAACTCGCGAGAGTTTCTTCCCTTAAAGCAGTTTCGATACTTACTGATATCTTCTCCTTTAAACCACTGCTTTTGTGCACAATGAGTGAGTTAGCCACACAGGGCTCAAGGATTCGTTTGCAGCTTTCTTTGCTTTGATTTGCCGCACGATTAATCGGCCATTCAACTCCCCTTGTTTCGATGACCAATCGCTTTGTCTGTCGACAAAATGTCAGATTTCATTGCTTTAGTTACAATGCTCAGTGTGGTAAAATATCAATTTATTTTGTAGGAGCTGCTGATAGTTCCAAGCAAAGATCAGTCAATTAACTGCTTGCTGGAATGACAGTCTGAATACGGATATTTAAATTGCCCGACTCAAGCTAATACAACAAAGTTTAAGCTTTTCATCACGAGCATAGATATGAAAATTATAACGCCTTTTTCTTGAGTCCCTCTGTGTTCTCTCCTTACATGGAATCTTCTCTGATATCAAGCAGCTTTTCGTAAGGCAGGCAGAAACGAAAACGCATTGTTACGGACCATCAAAAATGGTGCTTGCGATAATGCTCGGGCGAGCAAACAGAAAGATGCAAAGCATGTTGCTTCGCTGCAAGGGTGTGCAAAATGGGAAACGTTTATGGAGAATGCAAAAATTACGCATGCGCTCTTTAAACTGAGCATGAGCTAAACTGTCCTGGAAGAAAGCATTGTTACTGAGGGCAGCTTACGAAGCAACACTAAACTGTGGAAACAAAATTGCACCCTTCAAGCAAGGCATATCTTTGAAAAAATTCAGAGACAGTAGTTGCTTCCAAGACGCAAGATTTGTGGCTGCAGCATTTGTTGCGATGATGCTCCAATGAAGACAAATCCTTGAAACAATCGACTATGATGATTGTTTCAGCAACAATGAATTTTCGTTTCCGCCAACTTTTACTTCTATTAGAAGCCATTTACTTGTAAAATCTCAGCCCAGGTTGAGCTTAGCCTGAGGCCAGGTTCGCCAAAAGATATAAAAAAAGTGAAGGAAGGTTTCAATTTTTTCGATCCTTTTTGCTTTGGTGAGCCTGATCTCAGCCCATGTTGAGTTCAGCACGAGTTAAATCCAGACTAGGCTTTTTGAAACTTTTGGGAGACAAAGTGCCTCCCTCTTTATTCTCAGAACCATAAGGCTAGAGACTTGAAACTTGGCACAAGTAACAAAAATGGTACCGCAAACACGATGACATAATTTGGTTTACTTTATGTCACGTGGTTAAGTGCTGGCATCTGCAAATGTTGCTAATTTGGGTGTAAAACCACATGGATTTTGTCACTTTGTATCTCCAAATCGACCAAACATATTGATACGAGATTTGAAAAATAAAAAGATTTTATCCTTGTAATTCTTATTTTGAAATTTTTTGCTTCATGATACTGATAATTTTGCTGATGTCAGCATTTATCTATTTTGTGCGCAAAAAGAGCGATATTTGTCTAAAATTCATTATAAATTGCTTTAAAAAATAGGAAAAATGCTAAATATACATAAAGGGACCTGCTGATTTATGTGATGTTGCTCATGATATCTTTATTGGCTATCACGCTATCTTTATTGGCTATCCTTGGGTATTGTTATAACATCAACAGGACCAGGAAATATTTCTCGTACAGATGCAGCTTAAAGTGCACCTAAACCCAAAATGTTTTATCCTTGATTATGATAGAAGGCGTTGAGCTGAGTTGAAAACCGAAAACCGAATTGTTTTCCGATGCGTGGTTCCGGAGTTATGCCCCACTAAAGTCGCGTTTTTGGACAATTTTTTGTGGACACTGCCGGGCTATTTTGACCAGTCTGGAGTCTGGGGCGATAGCGGATGTGACGTCGACTCAGGTATACCCTTTCCTGCATGAATTTTTTTATAAGGAGAAAAAAATATTTGGGTGATGAATTATGTATGTTTTAGGTCTTACATACATAATTGACAAAAAAAAATCAAAATCTATTGTTGTGTTGACGTCATCACAATGTGCTGCTCTTGAGCAACATCATGCAGCAAGGGTAAGGGTCTGGCACAATCACCCGGATGCTATTTTCCTATCTGTGGATTCCATGACTCCAAATTCCTATTCTATTCAACTTCCTTCAATAAATAGAGCATTTTGCACCTGGTATACCTTGTGGCAGACCAATATCAAGAAATAATAAGATGAGTATATTATCAAATGAACTAAAAATGCTAAATTTTCAAGCATGTTTTGGTTTACTTCCGGGTTCCCACATGGCTGAAATCAGGGTCTCTTGCTGCATGATGTTGCTCTGGAGCAACGCCTGCAAAATGAGCCCAAGAGCACACTGGATGTTTCAATCGGACAAAATAACACTATTTATAAGTAAAACATGATCAACAAAAGGTAAAAATAATTTATTTAGAAATGAAATCTACTCACAAGGATACAGGAGATCGAAGAACTTGGCAGAGTTGCAGCGGGACGCTTCTGCACTTAGGCCAAAGTTTGAAGGATTGTCATACTTCATATAAAGGAGCATTTGTGTCCCGAAACAATAGAAAACATTGTTTGCCTGTGTGAAATATCATAATGGGGTAACCAAGTCAATATCTACTCCTGCGCAGCGTCAATGAGCAATAAAAAGTTTGTTGCTGGAGAGCAAAATTATGCAGGAAAGGGTTTTAAGCTATTCTGTGAAATGTCTACTCCATACTAACATTTTCTATTGAAAAGTCAACTCTATCTCTATGCAAGATGTGTGCAAGTTATATACTACAAGCAATGCCCCCCCCCCTTATTGGGGGAAGAGACCTCCAAATCTAGCATGAACAATAACAGCAAATTTGGATTCTGCACCCCAGAATTGACCAGAAAATCCATCCATAGAAAGCTTTACTAGTATTTGTCGAAAACCCCGTTTCGGGGGCAAAATAGCAAAAGATGAGGGCAAGGGTGAGTGCAATGAAAATCCTTCATATATGATCATCTCATAGGTGATTTACATTGTTGCAATCGGTTAAATGGCTATCTGGACGTTTTCTCGTGTAGAAACCACTGGCCCAATTTTTGGGGGCAAATACCCCCATATCTTGTAAACGCCCCTTTATATGACTGAATATTATCGAAATTTGGAATCTACGCCCTCGAATTGTTACAATGCACATAGTGTCGTAAACTCCCTTGCTGGGTGGTGATACTCCCCCTTCCACTACCCTACTAATAGTAACATAAAAACGTTTCATTTTTCAAAAAGCACCAGCTGTCCAGCCTTACACTTGCTCCAGGTCTCGTTCGTTATCGTATTCGGGCCTACTCGGTTGGCAACGAGCCCGGGGGGGGTGGGGGGTACTTGACCAGGTTTTGGTCGGGGACGTGCCATCGAAGCTTCAAAAACATACCCGTTCGTCCTTATACCAATTTTGCGAAAAAGTATACCCGATTTTATACCAATTTTGCGAAAAAGTATACCAAAACCATTCCTTAAACCAAAATCGCGAAAATCGATACCGTTCTTTATACCAAAATTGTGTAAATCGATACCGTTAATTATACTAAAATCGCGAAAATCGATACCCTTCCCGATGGCACGTCCCGGTACCCAAAATATGTGAAGTACCCCCCTCCCCCCGAGACAGTAAGCTGAGTGGGCCCGAATACGGTAACGAACGAGACTTGGAGCAACTCTATCCAGCCTTGATGTCCTCTGAGCTAATTAAAAAGGCATTAACTAAGTATTTAAAATGTTAAACAGCTAGGCAGCTGAGTATATTGTGTGATGCGACGCAGGCTAAAAGCTGCTCAAACACAGGCTACTGGGCCCCCATACGTATAGGTATTGCGAACCAAAGATCAGAAGGAATTCAAACAAGAAAATTTCAGTTCTACATCAGTTTCTCGACATGCAGCCTGTTCTGACGATTTTGGTTCTTGTCGGAGTACTTGCAAGCTATGAAGCAGCTACAGGTATGAACATTCCAGTGTTACAAGGTGGCAAAGTGAGAAATAGATAACAAAATTTCTTTTGCATAGAAAAGGATAAAACTAGTTTTATTGAATTTTTTTGAAGTCCGTTTCTTGTAGCAAGTTCATGTATGAGCAAATGGGTTGGGTGGTTTGCATCTTTTGAGTTTTTGGTGGTATTTTTATTAAGAGTAAAAAAGTTAAAACGTTTCAAAGCAAGGACTGTGTCACTCTCCCGAAAAAGTGTACAAGAGTTGTTTAGATGATAGGATTTTCTGGGACTTTCTACGGATTTTTCTTGAAAACAAAAGGATTTTCGCCACCAAAGATGTACGAGATTACTCATTTGAAAGCTTGCAGTTTGCTGCCTGTTCATCAGATTCTGTAAGTAAACATGTTTATCATTGTGTATGTCTTTCCAGACATACAAATACATCTTCGTTATCAAGGATCTTCAGGTAGACTGCTTTCTGGAAATCATCTAGTGTGATTTTATGTCGTTCTTCAATCTTCTCATTTTGCCAAGACTGTCCGCCATCAGCCATGTTTATTGAAAGTTTCGCGGGCTAGAAGCTTAGCATCAGGAAAAAGCCGGAAAACAGAATCATATCTTGTCGTCGATTTTTCGCAAGCATAGGTTGTCACATCGCTTAGCAAAGATCTTCTCTCGACGAATCAAATCACAAGTTGAAGATCCTGCAATCTGATTTGTCGCGCCATTTTTATGGCGATTTTGGCCGGATTTTCAGTTAGTTTGATTATCAGTCCAACTTGCAGCGTAGTGCCATCATCCAATTCAATGAACGAAGCGGAAATTGGGACTGATGAAGTAGTTAGTCTAACCCCCGTCCATCCACAAATCATGTACCCCCCCGGGCTTATAATATCTCATACAATATAATGGTAAGCAAGAAGGGGAAGGATAAGTGATGATTTACATTTAATGTTAAGTTGACTACACTTAACTACCGGGTGAGCCAGAAAAAAGTTCCCACTTACGACAGGCCAGGATAAATGACCCACTAGGCCAATGTTAGTTGTTTTTGATTTAATCTTTTGTCAAAATCCTATATTATTCTGGGTTATTTTTTGTGGATTTTTCGGATGCCAATTTATCGATATATTTACGATTTCTTGAAATTTTTTGGCCTGCAGACTGCCCAAAAAGATCGAAAAACAGTGATCAAATTTCCTACAGATTGAACTTGGCAGAACAAAGGGAGTGTTGTTCGAAATGACCAGGGAATTTGAAAATGGAAATGATTGCGCAAGTTTAATGTCATTTTTATTAGAACAAAGACTCTCAGTTGTTTTATTATTTCTTTGAAATTAAACTTGTGCAATCATTGAACGACCGCACGTTCGTGGGACAGATTGTACCTAATCTATTTCCAAATTCCCTGGTCATTTCGAAGAGCACTCGCTTTGTTCTGTCAAGCTCAATTTTTAGGAAATTTTATCACTGTTTTTCGATCATTTTGGGCAGTCTGCAGGCCAAAAAAATTCAAGAAATCGTTAATATATCAATGAATTGGCGTCCGAAAAATCTAGAAAAATAACCCAGAATAATATAGGATATTGGCAAAAGCTTAAATCAAAAACAGTTATGATTGGCTTAGTGTGTGATTTATCCTGGCCTGTCGAAAGTGGGAACTTTTTTCTGGCTCACGCGGTATTGCAAAGCGTGCAATACCATGTAACAAAGTTTAAGAGGTTATCTCAATCAAACCCACAAGTTTTGTGGATGAAGCCTTGCAGACATTCATAAACTATGGTTTTCTTGAAAATTATTTAACGTGTCATCTAAAAGGTAAGAACATATCATGGTTTTGACATTTTTCAATATTTTTACTTGAATTCTAAAAAAGAATAGAAGTACCGAGTGTCCCGAAAAATGTATACGGATTTGGTTGACTTCAGCGCTGTGAACTTAGCTTCAATCAATTTCGAACTACTCTAAAAATGTTCCTCGATAGTTAACTTGAACATATATACCTCGTTTCTTGATATTGGTGCTTTGAGAGCAGACATGTTAAGCTTGAAATCTCAAATTTGCCTCGCCTTGCAAACCAGAACTTTAGCCTTTTGGCCTAAGCAATTTCTTAAGGCACAGCGTATAAATCAACGATAGCCTTGATAAAATTTGAACAATATTAGATCTTGTGTTATTCTGTTTTCCAGAAGTCACTCCCCAGTCACCAATTGGGAAGTTTCTTAATTTTTCATTAGTTTCAGTTCATAATTTCGATGTGCTTCAGGAATTTGCTTAGGCCAAAAGGCCAAAGCTCTGGTTTGCAAGTGGACGCAAATTTGAGCTCTCAAGATCGATATCTCTGCTTTCAAAGCACCAATACCAACACACGAGGTATCTATGTTCAAGTTAATTATCGAGGAACATTTTGAGAGTGATTATCCATTGACTGAAGCTAAATTTACATCGCTGGAGTCAACCAAATCTGTATACATTTTTTTAGGACACCCGGTACACTGATTCTGAAAAAAATTACGATTTCAGAACGTCCAATGGTCAAATTAAAGCGAAATAGCTAAGGTCAGACGAACCTTTCAAAGATTTGTAACATTGGCTGCGTACCTCTTTCAGTGTTTAAGCTTTTGTTAATCATAGAAATATCTGTTTGCAGTACCTACGTGTTCGCAGCTCTCCACACCAAGGAATGGGATGATGTTGATCTATGGCAACATTGCTTTTCCATCCTGCCCTAGAGGTTTCTATCCATCTGAGAATTTGCCAACGTTCTACTATTGCAGGGGTGGCAAATGGGGTGGTTTACCTACGTCACCAGTCAAGAAATTGGTTCCAGACTGTGTGGGTAAGTTGGAAAGTTTTAACTAGTTTATAAATGGCATTCGTAGGCAGTTATGACAGAATGTGTGAATTTAGTAAAACAAAGGATAGAGGTGTGATATAGACAAAGCCATTTGGCACCCTCAAGAATAGACCTTCCCCCGGCCAGTGGCGGATTTAGGGGGGCAAGTGGGGGCAATTTCCCCCTTCATAATGAAAACTCAGCTTGGCGCCCCTTTCTTGGTGAGAAAAGCGCCCCTCATCCTTACTCTAACGCACAATCTTTTGACTGTTTCGATTTGAATATGGGGGAAAAATAGAAATCAAGGCGTTATTTCTAAAAGGTAACTTATTTTGTCTCTTTGGAACTCTGAATCTGTGTTAACAAAATCCGCCTTTGACAATGACTAAGAATAGTATGATTTTACTCACCTAGTTAAGAAAGAAAAATTTGCAACACCATAGGCCCATCATTTTCCTGACACCGCAATTCAACGTGATTAGTGATCGCAGACAAAGGGAATTCGCTCAACCAGTTATTCAAAACAAGCACGGCAGCCAAAGTTTCTCTGAAACACGTAGCTAGCTCGCCTGTTGTGCATACCAGAAATGCCTTTTAACAACAAATAAAAGAATATATCGAAAGAAGGAGGATGTATCAAAGCATTTTTTTGGGAATTTTATTTGTTTGCCTCAGAAGCTGAGCAGTAATGATTTGAATAACGCCCAAAAAATATAACAATTGAATTGCTTCCCAATCGGCTGCTATACCAAACAAATAAAATGCCGGGCAGAGCCACCACAATTTCATTGAGCCCCCCATCGGCACTTAAACTTTTGAAAATTTCTATGCACTGTCAGCAGCATACAAGTCAAGTCTTTTAATAGGGCACAGGGAAACTAGCAGATCTTCCAATTTCAGGATTTTCAGCCAATTACATAGTCATATTCCGATAACATGAGTGAAAAATAAAGTTTTTGAGACAACTTTTCGAGAACCTTCACGAAAATAAACATTTATATTCGACCAATAAAGACAAAGAGCTGGTTTTACTACGAATCGACTCTACATGTCCCACTCCACAATCGTTTCTTTGCATTTGCTTGAAATCTCATCAGGGTCCTGCAGGAATTGGTGTTACATCGAATTTCATTCCTTCGAAAATTGGCCTATGTTCAAGAATTTTTCAGGAACGCTACAAATGAGATATAGTTTAAAGGCAGAAACACCGCAATGCGACAAAAAACAACAGCAAATATAATGAATTTATTTTTTGCCAATATTTCGTCCTGCCATGCAGGACTGCTTCAGGGCTGTAATGTGACAGTTATAATAAAAATTTGACTTGAAGCGTTAGAAGACTGGATATCTTATCTCGACAAAGGTGATCACATTGACATTATTTATTTCGATTTCTCGAAAGCATTTGACTCGGTATCACACAAACTATTATTAACAAAACTCAAATTGTATGGTATTACCGGAAAGCTATACGACTGGATAGCGAACTTCTTAAAAAATCGGAGGCAAAGAGTCGTCCTTAAGGGATGTAAATCGGATTGGGTAAAAGTTACGAGTGGAGTTCCCCAAGGTAGCGTTCTTGGACCATTGTTGTTTTTAATTTTCGTTAATGACCTACCAAGACATACTAAGTTCTGCAAAATAAAAATGTTTGCAGACGACATCAAACTATACGCCAAGGCAAAAGATAATCATGCCCGTATTCAGTACGATATAACAAAAGTTTGTGACTGGTCTAAAAATTGGCAGCTACCATTGAATTCACAAAAATGTAAAGAATTACGACTTGGCATCAGCAAAGACAGTGCAGAGGCTTACATCTTGTCGTCTCAAGACGATACAGAAACAACTATATCAAGAGTGGAAGAAATGAAAGACCTTGGAGTGGTGATGGATAGCAAACTAAAATTCGATAAACATATTGCAGAAATATCTAAAAAAAGCCACTGGAGTGTTAGCATCAATCAAGAAAACACTGACTTACATAGACAGAAACGTGTTCATTGGTCTTTACAAGAGTCTCGTCAGACCTTTGCTAGAAACATCTGTCTCCATATGGAACCCGTATATGGTTAAACATGTAAAACAACTAGAAGCCGTTCAAAGAAGAGCAACAAAGCTTGTTCGCGGCATCAACCAGTTATCATATAACGAAAGATTACACGCTTTAAAATTGCCGACCCTTCAGTATACTAGGAGACAGCGCGGTGACATGATCACAACTCATAAAATATTTCATGGCCTCGTTGACACTGACCCTTCAAAGTTCTTTAAAATCAACGACAATAATACAAGGGGCCATAAATACAAAATCGTGTTGAACAAATGCAGACTAGATGTGAGAAAGAACTTTTATTCCCAGTGCATCATAAAAGAGTGGAACTGCTTGCCAGCTAACATCGTCGAAGCAAAAGATGTGATAACGTTTGAGAAACTCTTTGACCGCCTACACGGGGATTCAAAATTCGAATTCGAACTAAACTAGATTAGTAATCATAGACAATCAGGGTTTTATAGGCCTTGGCCTTCCAGCCCCTTAACCAACATTTATTATTATTATTATTATTATATGATTGCTGCGCAGAGGTTATATGGGTTAGGTTTACAACGGTTATGTAATGTATGTCGTAATGATGATGATGCTAATCAAAATAATAATGATAATGAAGATGACGATAATAATAATAATAATAATATTAATAATAATAATAATAATAATGATAATAATAATAGTAATAATAATAATAATAATAATAATAATAATAATAATAATAATAATAATAATAATAGTAATAATAATAATAATAATAATAATAATAATGATAATGATTATGTTAGTGCAATGTAAGAAACTAACTGCGATATAATGATAATAATGACGATGGGGATGATGAGGAGAATAGGTAAGGTAAGAGAGTGAGTAGATTAGGTTACTTACAACTGTGTTTGTTAGCGGTCTGTGGTTCTGTTTAGTCCGTTGGGTGAGAGAGTGTTCGCTAAGCCAATGAAGTAATTTTCCTTGGCTCGTCTAACACTCTCTCTGGTGTCATGTATCTTAAGTAGCGGTAGTAGTTGTAAGTCTTGTAAGGAGTGATGGGGTTTACAGAAGTGTTCTGCAACCCCGGATGTGTCGGAACGTTTGTTTATGATGTCTCGTCGGTGTTCATTGAGTCTGTCTCTTATGTGTCGTCCCTTTTGTCCTATGTATTGGCAGTCAGTCTTGTTGTCGCGTAAGCATTGTTTGCATTGCAGTAGGTATATTACGATGGTGGAGTTGCAGAAGCTCACTGCCTCTGCGTAGCCATCATATCTAACCAATCATGTGTTATTTCTCCTTTTTATATCGCTTACATATTCAAATTTTTATTATAACTGTCACATTACAGCCCTGAAGAAGTCCTGCATGGCAGGACGAAATATTGGCAAAATATAAATTCATAATATTTGCTGTTGTTTTTTGTCGCATTGCGGTGTTTCTGCCTTTAAATTTATTCATTTTTTCGTCACCGCAAGCATTTTCGGATCCGACCATCGACGCTGGTATCGTGGCCTTTACTTTTTCAAATAAAATTAAATAAGATATAGCTTTCAAAATTTTACATGTTACGTGAATTATGTCCAGGAAGAACATGCAAATATTTGTTTGTGTGATTTTCGCAAAATCCTTGACGAAATAAAGCTATTTGCTACCAAAAAAGCTGCCTACCTTCACCCGTAACAGAATCCCAGTAATCGGCATTATGAGATTCTCTTTCGCAGTAATAACCAGCGGATGAATTTACGAATAAGGTCACCACAAATCCAATTTCTTTCCATCATTTTATCATCGATAATTTCGATAAAATGTGATAAGATTTCACATCCTCTGCAGCAAACCACCCAACTACCGTCGATTCAAAGTTTTCCTTGTTGCAAACACCTTGGAAGGCTTACATTAAACAAAAGATTGTGCAAGGCTGAGCTCTCCCATATGACACAACAAATTGATACCTTTGATAATAGATTGTACACCTTTGAGAATTGATTGCAGGGGAAATTTCTTTACAGAAATTATGTACTTTTCTGATGTGACAAGGATTTGCAATTTTTGAGAAACGTTTTGTCTTCTCTTTATTTTGCTACGATAGAATGCCTTCAGGAGTGTGCAATATATTCTTTAAAGGTATCATTTGTTTTGTTATATGGAAACCTTCCAACACTTCCAAGGAACAAGGACAGATAATGTTACAATAGAACTCGCTACTTTTCATTGACACCTAGATACAAAGCAATTTGTGATTGCAGACAAAGGGAATTCCATGCTCGGTTGGTTAAGACATAAACAAAAACGAAGCAAGCCGCAAAAATTGCCCTGAAACTCGGGTCGCTAGCGCGTTCGTTGTGCATTTCAGAAATGGTTTTCAAGAGCAAATATTAGCACATATCAAAATGAGAAGGATATATCTAAACTTCTGCCTCGGGCATTTTATTTATTTTGCGCAGAAGCCAATTGGGAGGGGATTCAATTCTCGTACTTTTCAGGTGTAATCAAAACACTTACTGCTCAGCTTCTGTACGAAAAAAATAAAATGCCCGAGGCAGAAGTTTAGATATATTCTTCTTCTTTCGATATGTGCTAATGTTTGCTCTTAAAAACCATTTCTGAAATGCACAACGACCGAGCTAGCGACCCGGGTTTCAGGGCAATTTTTGCGGCTTGCTTTGTTTTTGTTTATGTCTTGACCAACCGAGCATGGAATTGCCTTTGTCTGCAATCACAAATTGCTTTGTATCTAGGTGTCAATAAAGAGTAGTGAGTTCTATTGTAACATTATCTGTCCTTGTTCTTCCAAGGTGTTTGCAACAAGAAAACTTTGAATCGACGGTAGTTGGATGGTTTGCTGCAGAGGATGTGAAATCTTATCACATTTTATCGAAATTATCAATGATAAAATGGTGGAAAGAAATTGGATTGGTGGTGACCTTATTCGTAAATTTATCCGCTGGTTATTACTGCGAAAGAGAATCACATAATGCCGATTACTGGGATTCTGTTACGGGTGAAGGTAGGCAACTTTGTTGGTAGCAAATAGCTTTAATTCGTCAAGGATTTTCGAAAATCACACAAACAAATATTTGCATGTTATTCCTGGAAATTTCAAGTAACATGTGGAATTTTGAAAGCTATATCTTATTTGTAGCGTTCCTGAAAACTTCTTGAACATGGTCCAATTGTCGAAGGAATGAAATTCGTTGTAACATCCAACCCTGATGAGATTTTATCCAAATGCAGAAAAACGAATGTGGAGTGGGGCCTGTAGAATCGATTCGTGGTAATATCAGCTCTGTATCTTTATTGGTCGATATCCATATTTATTTTCGTGAAGGTACTCAAAAAGTTGTCTCAAAACCGTGTTTTCAGTCATGTGATCAGAATACGATGATATCATTGGCTTATAAGCGTGAAACTAGAAGATTTGCGGGTTTCCCTGTGCCCTATTGAAAAATTTGACTTGCTTGTTGTCTAAATATGATTTAAGAAGCAGATATTTGGATCCATCCCACTGGTTTCCATATATTCTCACTTCTTCTTTTATAAACCACTGTTGTCATGCACAGTCAGTGAGTTAGCCTTTCTGGATTTTGATGATCAATCGCTCTGAACTTGTCTGTCGACAAAGTTTTAGATAAGTTTAAAGGCAGAAACATCGCAATACAACAAAAACAACAGCAAATGGTTGAATAAATTTTATGCCAATATTTCGTCCTGCCATGCGGACTTCTTCAGGGCTGTAATGTAACAGTTATAAGAAAAATTTAAATATGTACAGCGATTTGAAAAGGAGAAATAACACGTGATTGGTTAGATATGATGGCTACGCACAGGTTATATCGGTTAGGTTTACCACGGTTATGTTATGTAGTAATAATGATGATAATGACAATGATGCTAACAAGTTTTAGATGTCAATGCTTTAGTTACGATGCTCAGAATGTCGCAACATATCAATTTCTTTGCAGGAAAAACACCTCCAACTGGTCTGATTGAATTCCTGTATATGTTCTATGTATATGACGGAGACTGCAACTCTGCAGCTGCGCAGGAGCAAGTAAAAACAAATTTTGCTGACTACTTGCATCTTTGTGGTGCTGATTGCAAGAAAGCAGATATACAGGTCTACTGTGGAGCAACAAGTACTGCTGGTGGACGCAAGTGAAGCTTACTCAATTAACTTACTCAATCTGTGAGATCCACCGTCCATATAAGGGTATTCAAATTGCCCTACTAAAGCAAATAAAGTGTAAGGCTTTAACCACGAGCATAGATATGAAAAACTGTCAATTCTGTTTCTTGAGACCCTCTGTGTTTCAGAGCTCCCTCCATACATGGAATTTTCATTGAAGTCAAGCAGCTTTTCGCAAGGCAGGCAGAAGCAGAAAAAAATTGATAACGACTATCAATGGTGCTTTTGCGATAATGCTCGACCGAGCAAATGGAACGATGTGAAACATATTGCTTCGTTTCAAGGGTGCGCAAAATGGGAAACGTTCATACAGAATGTAGAACTCATGCATGCGCTCTTGAACCCTATTCCACCTAACCAAACATTGATATGCAGCTCTTTAACTATACCGGGTGAGCCAGAAAAAAGTTCCCACTTACGACAGGCCAGGATAAATGACCCACTAGGCCAATTTTAGTTGTCTTTGATTTAATCTTTTGTCAATATCCTATATTATTCTGGGTTATTTTATTTTTTGTGGATTTTTCGGATGCCAATTTATCGATATGTTTACGATTTCTTGAAATTGTTTGGCCTGCAGACTGCCCAAAAAGATCGAAAAACAGTGATCAAATTTCCTACAGATTGAACTTGGCAGAACAAAGGGAGTGTTGTTCGAAATGACCAGGGACTTTGAAAATGGAAATGATTGCGCAAGTTTAATGTCATTTTTATTAGAGCAAAGACTCTCAGTTGTTTTATTATTTCTTTGAAATTAAACTTGTGCAATCATTGAACGACCGCACGTTCGTGGGACAGATTGTACCTAATCTATTTCCAAATTCCCTGGTCATTTCGAAGAGCACTCCCTTTGTTCTGCCAAGCTCAATCTTTAGGAAATTTGATCACTGTTTTTCGATTCTTTTGCGCAGTCTGCAGGCCAAAAAATTTCAAGAAATCGTTAGTATATCAATGAATTGGCGTCCGAAGAATCTACAAAAATAACCCAGAATAATATAGGATATTGGCTGAAGATTAAATCAAAAATAATTATGATTGGCTTAGTGTGTGATTTATCCTGGCCTGTCGAAAGTGGGAACTTTTTTCTGGCTCACCCGGTATGAGACAACATGCTGGTACCAAGGGACTTTTCATAAAATTTAATGTTCTACAAGATTCTACAAATTTGGTTTTAATCATATGAGTCATGTGACCACTGAATGCCTTTATTTGGAGAGATGTCAGAAGAAAACACTAAATTACTTCTATATTTTGGCCAATCCTTGTTCGATTTTGCTTCAATTATAGTGTCATTGAATTGCTCTTATTGAGAGCTTTCCATTGATGTAAAGTTTATTAATTTTCATTTATGTTTATAGTTTTTACACCTATGACGTCATATATGGTTATGACGTCATTGTCTGAAAAGCTGTGTAAACAATTTAAATTCAAAATTTCATTTTGTGAGACAGTATGATGTTGTACAAAAGTTTTAACAGTTGATAAGAATAAACGTTGTTTTCTCTAAAATATAGGGCATTATTGTAGCTTCCATACCTAACCTTATTAAAAACTGGCCAAAAGATATTTAGTTGCCTAGCAACAAGTCACGTGACTGATAAACTTTAAATACTTAATTAGAATAACAATAGGTCTGTGTACCTAGCTACAATTTCATAACTTTATCGGTTTTGGAATTAATTAGGGGGGCATAATGCCCTCCAGGAGAGGAATGAATCAAAAGAGCCCAGTGGAATAGGGTTAAACTGAGCGGGGCAACACCAACTGTGGAAACAAAATTGCGTCATTGCATCCACGAAGCAAGAAATATCTCTGAAAAAATTCAGAGACAATTGTTGCTTCCAAGACGCAAGATTTGTGGCTGCAGCATTTGTTGCGATGATGCGCCAATGAAGACAAATCCTGGAAACAATTGAATGTGATGATTGTTTCAGCAACAATGAATTTTCGTTTGCGCCAACTATTACTGCTATTAGACGCCATTTACTTGAAAAATCTCAACCCACATTATTGAGTTTAGCCTGAAACCAGGCTCGCCAAAAGATAAGAAAGTGATCGAAGGTTTCAATATTTTTCAATCTTTTTTGCTTTTGATGAGCCTGAGTGATCTCAGCCCAGGTTGAGTTTAAAGCGAGTTAAGTTTTGAAGCATTGCTTTTTTTGCATTGTGTTTACCTGAAATCTCAACCATTTCTGAGATTGTGTCACATGATGTGGATGGATGTTGATTTGTCACTTAGTATTCAATTCTTCTTTGTCATAAACATAACCCAACTACCCGAGCTGAAATCACTGACCTTGTTTCTGCAGAAATTATCAATATTTTCAGCACTGCCAGAAATTTCAGTTTGCATAACTGGAGGGTAGATCTGAAACTATAGTTGATAAGACATTTCTCAACAAATTCACAAAGGGAGAACAATTTTTTTTAACTTTACGACTTTTAACTGACATGACTTTGATTAACTCATTGCAAGGTGATTTTCATAATTTCTTGCGAAAAATGCGACTGCGCTTGCAAAATGTTTCGATGAATGAATGCTACAATAGCTCCTTAGGTGGTTGTGTAGTATTTCAGGGATTCAACTGATGAGTTCATAACCAATTTTCATGGGATCCCCATGAAAGTTTGAGTTGAATCTCTCGATTACTTCTGTTGAAAAAATATGCGATAATGATTTCCAGGTATGCTGAGCCACATCTCGAACGGCGTTTCTGAAGAAAAACCGACAAGAATTACGAGACTTACATTAAAACACAAAAAACTGCCGACTGTCTATCTCAAGATTTGGACTGATTCTCAAATAAAGCATAGCTATTCCGAATCTTGAAATAGTTTACCCTGGGTACCAGAGCCGACAAAAATAAAAAATAGCAAAAAAGAAAAAAAGAAGAAAAGGAATAGAAGTTTCTCCTTTCTTCTGTCTCTCTTTTCCTTTTCTCGATCTTCCGTTCCTTAATTTTGAGGCTCTGGTACCCAGGGTAGAGAAAGTTCTGTCCCCAAATAAATGCGATTGTGCAGTAGACCATTTCGAACAAGCCTGCGTGCAGGCCCAATATTCCGAAGAAGACAGACCGTTTCTGCACAAGACCCTTTCTTCTTCGCAATATTGCGTCTGCGCGCAGGCTATTTCGAACGAGAAACAAGTTTGAGAGTAGAAAATGCAATTGCACAGCGATGGTAAATACGAGGTTGGTTTCTGAGGAGTGGTTCTACGTAATTCGATTGGTCTAATTCTTGGGGGTGTGTCATAGTTGTCAGCCAATAAGGATTTAGTTCTTCGTTTTTCGGGACCATAGCATCTGGTTTGGATACGAGGACCAACGGTTACGAGGCCTGAAATAAATTTAGGCCTTTCTGTCAAAGAAACCAGAGGAGCAGGAGCAGAGCAAATCAACCTTTACACAGGAGAAGCAGAAAGCAGCTTGTTGCAAAAAAGCAAAGATGACAACGCCAAGAGATGTTTTGAAAAATAAGCTATCAAAGCTTCCACCTGCACTCCCAAGCCAGTATTCAGGAGACAGTCGCAGAAATGCGAGGTAGGTAGGTTTATTTACCATGATGGGCCTACTATGTTATGTCTGTCTTATAGGTGCAAATCACATCATCATGATGTGATTTGCACCTACCTACCTGGTCTATTTGCTATTTGCACACAGGACTATAATCCGACAGGAATTGAAGGTGTTGTGGCGCAGTGGTGTAATCCTCTGACTTTGCAGCCAGAACAGTCAGGTGGAGTTGGGTTCGATACCCGGTAGGACCCCATCACTTGAGCGTCATGACAGGGGTCGCGGACTCGATTAGGTCTGCTCTATTTCTGCGATCCCAGCGCTTGGCGCTGAAAAACGCAACTTCACCTTCACTTCAGTTAAGTAAGGAATAAGGACAGGAATATAATTAGTCTAAAACCCGGTAATTGTGATACATTTTCACATCATGTGAATGAAGATGGCTCAAGAAATTCTGACCCTGTAGAAATTGCGAATGATTTTAATGAATACTTCACAACTGTTGCTGATGAAATCACAAAAAAAATTCCTAGAACTCCAAAATCACCTTCAGCTTATTTGTCAAACCCAAACCTAGATTCTATTTTCCTTTCCCCGTATACCCCAATTGAAGTATCTGAGATAATTTAGTCATTGAAAAATGGTAAATCTTCTGGACCGAACAGCATTCTAGTCAGACTGCTAAAAGTACTTGATTCTCATATTTCTATTGATCTCTCTATCTTAATAAATGAATCTTTTCTAACTGGTACTTTTCCGGATCAACTGAAAATTGCCAAAGTGATTCCCTTATTTAGAAAAGGGCTTGAAACCAAAAAATTTAATTGTAGACCAATTTCACTGCTCTCTAATTTTAGCAAAATATTTGAAAAGGTTATATGCAAAAACGCCTCTACAAGTTCCTTGAAATATGTGAAGTTCTGTTTTGTATGCGGTTTGTGTTTCGAAGTGGACACTTTACGGAATATGCACTGATTACCTTATCTGAAAGTATTAAGTCCACACTTGACAATAATAGATTTGGATGTGGTACATTCATTGACCTTCAAAAGGCATTTGATACGGTAAACTGCGAGATACTCCTGAGTAAGTTAGAACACTATGGAATAAGAGGCATAGCACTGAACTGGTTTCAATCCTACCTTCGTCACCAAAAACAGTTTGTTTCAGTTAATGGATTCTCTTCCAATCTGTGTGATATAACTTGTGGTGTTCCTCACGGATCAGTCCTTGGTCCCTTGATATTACTCATCTACATAAATGACCTACCTAATTCATCCAAACTGTTGTCATTCTTCCTGTTTGCTGATGACACAAATATCTACTTTGAAGCTGATGAGCTCACATCATCATCATGTTTCCTATTTCGCGGGCTCCTCCGCATTAGGCATCTCCTGCACACACCTCTCCACTATTCTTCTCCAGTTTTTTCTGTCTTGTGCTATTTCTACTATATTACTTGTGTCAATGTTTATTCTTTCTAAATCTTTATGCACTTGTTTTATCCAAGTTTGTTTTTGTCCTCCTCTTGGTCTTTTGATTATTCTGTTGAACTCTGCTAAAGCTATTTTGCATGGGGTATCTTCAGGTAACCTAAGTGCATGCCCATACCATCTGATTTGACTTTTGGTTACGGTGTTGCTCCATTCCTCATCTTTTATTATTTCTTTCAGTCTTTCATTTGATAGCTTTTTTGGCCATTTTATATTTAGTAGGAGTCTGAGCAATCTTTGATGAGCTCACAGGCCTCACCAAAACCATCAACAGAGAACTAAGTAAAGTAAAAACATGGCTTGACTGTAATAAATTGGCACTAAATATTGAAAAGACTAACGTTGTCCTTTTTCATTCCCCTTGGAAAAAATTACCTGATAATATTAGTCTCAAATTTGGCAAAAAAGGAATCCAACGAACAAATTATGTCAAGTTTTTAGGAGTACTCCTGGATGAACACCTCACCTGGAAATACCATATTAATGAACTTTCAAAAAAGCTTTCCAGATCTTGTGGGATCTTCTTCAAAATAAGGCACTATGTTCCATTATCAATACTAGTCTTCCTCTACAACTCACTTTTTTCTTCATTCTTCAACTATGGTATCACATCTTGGGGTCTTACATATCAATCATATCTAAATCCACTTTTCCTTTTGCAGAAAAAAATCTTAAGGTGTATGAACTTTCAACCATTTTCAGCTCCATCAGCTCCTATCTTCCTTTCACTTAAGATCCTGAAAGTTGAGGACTTACCACATTTAAATATTCTAACCTTTGTATATAAACCCATGAATAAGTTATCTCCCATTTGCTTTCACAATTACTTCACACCAAACTCATCCATTCACAGAATCGGAACTCGTCAAGCAACTAGAGGTGACCTTTTCAAATATTTGAAAACACCACTTTATACGGTTTGCAAACAATTCAGTGCTTTGGTTCCAAAATTTGGAATACTCTCCTGCTATTCATATGTGTTGCTAGCTCTGTTCATCAATTCCTATTCTTAACTCAGACTGTATTTCTCACTCCACCCATCATATCAAATGTACATCTGGCTCTAGTTATTCTTCTAAAAATTTTTTTTAGTTTCTCTGTTTTTACGGGGGGAGGGGGGGGGGCTCTCTCTCGATTAGTTAACCTATTTAGAGAGCTCCTCCTTAATCAATCTATCTTAAATACAATCTTGTAAGTTTTGTTTATTCTAAACGGATCCCACATCATAACCAGAAAACCCACCTCAAAACCAGAAGTGAAAAACGAAGTAGACGGGATCCATCTCGATTACTCCAGAACAGGCCTTAAGAAACGGTTTACTTCATTTAAACCAATCACAGCTCGCTATTTCCCATATTACGAATTGGTGACGTAATTATAGCATAATCCCGTTGACAGTTATCACTTGGCACTTCATTCCTGAAAGCCTTTGAGGTACTGCGACCTGCACGCCATACGATCAGCATGCCGGCAGCGGGAAATTTTTATCGGCATAACGGAATAACCAGACCCAGGACCAGTAGGACCGGACCCTAACGGACCAGACCCTCGGGGAATACCCATTACTTTCCTTCCAGCGTTTGTTTGCAATGATTAAATGGCGGCCAACACAGAAGTTTCGCTCCAAAGTAAGATAAGGCAGTCACTGCTGTATGTAAATTCTACCTTCTGGATTCCACAACAAACGCAAAAAGGATGGTATTTCAAATCTTCTAACCAGGGGACAAACTTTGGTCCAGCCTCAATCCATTGCCCACTGGGCCTAAGCATTTAATAACATGGCCTAAATATTTTACCTCTTCTGCCTTGCTTGGTGATTCAAGTTGTTGCAATGACGTCGTGATGCCAGCCACGTTGTATTCCATCTCCACAATCTCAATTTCTGGACTTGATTCTGGCTTCTCCATTCTCTTTGCAAGTTAGTTTGGGACAGCAAAATCATTTAGCAGGCAACTTTTTGATAACGTATTTGTTCGTAATGTTTATTGTGAAGGTGGTAATTGGCAGATATATGGGGTAAGGCAATCTCGAAAGAGAGAGTGATAATTTTGGGAATGTTAAAACCATTCTCTCAAACCACGCATTGACCCAGGCATTGACCCCACTTGTCTTTGTTTTCTCGTATCATGCATGTGCACTCACCTTTTTACAGGGCCGTAGGAAGCAGCTTTTGATTGGGGGATTGTTCTTAGAACAATAGAGAACAATACATCTAATTAATGCTTGTGGCGTGGCACCATTGTTTTCAAAATTATTGGGGGGCTTAAGGTATGTCATACCAATTAAAGCTGAAAAATTCGAAAAAATTATTTCGGCTACAAACAGTCATTCAACAATTGTAGAATCAAGACTTTTGGCTCCCACTCTCATATCTTTCCCAAAAATAGTGAAAAAGCAATCATTTCTTGAAGATGTCAGGCTTTTTTTGCCTAGCAACCACTTAGCAACCACTTAGCAACAATTTCTCCGAAGCAAAATTTGGGATAAAGTCACGATTCTTCTTACCTTAGGTCCAATGCTCCATTCCGTGTTTTAAACTGAAAAGGAGGCTCTGTTAGTACGAGGCCAGGGCAACAGCAAAGCTTCTGAACTGAACTTGCTTTTCGTTGTGAACGCAAATGTTCTTGGTTGATAAAAATGTCTTTGGTTTACCATGGGCAGCAAACAACAAAGAGGTAAAGAGCAGGATGTCAAAAGGCCTTTTTGTGGCAACAGATATGTCAAGACCAAGCTGTGACAAGTTGCATGCAAGTGTGTCTTCACCTCGAGCTAGTTCAAGATCATTTAGGCCCAGATAGAACAGAAGCCATGGCAGAAAGAAACTTCGTACTACGGATAGGCCCAGCTTATCAGTGCACATATGGACTGCATTTGCGTTGATAAGAGTTAATACACACTCTGCAGATAGGTAAAAGGAAAGAAAAGAAGATGAGAGCTACTAGAAAGGGATTTTCAGGACAAGGGGTTTGAGGACGAGGGTGAAATTTATACATATGGTACTTTTTTATAACATTTCATCCAGATGATATCATGTAAATAGGCCATTATTTTTCAATTGGCTTTTTCTCAACTTTGAAAAATTGGAAGGTTGTCAAATTTCCGTCAAGAGCTGTGTCTAAGTCCCTTGGCCTACAACCTTAGAATTTTCTACACTTTTAGAACATTAGTTGGTTAATGTGCCCTACAAAAATGTTTTGGAAATTATGGACCGTTTTTATAATATAGACATATATTTGCTAATTATGCGGACCGTGACAATCTTCATAAATGGTAAAATGCATTTCTTATGAAAACTACTTAACTAATTCCCATCATTCTAGTGGGGCACATTCATCTACCTCTAGAGACTATGTGAGAGAAAAATCAGTGTGATATCTAATAAAACAAATGAGATACATGCGCCAAAAAATTGTGACAAACGCTGGATAATTTATGCACGCATGATTGATTTTTTCTAAAAATAGACATTGATTTTCCATCTGTATGTTATTTTGTATCACACTTCTGATTTTCATTTCATTTAGACTCCAATTAAGCTGATTTCAGGGAATTTTGTTCCAATTGGTATGACATACCTTAACGCCCCTGCCCCCCCCCCCCCCGCTTCTTATGGACCTGCATTTTTATAAGAAACAGCTCATAGGAAACAGTAGGCTAAAATTTTCGAAAAATACTACCCCATCGACTGTATCAAAATGCTAAGAAACTTTCCTAATTTTCATTCAAAAATACTATTACTGTTGCTATTAATGTACCGTGTCCAATTTTTGAGTGCCAGTTATGTTATTACTTATTGTTTTAGATCTTATTAAATAGTTTGGAAGCCCTTCTAACAAAACGAAATTAATTCTACATTTTCAGTATTAAAAGTTGAAAAAACCAACTTTTCAAACTTTAGTAGCGAAATGTCCTAAGATATAAGAAACTACCTAACGACCTCCGTCCACAGTTTCTAATCGAAAAAGATGAGTGTAACCCATATTTCAGAGATACATGTGACCAACTCCCCCTAATAATTTTCTGGGGGCACCATGGGAGCTAACGAAGTCCCTAAGTGTTACCTGCGTGCCTGATAAATTTGAACTCTAAGCGCTGAGATGAACTTGCAGCTTGGAGGCTTAGCCGTCACGCCAAAGAGAGGGGAGGGCATTCCCCTAGGGTCCGGTCCGTTTAGGTCCGGTCCTAGTGGTCCTGGGTCTGGTTATTCCGTTATGCCCCCGCTGCGGGCATGCTGATCGTATGGCGTGCAGGTCGCGGTACCTCAAACGCTTTCAGGAATGAAGTGCCAAGTGATAACTGTCAACGGGATTATGCTATAATTACGTCACCAATTCGTAATATGGGAAATAGCGAGCTGTGATTGGTTTAACTCATACGCTCCGAGAACAATAACGCTTTTGCTTGCTTTGTATCCCGCCGCCTGATGATCAAAAGCTGTCCCCATATCCCGCGAGGACTTCGCGCGATGTTCGTTTTTTAAACTGCGCTGCTAAAAAGTTGATTTTTCAGGGGTTTCCAGTTGAAATTCAGCAAAATGACATTCACAAAAGTCAAAGATCAAGAGTTGAAGATTGCAGAAATCGAAAAATAACGGCAGTATCATGACTTGAAGGATTCCTACATTTGCTGAAAGTTGCGATGAAAGAATCGAAACAAGAAATCTCAACATCGTTGTAGCACCTCACAGGAGAAATTATCATCATAGTTTTGCTAAGCTTGTCTTGATAAAACTTTAACATTTAAAGAATTGTTATACTTTCTATATCAAAACTAAACCAACAGAGTTGTCATACTTCATTTCTCTGTGCTCGGCCAATACGAAGATCGAGGCACTTCTTGTTCACACATCCAATTTTAGGCCGCATATGCGAGATCAAGTTGCAATCGATCAGGTCTTCTTCAATTTCAGCACATAATGGTTGAAAAAATACTTCCAGGCCTCCACTTGTCTTACAATTGCAATAGCAAGCCATTTTGCTTCTTTCCCAAACCTAAATGTTCGCATTTTGGCGTCTTTACCGAAATGAGAATGCTAACTCCCTCTTTCAGCTTAGGCCGTCTTCCTTCCCCTTCCCTTCCATCACAACAATGTCTCTTCGCTTTCAATTCTAGCACTTCAAGTGCTTCTTCCAGGTTCAAGAAGCCTTTAAGTGGTGCATTAATGCCTCCTCATGCTATCTCCAACCGTTAATGTTAAATTTCTTATTGATATAGCGTCAATAACGGCCTTAAATTACACCTTTTGGACTGCGATAAATTTAGGCCGCCATTAAAAATCGCGAGTTGTAAACAAACTTCGGACCGCGACCTGATCAACTGTCATTTACTCCAGATTACTTACTGACAACTACCCAATCAAAGCACATCATTTGAATCCTTATTGTATAGGCTACAATACTGTATTGTTTATTCAACCAATCAAACACAATGGAATTGGTATTTAAGCCAATCAGAACGATGTTGTAGATATACAACATTCGGGACACACGGGCGAACAATGTGTGTTGCAGATCTACAACATTCGGGATACAAAGGTGTACAAACGATGTTGTAGAAATACAACATTCGGAGCGTATGAGTTAAATGAAGTAAACCGTTTCTTAAGGCCTGTTCTGGAGTAATCGAGATGGATCCCGTCTACTTCGTTTTTCACTTCTGGTTTTGAGGTGGGTTTTCTGGTTATGATGTGGGACCCGTTTCTAGTATTCGTAGTAGTGTATTCTCTTTAGTATTGTCTGGTATCTTTTAAATTAATAGTTGTATAGTAATTATGTAGAATTGCATTAGGATTGATTGATGAATATATGAAACTGAAACAGGTAAAAAAAGCAGACTGGTAGATTCATACCATATCTTTCTATCACATTTTATGCTATCACAAGATTGTTGGGTAAGTCTTGAAACAAATTTGTCAAACCAGCAAAGCAATGATTGCATTTAACAACAAATCATATTATTGTTTGGTCCAATCATCACTGATCCTCATTGACTGCAAAGACTCTACCATTATTGATCCCAGTAGTAGTCAGTTTCAGTTCATTCATTGTCAATCAATTTAACATAAATTTAAAACTCTACATTTAAAAATACTTGAACTGAATCGATCAAACTAAAATGAAAATAAAGGATACTTTTACTTCTACATGATTGTATTTAAAATTGATTGATTTAGGAGGAGCTCTCTAAGTAGATAGACTAATTGAGAGAGATCCCCCCGCCCCTCAAAAAGCAAAGAACTAAAAGCATTTTATTAAAAACAAAGACAGATGATAACCAAAGCCAGACAAACCATGTTGGGATTAGCTTTGAGAATGTTAGTTCTGGGAATATGAATTTTGAATTTCAAATGAAATAATAAAACAGAGCTAGCAACATATATAAAAAGTGGAAGAGTGTTCCAAAGTTTTAAACCACAATACTGAATTGTTTGAAGACCATATAAGGTAGAATTTTTAATATATTTGAAATCTTGACTCACCCGATGCTAGGTGCGCCAAAATAAACTACTGTATGCACATTTGGCAGTCCACGATAAATCGTACATAGGACCAATTTTGAAAATTTATGACTAATCTTTGGCAAAAAGAGTGAAGTAGATTCTAGGATTTTTTTGCAAATTTTGTTTTGTTTTCAGGTTTCTGTGGTGATTTGAGGATTTAGTAGTTGAGTAGCGTAAACTCATTCATGAACATTAGTTTGACAACTGTCCTGTTGCAAAATTCTGTAGGTAGTTGCAATAAGATGCCACGTCACAGGGCCGTAGGAAGGAGCTTCGGATTGGGGGGGCAATTGTTCTCAAAACAATAGAGAACAATACATCTAATTAATTCATGTGACGTAGCACCATCGTTTTAAAAAATTATTGGGGGGGCTTGAGCCCCCCCTGCCCCCCCGCTTCCTACGGGCCTGCCACGTCAAGCCATTCCACATATCATAAATTAAACTAAATTCCATGCTTGCTTGGCATCAGGATGCTACCCTGTTTGTCATTTTAACCCCCTTGACACTGGAACGCAACTTGCACCAAAGCATAAATTCAATTAATTACAAAAAGAAAGACGTTTCTTTGTATCACAGAGAATATTTTCATATTTCTCCCAAGATAGAAGATGTCGGGTATTGATATCGCAAACCTGGATTCAAAAACCTTGTGCAACTTGCTTCTTTACGGCAGTTCTAGTATGAATATGATTGACAACAGGATAATTATTGAAGCAACAATTGAATACGTTGAAGAAACAAGCAGGTTGAATTGACCGTGGGTGCTGGAGTGCTGCCTGGGCGAGGGGATGAGGTTTCTTCGTCCTTTCCCTTGGGGGCACGTTAGTATCCGTGGATCAATATAAAATCAATTTGAAATAACGCGATGATCTAGCAGCTCTCCCTCCTATCTTCCAGACAGTTCAGCACCAAACCACCCAAATTTTCCCATAGTGCTTGACTTCCCTCGTCATTGTACCGTCCAGTTGCTATGTGATGGTACAAAGATGATGGAAGTCTGCAATATGAAAGGGTTAGACCCATTGCATGGTTTGGTGTGGAACTGCCAGTCTCCTTCTTTTCTTTTGGCTATTGTTTTTTGTTTTCTTGTTTTGTTTTGTTTATATCTTGAAGTTGTATTTTCAAATTGTAAGTACCGTTCTTGGTGTAGGCCAGATGATCTTGTGTCTCCTTACACCAAGAGCGGTACAGTAGTAATGTATTTAATTTAGTTTTAATTTAGTTTTAATTTATTATGAAAAGAAAAAAAAAAGATAGAACCTGTGCTCATGCAGCAGATTACACTTGCTCCATTTCTGAATTCCAAATCGCCACAAAAAATGTTTTCTCTTTGCCCACACATGTTGAGTCTTTTAGCAATCGTTTTCAGTGTTTGTGAGGACAAAAATTTTAAGAAACTCACTAAAAGCTCCAAAACCTGAGAACAAGAAATTTTGCAAAATATCCTAGAATCTAATTCAGACTTTTTGCTAAAGGTTAAGTCACAAATTTTCAAAATCGATCCAGTGTAAGATCTATCGTAGACTCCCAAGTTTATTTTGGCACACCCGGTAGATTTTCCAATTTAATTCCTTGGTTCTCAAAATTCCTACGTCCATTAAATTTTGTTGCTATGAAGCGTTTTGTATTCGTTATTACCAGCAAACAAATGAAAAGAAGAAAAGATTACACACCAGTGAGATGGGACAAATATTTCCAAGGAGAAGAAGATATAAAAGTTGGAGATAATGTATGTACTGTACAAAATCATTTATTAAGTTATTAGGTTCGTAACACTTAATGATACGGCTGGTTGAATGATAACAGATAGTTTTACTATAGTTTTATCACCATTATTATTATTACTGTTGCTAGCATTATTATCATTTTTATCATTATCATTGAAGATTTAAGAATTACTATTATCATTATCTAAGACATAAATAGTGATTATTATTATTTGACACTGAGGAATGTTTTATATCAAAAGAATCGTTGATTAACAGTTACATTTTTATGTTTTATTTTTTACTGAGGATGGTTAGTTTATTGTTCTAACCTAGATGCTTTCTTTTTCAGGTTTTTAGGCTGTATACTGCAGGAAAAGAAGGCCCTGTCTTACTCTTACTACATGGTGGAGGGCATTGTGGCCTCTCTTGGGCTGTCTTTACGGTATGCAAAATATGGTATTAAAATGGCAGATGCAACGAACCAAAAAAGTCTAAGTAATTGGCACACTGAGGCCTTTCAAACTTATGTTATCATCAGAGTGATACGGTATGCACATAGAAACAATTTTAATGGAGAAATGTGAAATTTTTGAATACCGTTTCCTCAATCATAGACTTCTTTAAATCAAAAAATTTTCAGAAGATGTAACTTTCCAGGAGAAAGACAGAGTCCCTAGAGATTTTGAGAATCTAACTAATTGCAAATATGTTTATATACAGAGGGTGTCCTAAAATATTGTTGACGTTGATTAAGAAATAGAAATAACAATTCAGTAAAGGCTCAACAGGAAGGGGGCCAGAAATATAACCATTTACCTATGAGCTTAAGTTTATTTTTCACACCAAAATCTTGCAAACCTGCTGGAGGCTCACGCGTTTACCAGCTTTTAAAGATCAAGTTTGTGCAGGGTGACTTCAATGAATTGTCCATATAATTGTGAAAATTCATTTGTCCAAATTTTCATGACAAATTTTCGGCGAGCTTTAGATTTGGATTTTCGTTTGTTTCATTATGTGTTATACAAACATGCCATTCCTCAACATCCAGTTGACTATAATTGATTACCACCAGCTTACATTTATCCACTACGAGGAAACTGATTCTCGCAGCTTTCTATAACTGTAAGATCTTGACTGAAGATTATATTCTGATGTACAGGTTAGCTACGCCAACCTTCAAAGCTGGTCCAATATACAGTTTATAATGACCTGCCAACATTGGATCCAGTTTCTGATACACCCAATAAAGCACATCTTTCACGACCACAAAGGGGTAATTTTCTTGTAGCTGGATGATCTATTGACAGAAAAAAAACTTCTGTCAGTTATCCGCCCCCCTGCAAAATCGGTCTTAGGGATTCACGACCCATTAGGTTTATTTCACCTTACCCAACTTAGAGTGGGTCTCAGCAAATTGAACTTTCACAAATTAAGGCATAATTTTAAGGATACTGTAAACCCAATGTGCCCTACGAAGGATGGTATTGAGGATACGGAGCACTTTTTGTTGCTCTGCCCTTCCTTTGGGTTCCAACGACGAAACCTTGCTGGAATACTTCCATTATTACGACCACTTGGATATGCTAATCTTTCAAATGAGGTTCTAACGCAGCTCCTACTGTATGGTGATAAAAACCTCCCTAATGATGTTAACAGGAGCATACTCGAGCTAACATTTCAATTTATTCAAGAAACTGATCGGTTAGATCGAGCTCATTTTAAACTTTGTCGCAATCCACGCAACCACTAAGTACATTTTCTTTGCAATATTTTGTTTTCTTTTTTTTTTCATAGTTATGTCTAGTTTATATAAATGTACTTTTTCAATGTTTTCTTAAGGCCTCGGGGTTGACATAGTATTTTGCTCCTCTTGGTATCGTAGTCATAGTGTTTGTAAAGTAGGTTAAGTAATGTAGGTAGCACTTTGTCATGTAAATGTTTATATAGAATATAAAAGAAAATCTATTGACACAATGAAAAAATAGATCTTGTTTCTTTGCTCCTCATTTATATATTTCATTGATTTCTTGTTTTGTATTATTGTATTTACTTTTTTGCATACGTTGTGCCTGATAATCCCTGTGTGTGCATAGTTATGTCATAATGAATTGTATCTACTGCTGTGGAATTTAAATATGAATTTGAACTGAAATCCTTGCTTCGCTGATGATTCTATTTTCATCTCCTTCGATGACACAGGCTGCAATGATGGAATTATGCAACTGTAGAATCCTAGCGATGGATGTCAGAGGACATGGTTAGTGAGTTATTCTTGACTATTTAGAATTTTAACATCCTAACATTTTTTCTTGCAACACAGTGAAACAGAACGAGCAGATTTTTCCATTTCCTTTAGATATAAGTATGCACACTGCATATGTTGATCTTCATCTTTCGTACAGCTGAATGTATATTCTAGCTTCCCATTCACATTCTTATCCTTTTCCATAGGAAAACTTGAGAATATCGCACCGTTCACACTGCTCGACATTAGCTTAAGAACAAACAACTTTTGAATACAGCGGTTAAAATTTCACGCGGCATGGACCAACAACATAGGATATGACATCATGGTTTTTCGAACAGCTCCTCCTTTGTTTTCACATGTTCCGCTTTTATACCAGATTTGTTCGAACCTGAATGCAACGCCAGGAGCGAATGGAACATACTCCATTTGACTACCAAATGAAGTAGTTGGAATGTGGCTCGAAACTTTTATGAGTAGGTGTGGTAGAGCGCAGCAAAACTGATCCCTTGATTTTATGCTTCTTATATTGAGGCAAAGTGTCCTTAGTTATACCTTCTTAGTTATAAACTTGCACCTTTTTCAATTGATGAAATTGTCTTTGTTGATAAAAGACACATAACTAAAGAACAAATCTATGAATCTTTCAATGATCCATGTTTGCCCCACGCTGGCCCATCTTGCTCCAACTTACTCTGGTTTTTGTTCTGCCTAAGGATCACGTAGCACTACAAGATTGTATAGAGTTATATGCAATCCAGCTTGAACCATTTTTGGCCTACAGCTTCGAAAGATTGAAGCTTAAGACGTGTTTGCCGTTTCTGGTTTCTCATCTTTTACTAAACTGTTCTTGATAGGGCACACTAAAACGGCAGATAGTTCAAATCTTGCTGCAGATGTACTTGCCAGGTAACAACATTTATTTGTTTTCAAATCTTCTACCTGTTGAATCTAAACTAAATCCACCTTTTTGTTATTTATTGTTGTTTTCTTGTATTTTTGTCTTTAAACTGGGCTTGGCTTCAACGCTTTTTGCTTGATCAGTTGAAATTCGATTTTCTTTTATTGGGTGTTCCAGAATATAAGTATACATACTTGGTTGGCTCCAGCGATAAGAATTTAGCTTTATCTGTTGCTAGTCAGTTTCAAAAATTTTCTTGATGGTTAGATTAATTATAGATACCTCATTTGTTGACATTGGTGCTTTGAGAGCTGAAATATTAGTTTCGAAAGTTTAAATTTGCCTCCACCTCCAAACCAGAGCTTTGACATTTTAGACCAAGCAAATTCCTGAAGCACAACGGAGTTTAGCACTAAAATTAAAGAAAAATCAGTTCAGTTCAGTTCAGTGTCAGTTCAGTTCAGTTTAATTTTAAAATTCCACTACATACAAAAATCTTTCTAAAATACATACAATTAACCAGAATAACAAATTACAACAGATGACAAAAAATGACAAATTTTACAATAAGAGTACATAGAATTTCGTATGGAGAGGAATTTCTTAAGGAGGAGCTCTCTCAGTAGGTAGACTAATCGAGGAGAGAGCACCCCCTAAGCTAAAAACTTATCATTCAATTTATGAAGTCTTCGAGTGATTCGATTGATCAATGTAAGGAAGAATTATCTTATCAAGGTATTCAGGATTGGTACTTAGTTGAGAACAGATGCAATTTCAGATCACGACGGAAAATCACTACTGAAGTAGATTGTTTGATATTGGATGAAATGTCGTTCCAGGATTTAGCGCACATTGGGTGATTTTTAGCAAACAGAATATGATCTAAATTTTGTTCCAGTTTTATCCAAGATATTGTCAATTTATTTGCCCTGCTTCAAGAAATTGCTTAAACTAAAACGCTAAAGCGGCTGTTGGGGTTAAGCACATTTCAACTGTTGACTTGCCAGCGATATTGCAACACTCAAGCACCAATATCAACAAACGATGTATCTATGTTCAAGTTAACAATCGAGGAACACTTTGAAATTGATTAGCCATTGATTCAAGTTAACTTTTCACTGCTAGACCCAAAAAATTTGTATCATGTTTTTGGGACACTATTCCGGTGTTTTCGTTTGCCAGAAAAAGTGTCAAGCCAAATTTGAAAAATTTTCAGTTGGCATTTGGTTAAGAACTGATTCGGTTGTTTGATTAATAGACCTTAGCTATTCTCAAAAGAATCAGAATCGAACAACATTTTGCTGCATTTTGTAGAATTTTCGAATAAGAACAATAATGATGGAAGCTCTAATGCCACTCGATCAAACGTAGCGTATAAAAATAGCGTTCGATCCAGGCTCTTTTGTAGAATAGCTAAAGGGTCTATTAATTAATTGATTGATACGTTCATTCATTTGTCCCTTCGTTATTACTTCAATTTCTTGCTACATTGAACCTGGTTCTTTCTTTCTACTTAGAGACGTGGCTGATGTGATTGATGTATATTTCCATGATGATCCTCCACCAATTGTCATGCTTGGTCACAGGTACTGTTGCCATTTTTAAACGAGGTCTGTCTTGATCATTGCTTGCTTAGCATTTCATTTACCATAGAAGCTCTATTAAGCCCCTGGGCGGCTTTTTTAATTTCAGAGACTCCAAAGGGGGGCATATTCACCAATCAAATGACAAGGGAAGGGATTATTAGAGAGGGGGCTTAATGGAGAGTGGGGCTAGATAGAGCTGTCACAATAACAGTGCTCATTGCTCGTCCAGGCGACTGGTCACATGCCTGTATCCATTCTCGCGTAAAAATGAGAGCTGGGTTAAATGAAGTCATCACAAAACATAGCGTTGCAAGGAGATTTGAAACGTCCTGGATATCGCAAAGAATTAAAAGCATTTGAGCAGTTCCTGCCGAAAGCCTCATATTCAAAAATTTTGTATTTTGATTTTCGGCTGCGTATTAGCTACTTGATTGAGCAACGGATATCCATGCTGTAGTGGAATATTGGCTTCAGAGCCTGTCAAAATTATCGCAATATTTTCTTTCCTTCCTGTTTTAGTATGGGAGGTGCAATTGCAGTGCATGTTGCTGCCAGTAAATTGCTGAAAACCTTAGTTGGTCTGGTTGTTATCGATGTAGTGGAAGGTAAGTGTTTTCCTTGTTAGTTACTTTTGCAAAAGTCTTGCCGTTCATTTGAAATTCACACAATTTGTGCCTGTTTTCGACAACAAACAAATTCTGCTACCGGGTGTCCCCAAAAAACAAAACAGATTTGATATGGGCTAGCGATGAAAATCTAGCTGTAGTCAAATGCTAATCATTTTTAAAATGTTCCTCGATAGGTAACTTAAATACTTTTTTCGTTTGTTGTTATTGTGCTTTGAATGTGGAAATGTTATTGTTGAAAGTTCAAATTTGCTGTCGCCCCCAAAGCAGAGCTTTGGCATTTTGGCCTTAGCGAAGTTTTGAAGCACAGCAAATCTTGCCACATCAAACCTTGATAGAACTTAAACTAAAAAAAAAAAAAAAAATAAAACCATATTATAACCTATTTGGTGGAGCTCAGCTATTGTGCAGTGTTTCAATTTTTCTTCTTGTTTGATCCGCTTCAGGAATTTGCTCAGGCCATATTGTCAAAACTCCGGTTGGAGATGGAGGCAAATTTGAACTTCTAAGATTAGTATTTCCCCTATTTATTGTCCTTGTATCTACGCTTATGATGTAAGCTCGTTCACATCCACGGCTGTTTAAGCTTTGATTTTTACATTGAGTGAGACAAATGTATCCACTATTAAGAATTTTTTTCAACAGATACTGCAAAGCCAATTAGAAAAATACAACTTCACTGCGTAGCTGCGATTTTAAATCAATTTTTGGAATTTATTTATATTTTACAATGCACAATCTTATCTCAAATCAAGAATTCCCGAAAACTACAGGGTGGTCCAAAAGAATTGTGCCCCGTTTGCCTAAAGATTGTGACAAAACGGCAAAATTCTCGCCAAACTCTTGTATGATGTTATTTTTCAAACGTTCAAATAAGTTTGCTTCCATCACCGTAAAAATTGGTTGAAAAATGATAGAGCTATGACCTTCAGAAGACCAAATTTGCCTGATGTCTGAGACTAGCGGTCAGCCATTTTGTACCGATAAATGGCTTCATGAATAAAATGAAACAGCAGCTTCCAATTTCATACCTCTGGTGAAAATTCTAATAATCATTAGAGATTTCAACTATTTCTTACACCTCACAGAAACTATTTCTTACCTAACGCGAAGCTATCTATTGCTGCAAAATAGTAAGACGACCGACCGCCAATAGCCGACCGCTGGTTTCAGTCATCAGGTAAATTTGGTCTTCTGAAGATCATAGCTCCATGGTCTTTCAACAGATTTTTATGGGGATGGTAGCAAACTTTAATTGAATATCTGAAGTGCAACATCATGCAAGAGTTTGGCGAGAATCTTTTGCCATTTTATCGCAATCCTCAGGCAAACGAGGCACAATTTTTGGGACACCCTGTAGTTTACTTAACGAGAGAAAAGTTTGCAAGACTAAAGCTCAGGTTTCCGTAAAGAAAAAATGATTCACCTTTCTAAGGAAAAGATTTCACAGCTCTGAGTGCACTGAATAAAATCAAAATAGAACAAGCAAAACATTATGGTTGGCTGCGATGAAGGTTTGAAAACTATTCTTGGGGGTGTCAAAGCGCTTTTTTTCTTAAGCAGAACTGTATCCTTTGTTTTACAAAATTCAACCTTGCTAGTTTGCATGGGCTTTGGCTGAAACCTATGAGTGAGTATATCAATTAAATCCACTTTCAAACTATTTTTTCTCTATGATATCAAAGTTATATTTTCTTGGGAAAGTCATTGCTTTCTAATGATAGGGAACTTTTCAGTTGGAATTATGTTCTCCCTTCAATGCTGAGCATCAAAATGTGAAATTTACATGATATTGAGCAGCTTTATGGCTGTTTTTGGTAAATTGGTAAATTGGAATTTCATCTAATGCCTAATTTCAGACGGACATAATGCACATAAACTTATGAGAAAATGTTTTTTTTAAATAAAGTCGATGCGTCAGTAAGATGATGGAATTAAAATTTAACAAATTAGTTGGATAAGTACCGTAAAAGCTGTATTAAGCCCCCCTCTCTATTAAGCCCCCCCCCCCCACTGATATCAAATTCAAGAGGTTACCAAAGATTATCCATTTATTGAGCAAGATAAATAAATTTGCATGTTAATTTTGATGTCTTTTGAGATAAAACTTTGTCGAATTCATGTATCTACCTCGTAAAATTGTATGTTTAAACTGCAAAATGTGGTGCAAAAAGGACTAAACAGTGTCCAGAATTAAATAAGCTCCCTGGGGGCTTAATAGAGCTTTTACGGTGATCCTGTGCGATTTTTCAACAATGGAAATTTTTTTCGTCTCACCCGGTATTCTGTCTGTTCCTTCAAGGAACGGCGCTTGAAGCTTTGTCAGCCATGGATGGATTTCTACAAAGCCGCCCAAAAGCATTTAAATCAATCGAGGAAGCAATTGAATGGAGGTTGGTTGCATACTACAGAGCCTAGGAATCAAATGTTTAAAAAACAATTACAATTTACAATACAAATTTATTAGTTATAGTACTTACAAAATACATAAAGATACTACAAGGGCAATACCACTGGATGCAAATGCTATGACTACCCCGCAGCATTACACAAACCTAAGACGACCTACTATGTATAATCGAAAGACTACAACAAGGCATAAAAAGAACCAAGCAAAGGAAACTACACTCAGTTTCAAGTGAGATATCAGGTGAAAATGTCCGCGATTAAAACGATTAACAATTAAATTGATAGAGGAAAAGCGGTACAATCGTTACGAAAAACAATAGTTTATGAAAGTCTATGAGATGGCGGCGGTAAGCAGAAATCGGTTGCTTTTGTCGTTCACGACTAGTAGTTTGATGACGTCACGACCGGTATGCTGCTTCAAACCAAGAAGACACTGTAATTCTTTAAAGAGACACACTCGCAAATTTTGATGTCGGAAGATATCAACGAGATTCTTCATGCATAAAGAAGAGACCTTGTACATTCTGAAAATGTATTTAGTAGTTTCGTACGACTTCTAAAAATATCATAAAACAGTAAAACGAAAGGAAAACCGACGTATTTGTACCCAAACTTTTCTGCGGCACGTGCGCATAAACAATGGAATGACAATAGACAAATTCTCGCCTTGCAAGTTTCTTTTCAAATATCTCGGTCAATTAAATTTTCGGCTTTGTGTATTAAATATATTTTCAGAATGTACAAAGTCTCTACTTTATGCATGAGGAATCTCGTTTAGATTTTCAGATACCAAAAATTTGCGATTGTGTCTCTTTAAACAAAATCAAGATATCAAAGATTTCCAACAAAAACTTGTAACCAAATACTGGAAGTTCGTTTTAAGGCACCAAAGCAAACGAAAGATGCATCAACCAATATTGCAAGGTTTAAAAAAAATTGATTCCTATGCTGTTCTACATTATAAAACAACGTATAAGAATCACCCTTGGGCTAACATTGTAGAAAAAAATTTATGAACTTTGTGAAAATTACACAAATACTAGAAAGAAGGTATGTTTCTAAGTCCTAAATGCACCAAGCACATCATTTATATTTTTTTACATAGTTGAGTTAATTCCCTAGAATTCAGAACGTTTGGAATTGTCTCAATGTATTGAGTGATACACCTGCGGAAATTCGTGAGCTACAAAAACTGGACAATTTAAACACAACTTAAAATGCATCTAAGGAGCTAGAATCTCAAATGCAACTCCCTCGAAGAACACATAGATTTTTGTCCTTGTGATTTTTATGACTGTAAACAGTCGTTATATATTATTTTGATGTTCGGAATGGTTGATTTGTGTATAAAGAATATCAAATGAAAACATCGTCTCTTTGGTATAAGCATATGGTATAAACTCACGTTACCAAATGCAATTATCTGGTGCTGTAGTTTCTTTTCCAATACTTGGAAATCCTAGCTCAACATTTTCTTTGTAGTATAAGAAGTAATCAGGTGAGGAATCTGGAATCTGCGAAAGTCTCCATTCCTGGACAACTGTACAGGTAGGTTCCATTTATGAAACTGTTTATACCACCATGCTTTCTGTAACGCAAGGCTTCGATTGACACGATTTTTTTATATACTTTTTTGGAGTTTCATCCCAAGGCATACATTCCTGATACTCTTTCTTGTCGCCATACAGTCCAATAAAATTGCCGGCAGCAGAGGCATGGCATGTGCAAGGCAAACCGATTGATATGAAGTTGTTGTTTCATCACAAAAAATCATATTAATCACGTCTTATTTGCTTATTGGAGAAGCTGGCGTGCAAATGGTGTTTATTAATTTGTGTAATCTGATAATGTCCACATTTTAGAAGGCCACTATCACTCCACTAGCTGGTGAGTCGAAAAATGCACCCACTGTTAAAAATATCATTACACAAACAATATAAAGCTAATTTAAAGATTTACGACTCCGTTTTCTGTTTGAGTGTTCAACTTAATTTTGAGATTCATTCATGATTTGCAATGCAGTATCATAGTCTCAAATCAAGAGTTCCCGAAAACTAGCTTCCGTGGAATTTGGCTAGAACTATCATTTATTGGCTCAAGTTAATCCACTTTCCAACCATGAAAGTAGAAAATATAATGTTTTTTCTAAGCTCGCTCATTTTTTTGTTGCTTTTAATGATACGGAAACTGTGAAAATGTAATTACGCTCTCTCGTCAATGCTGAGTATCAAAAAGTTAGTATTTATATGATAGTAAACAGCTCATTATTAGCTTCTTTTTTTGACAAAATGGAAAAAAGGACATGTGGCTTATTCTTGGTTTCAGCATGGCGATAATGCACCGATTTTTTGTGGAGGGAAGACAAAATAACTGTATAATTTCTTACCCATTAGTTGCCCTAGTTCTCTAACCTGCATCTCTGTTGATCAATTTGAGTAACCAAGATCAATAAACTTTTGTTTGTTTGTCGTATCTCTCTTGGCTCTAAAGGAGAGGCTTAAGAAATAATTTGCCAGTTGCAACTCGTGGGGCCTAAATGAAACAGAGCCCTGAGAGATACGACAAAGAAACACAAATTTACTGATCTTGTTCACTCAAATTGATCAACAGAGAAGCAGATTAGAGAACTGGACAACTAATCGGTAAGACATTCTACAATTATGGTTTTCCCTTCCCAAAAAATCTGTGTATTATCGCCCATGATTTCAGAAGAAAATAATGCACATAAGGTTACGAGGAAAGTCTCAAAAATGAAATTGAGCCTTAGAAAGATGACCGAATTAACATCCTACAATTTGGGTGCATAGCTTTTCCTGTCTGATTTCACAAACAGTAGCTACATTTATCTGACTCACCCGATGCATTGGGACATTGGCTTTCGTTTTATTCGCAATGTCCAAAAGTATATTGAGACATAGAAGTAAACTGCAAACGTAAAATAGATCTTGTCCCCTGAGTGACATTTTTTCTCTACTTATACCCTGGCATCCAAGTTCAGTCTTGCAATTTGCTCGATTATTTGAAACAATAGAAACCCCAACTCACTGCTCGAAAAGCACATAAATGAAATAAAGCAATTTGATCTTCAGGTGGCAATCATTACATTGTTACTATTTTGTTGAAATAAATGTGACAAAATCAACGCTAATCAACGCTACGTACCCAGCTGTAAGTTCGTATTGACTACTAGTCTTCCTTGATTTGTTGGCAGATTTTCATGACGTGTACAAGATTGTTCACTCAGCTTTGTCCACCCTGGAACGAGGCTGATGTAAGATGCGATGTATTTTGTTTTCAGATGCCCAAAAGGTAAATTAGAACATATGCTGAACTTAAACATGGATCGTAGCTCCACTTCTCCTGTTCAATCATTGATAGAAGAGACGATCTCTGAAGAAGAACTCGGAGATGAAATCGTCATCAAAGAGCAAGATAGACAACACGAACAACACGAACAACAAGAACAACAAGAACAATCGTCGCAACAAGGAGAGCAGCAGCAACATCAACAGTGTCCTGCAACTGAAAATATTGCAAGCAACATGAAGAGCAATGAATGTGTATTCATATTTTTCATATATTTCAATCACATCAAAGTCTGTTTTCCAATAAGGCTTCCTTTCCACTAGCCCGGGTTGAAAGGAAAACGGGTTAAAAGTTATCTGTTTTAAAGTGAGTCGATGGAAATGCCAGTCTTACCGTGAACTCGTTTTTATTTGTTTTCAGTCGTTTCCACCAGTCGTTTTTAGTCATTTTATCTCCCTTTTTGTCGTTTCAATTTTAATTTGAAGTGCCAAAAGTAGTGTATGTTGTTGCTGTTGCAACTGGGTGAAATGTTATCTGTTTAGAGTGTTTCCATGGACTCACAGATGGGTCAAAAGATACTTGGGTTAAAACTGATCCACTCTGAGACCCGTTTTAAAACTTATCTGTTTATCAACTGGTGGGTTAATTGTGGGAATAGATTCGATCTCCTTCGTTTATATTCAAATCTTTGATTTCAACACCGCCAAGCTGAAATGTATCTGTTTAAATAGATATTTTTGAATTATCACAGCCCATGTCGAGTTTCAACTCAGCGTTCTTCATGTAAACACGATTGAGACACTCGACACATGTTGAAGTCAGCAAGGGCTGAGCTCGTTTATGCAAAGGGCCCCTTAGACCACCTAGGCGAAAGTCCCTTTTAGTGAAACCTCATTGCACTATCTAGTATTCCTGTTGCACTCGTTTTGACAAAAAAACTTATTTTTGTTCATTTTCTACGAAGTTGATCTATTTCTAGACTTTCTTTCTTATAGATGTTTATGTGATGATGAAAACATAAATTATAGATATGGTTTCTTTACAGGAAGAACATGTATACACATGGCGTATTGATCTAACTAGAACCGAAATTTATTGGAAAGGTGAGTGGTTAGTTTCAAATCAAAATCCATAATGTACATGCAAATTTGCAGATCCATAATGGCCACTAGTTTCTCCACTTTTTGAACAGATCTGTGTGATGTGTGTCAGAGTGTTCATTCGGCTTCGCGATCAGCGTATGACGCAAGAGCAACCTGTGAACAAGGTCAGCTTTTCAACCGTAATTTCATTGTTTTTCTACCGGAAAATAACATATTCACCACGAGGGAGTTTGCAATGGTAAATAGGCTTCTCTGCAAATAGAGCAAAGAAAACACTCAGGCACAGCATCGTTTCTTTGGCTATCCATAGCTCACGGCGTGTGTGCGACATCGGTTTGAATGGGATATTTGTAGATTTTGTTGCTCTTTGCAAATGCAAGCTTTTAATCTTGCACAAACCCTTTAATTTTAGTAAGTCCTTGACACATATTTCAAGAAATTTAAGATCATTATTATAGGCAAATTTTGGAGATTTTCCATAGGTCGAAGTTTTATTAGATTGACCCAGCATTTATACTGACACATATTAAGCATAATCCCCAAAACTTCACTAACAACTTTCCTTATCTAATAGCCGTTGTCTGTTTTCTGTTGTACCTTTCTAGTTATAACGTTCAGTTATTTTTCATAGGATGGTTTCAAGATATGTCGAAGCTCTTCTTGTCATCATCGGTTCCCAAGTTATTAATACTAGCAGGTAATGAACGATTCTGGGTCCACTCTCAAGGGCTGACGAGACAGGCCAATCCTGCTCAGCAAAGATGGGTTTGATTTGAAGTGATTCATCCAGGCGGCATGATGTTACGGCAGCGTTGAAAACGCAACACCAACTTGTTCTGGGATCGGAAAAGTTTCAGTTTCAGTTCAGTTTTATATATTTTAGATTCCACTATCTACAGTTTCATAATTAACTATACCAACAAAAACTACAAAGCAGTGAGACAATTTTACAGAGAGTGAATACGTTGATACGGAAAATCAATGCAATACACAAATAAAAACAAAGAAACAAGTCCACAGGTTTTTGATTTGTAAAAGGTGTGAGGAAATTTGTAAAAGGTTACGTAAGATTGCCCTGGTATTCTCCCTCACGATTAGAAGAAGGGGAAGAAATGACGAGTGGAAATTGTCAGTCAGACTGAAATCAATGAACTGATTGTATGAATAAGTAGCCTGCATGCAGCCTCAACGCTCCTCGAAGTATTGAGGCTGCACGCAGGCTAATGAATAAGCTGCTCTTGAAAGCAAACCATAAATTTAATCCAAAAAGCTAGAGAAACTTGCCTTTGCGTCGATAATTTTGTAAACAGTGCCGCGAACTCTACCAGTTGTAAGTTGCTGTCGCTTCTTTGGAGTATCCTTCCTTTTCGACATTCACCTATCTATCCGCTAAAGTTTTGGGATGATTTGGACAGCTTCCATGCTTTCACAGTTGATTTATTTCGCTAAATATACTACAAGATACGCTCAAAATCCCAGTACGACGCTATGTTTTGTAATGGATCCCTTTACGCCAAGTCTAATATTCGAGCGCAAATTAGACGTGTGATATGTCATCTGTATGGATACCCTTGCTTGTCTTCTTGCAATAACCAAAGTTTCAGCCATTTGCAAAAAGTCTATTTGATTAATCTACAGAGGCTGAACTTTCAGGTCTTTGATGTAAAAATCAATGCTTATCCTGAACTACTTCCACTGCCAACTTTCATCCATTTCTCCAATAATGACAAGGCCATGTTTTGCTTGACGACATTCTGCATTAGCTTGCATAGTCTACTTGTATCATTGCTTTCAAGCTTCCCCATTTTTCTGTTGTGGCAAAACTCATAAACAAGGAATTTACAAAAAAGTTATCCCTTGTTGGCCAATGAATGTTTGTCCTCACAGTTGACTATAATTGGTTGGAAACGATTTGTGGTATTAGATATCTTTTCCCGCTATATTTCATCAGGCATTTTTATTGTCAGGAAGTTGATCTAGTGCGATTTCTTGAAAATGTTTTTCTTGAAACAGCGTAAATTGATCGAAAAGCATCGATCAAGTATTCCTGACTGAACTCGAACGGACAGAGTGAGTGTTACACTACTGTTATTAATGCACTTAGGTTTTTGTGTTTTTGAAAGTAAAACTAAACTTTTGCAAGAATCCAACGACTGCTTGTGCACCGTATCATAACAAAAATCAGTCTCTAAATTCTTTAGTTGTATCGACGAGTTTCTTATTGCTTTTAATGTCACTTGATAAATATATTGATATTTTGCAAGACTATTGGACATATTTGCTAAAAAAAGTACTCCTGTTTAAAAAATCATCAAAAATTGATTATCAAACCTTTGATAAAATTTTCTTTTTGAATGGTTTTGTCAAAGATCCAAAAATATTCACAGATGATAAAATGTTTGCTTTTGATACAGCAAGGTAGAAAATTAACACGTTGAAAAACCTTATTTTGAGCTATAGTTTTTTTTGCAAAATACTCAATCTTTCCTAAGAGTCAAAATTTTCAGATTTTTTATCATCATTGAAGTCTCCAATGATAGTGGACATTTATTTTTGTCATTTATGACCAAACTAGAAGTATTACATGCACAAAGAAATTGATTTGGCAATCATCAGTACTCTTTTACAGTATGATTCAAAACCAGGTAGCCCTAAAAGAGTTAAATTTGCTCATTTTAAAACCACTTACAAGATCAGCTATGTTTTGGAAAATGATTTGGTGCTTGATCTACGTGACCAAAAAAGAAAATTGAAGATCGGCCGTGCAATCAAATTTTGGTGATTTTTCAAACGAAGGTACTTTTTTTGGGACACCCGGTAGTTCTTTATTTAGCAGCCATATTAGCATGAAGAAACTGTTATTATTTCATTGTTAAAAATCTTACTATTTTTTAGTTATGTTGTCTCTTTTTTGACAAGATCTGGCTTCAAGTTCCATGTTCTATTTTTAATTCAAGGCATCGATCGACTGGATAAAGATTTGACAATTGGACAGATGCAAGGTAAATTTCTTGTTGTATTTCAACTTGCCTTTAATGCAATTCTCGTGTAACGGGGCCATGATTTACCTGTTCCGACGTCGATAGATGAATATGACCTCCCAGTCCACTTCTTATCTTTGACCGTTTGTAGCATAGGTTCCAAATCTTTAAAAAGGTTGGTGTAAAATTTAATGACCTATTTCTTTGAACCGAATGACTTCAAAGAAACTTCAGCTATTTTGCTACAATTCTACCGTTGGATTTTTCAAAAATATTCGATATTTTCAGAATTAGAGTGTTTTTCTTCGTTTTCAAGAATTCAAAAAAAATTTTCAAAAAAACTTGAAACCATCGTAATTTCTAAACCGTGTGACGCAACGTGAAGTAATTTCGAAGAGAACTATGGTTTATGGATGCCTACAATATGATATCAAGCAAAAATCTGTCACTCATCTGGTTTATGATTTAGAAATTTGATGACGTCACATCCTAAAATGAGCTGAAATGGAACATACGCTGTAATTGTGAAAAATATTCAAAATTTCTGGAAATTCCAACGGTAGAATTATAGATAAGTATCTAAAGTTTCTTTCAAGCCATTCAATCAGAAGAAATAGGTCATTGAATTTTACACCCACCCTTTTACGCCGAGTTAAAGATTTGGAACCTATGCTACCGTTCGTATGTTTTTTGTTGTTTGTTTTTTGTTCCCTGTATTGCTTTATTTCTTTGTATTTTGTTTATTTTGTATTAAGTTGTATTTGTAAAATGTTAAGTACCGTTCTTGGTGCAGGCCAGATGACCTTGTGTCTTCCTACGCCAAGAGCGGTACAGTATTTAGCATAGGGCTCAAATCTTTCAAATCTTTAAAAAGGTGGTTGTAAAATTCTATGGCATTTTCCTTTGAAAATGAATGGCTTAAAAGGAACGTATGGTACTTTGCTGTAAATCTGCGGTGGAAATTTTTTGAAATCTTGATTTTTTTCAAAGAAAACCATGTTTTATGAAGGTCTACAATATGGTGGCAAGCAGAAATCTTTTGCCTTTCTGGTCTAGGATTTAGAAATTTGATGACGTCACAGCCTCAAATATAATAAATGTCACCATTTTGAAATTAATCAAGATATCAATAAATTGCCACGGCAGACTTTCACCAAAGTATCCTCAGTACCTTTCAAGCTATTTGATTCAAAGAAAAATGTGATAGAATTTTACACCAACCTTTTTAAAGATTTGAGCCCTATACTACAGTACTTACGTATTTAAATTAGTTAGTTTAATTTGTTATGAAAACTTATCTGAACATACTCTTGGGAAGTTCTGTATTGTTCTACCGGGTGTCCCAAAAAAAGTACTCCCATTTTGAAAAATCACCAAAATTTGATTGCACGGCCGATGTTCAATTTTCTTTTTTGTCAAGTAGATCAAAGACCAAATCATTTTCCAAGACACAGCTGATATTGGAAGTGGTTTAAAACTGAGCAAATTTAGTTCAGTTCCTTTTAGGGCTACCTGGTTTTGAATCATAATGCAAAAAGCACTGATGACTGCCAGATAAATTTCTTTGTGGGTGTGAAACTTCTAGTTTGGTCATAAATGACAGAAATAAATGCGCACTATCATTGGAGACTTCAACGATGATGAAAAATCTGATTGACTCTTAGGCAAGATTGAGTATTCTGGTTAAAAAGTATCGTTCAAAATTAGGTTTTTCAACGTTTAAATTTTCTACCTTGCTGTATCAAAAGCAAACACTTTATCATCTGTGAATATCTTTGGGTCTTTGAAAAGCCATTCAAAAAGAAAATTTCATTAAAGGTTTGATAATCAATTTTTGGTGATTTTTTGAACAGGAGTACTTTTTTCTGGACACCCGGTACTATTTCAATCCAAGAAATCAACAGATTTTGTATCAATAGATTGATAACTCTACTTGAATTGGGCGTAAACAAACCTTATCTGATTAGCTCTAATCATAAGACGATTTTTGCATGTTACGCAGTGTACTGTTCGCTGAAATTCTTCTCCCAGCGTCATTGCTATTACGTTTTGTGTGAAAAATTATCGTGTAGTCACAGGAAGCCCAGGCGTTTGATTGAAGTTTAAAACTTCAAAATAGTGAAGTTTGATATCTTTCTGTCTTATTTGTTGCACTTCTCTACGGCTGTATTGTGTTTCCTTTTTTGACTTCTGTACGGTATAATTGATCGAATACGAGAGTTTGATGTGAAGTAACACTAACGCCTTCCTATATAATATTACCAAAATACCTTACAGTAATATGTATAGTAGTACCTTATGGTACGGAGTTAGTGTTACTTCACGAGCTCTCGTATTCGAACAATTACGCAGTACAGAAGTCAACAAACGAAGCACAATACAGCCATAGGGAAGTGCAACAAATAAGACAGAAAGGTAATAAAATTCACTACTTTGACGTTTGAAACGTATTATTGTTCAATCAACCGCCTGGGCTTCCTGCGGTGTAATATGGTATTTAGGCCGGAGCCACTAAGAAGGGGGTAGGGGCAGATTATCCCACGCCGAGACTTCATAGGGGCTCCTTTAAAAGGTACGATACATAGAAACGGTGCCGAAAAGTGTTTATATTGGGTTTCCACGAGTCTATGATGGTTTGTCCAAATTTCTTAAAATTGTTATTTTCAGTTCATTTCAGTTTTTCAAGGCGCCCAGATATTCTTTGTGCCTTAGGCTCCATGAAGTCTCTCGGCGAGCCTGCTTTAGGCAAAAATAGTTCACAAACCAAAGCTAGGCCATGTCATCGGAAGGCAGGAACACAAGGAATGAATCATTTCCAGTTCCGCTTCTCTTAACGAGTTCTCACCTATGTATTTTGGTCGGAAAAAGCCTGCCTTTATGTGATTATGCGTGACAAAATTGGAATCGAAATTAGTTTATGTCTTGTTGATCCCACAAGTTTTACCAATGTGAATTATCCTAATTAGATTATTAATAAAGTTTTCCGCAAGATTTCGAAATTTTATTCAGAAAGAACCACAGATATTGCCACCATTTTCGTTGGGAGTCTTGAGACAGAAGTAGTGCATTGCAACTCTTGCCCAGTATAGAAAATAAGGCGTCAAGCGAATTATGAAATATACTGGGTGAAGCAGAAAAAAGTTCCCACTTTTGAAAATTCTTGGCATTTAGAGTATTGGATTGATTGGAATGAATCAATATTTGCTTGACAGCTAATAGACCGAAGTATTTTTGTGATTTTTCTCGCCTTCTTACGAGCACTGGAAACATTGGTAAAATTAAGTTTACAAAAACTTTGTGGTTGCAAAATGACTGAAAGAGGCCTAAAATACTTGATCAAATCATACAGGACTCTTCGCTCAGAGCAACAGATAAAAATACCATTTCTCATAGGTGAGGGATATCGTCTGCACATTTATTGCCATGGGATTGAACATTTTTAGTATCTGTTTGAGAATCTATGTCTTATAACTCTTGAGACAAGTGAAACGCCCGTGAGTATTGTTTTGTGTGAGGAGAGTCATAACGATTTGATCAAGTCCTTTAGGCCCTATTTCAGTCATTTTGCAACCATGAAATTTTTGTAGAGTTGGATTTACCTATATGTGCAGTGTTCGTAAGAAGACGAGAAAAATCACAAAAATACTTCGACCTTTTGGCTTTTTGTTAGAATTTGACTCTTTCAAGTCCGTAAGTACTGGTGATGCTACGAATTTTCGAAAGTGGGAACTTTTTTCTGGCTCACCCGGTATATCGTTGGTGTTGTGGAAAAAAATCATACAATCTTCAAATTTTAGTGGTATAAACGCTTTCTTGTGTATGGCAGAGTCCTGAAATAGTTCAAATATTCCTCCGAATGCCGATTTCGTTATTTAAACGTTTCTCTTTTTATCAAGTCGAACAGATTTATCGAACCCCTCGTGTTGTTTTACCATAGAATTTGGAAACCAGTTGCCCTCACCAAAATAACCCAACCTTTTCCCAATTTTCTTTTAAGAATTGCTAAATGTTCCTCAAGTATGAAATTAAGAATAAAATCTTCCTGCGGCTCACAACTGTGGAACTGTCATTTTATCTGGACTCTGGTGCTGGGTATCCAGAGGTTATGTCACACCGTTTTCTTGAATCTAGCAAACAGTATTTTGCGTTTCTTGAAAAGGTCATGTAGGGTTAAATTCGATATTTTCCAAACATAACTTATTGCTTGATATTTCCATGGCGAGCACAAAGGGATGCTCGAGACATCGCAGAAAAATGCACCATCTTTCTTCAACTCTAGAATTTCTCAAATGAGGCCAACTAATCAAACCATTGATTTAATGCGATTTAATACAGTTTTATAAAATTGCCGTCTTATTCGTGTGATCTTTTTGCATGTTTCCCATGGGATATAACCTACTCCTTCGACTTATTACTGGAAGTCTAAAAGTTTGATATTTAAGAAAGGTAGTGAATGTCATCAGTTCTAAATTAAGTTCCATTTTTATAACAACTTTTTGCCCTTCTTTCCGTCTGAAACAAAAATACCGGGTGAACCAGAAAAAAGTTCCCATTTTTGAAAATTCATAGTATCAAGAGTACTGGATAGATCGGAATGAATCAATATTTGCTTGACAGCCAAAAGATCGAAGCATTTTTGTGATTTTTTTCGACTTCTTACGAGCACTGGAAACAATTAGTAAATTCAACTTTACAAAAACTTGGTGGTTGCAAAATGACTGAAAAAGGCCTAAAATACTTGATCAAATCATAAAGGACTCTTCGCTCAGAACAACAGAGTAAGTACAATTTCGCATGGGTGAGAGCTATCGTCTTCATATTTATTGCGATGGGATTGAACATTTTAGTGTCTGTTTGAGAATCTATATCTTGTAACTCTTGAGACAAGTGAAACGCCCACGAGTATTGTTTTGTGTGAGGAAAGTCCTAGCGATTTGATCAAGTGTTTTAGGCCCCTTTTCAGTAATTTTGCAACCATGAAATTTGTGTAAAGTTGAATTTACCTATCTTTGCAGTTGGCTTTCAACTAGAATTTGAATCATTAAAATCCATGAAGTACTTGTGGTGCTACGAATTTTTGAAAGTGGGAACTTTTTTCTGGCTCAGACGGTATATCCTATAAAGGTCTAGATTTTAAGATATTGCAACATACTTGTATATTACCTAAAGTACCCGGTGCCCTGAAAACATCTTCCTGCATCTGCCGAGAAATAAGTCAAAAGAAATAAGACAAAGTTTTGCAGTTAATTCTGACTGTGGGTCGCAAATCGTATCGCCGCGGATCGGCCTAGTGCATGATTGAATTGTGTTCCAGTGTTGTATAGTTCGCACCAATAAAATTAATATTGTTTCATTTGTTGCGTAGGAAAATTCCAAATGCATGTCCTTCCAAACTGTGGACATACTGTTCACGAAGATGCTCCGGACAAGGTAAATTTTCATCCGAATCTCTTATATGTTCGATATGCCATGGTCAATTTTAATTGCCACATTTGTTTCAAATAAAGTTGTTCAAATTCTTGTGACTACCTAATAAAAGCAATCTAACTTGTTTATACCTAATAAAAGCAATCTAACTTGTTTATAATGTGACTAGTTTACTCGATGCAGATACCTGGTGTGCCAAAAAGTATTCATTTTTGAAGCCCGCGATACATCTTACTGAGTGTCCCAAACATTTTTTCGACGTTCTTCAAACTTGAACCTCAAAAACTTATAGCTCCGTAAATATTCAGCAGATTTGCAACATTCTTGTGTCTGAAATCAATTAACAATCTTATGAATCCGCTTCTTTCATCATGGAACCCCTGCAGTATATCGTATTCTTTATATATAAATACTTTATATATATAATACTTTATAAATATCTTTTTATATATATTTTATATGTTGGACCGATGTCAAATACTAATTAATTAATCTTCAGACAAAGTCATAAATTGTGCTTAGCGATGACTGTTCTCCGCTTTTTTCTGTCTACCTCTGGCGTTATTTGTAACTTCTAGGAAAACCTTGATCTTAAATGAACCTCAAGAAATCAAAAACATTGGCCAAATTTTAGAGCAAAAAATTAGACATCGACTGTGAGAATAATCTTCGAAACTGTTTTGTTTGATTGGTAGTTTTCTCGTTGTCTTTTCTAGCTCAGTCTTTAGAAAATTTGATCACCGTTTCTCAATCGATTTAGGCTGTTTCCAGATTTGCAATTGCCAGCGTTTACACGGACCCAGTAGCTAGTCAGCCCGGGCCAACCCACCTAGACATGTAACCCTTGTCGAGGTTAGATTTGACCCATTGAAGCGGGTTGGTTTTTTGTAGAATTTTTCCGTGTGAAGGTGGGTCAGCTGAACCCGGGGTCGTGTAAACGCTTCAAATGAGCCAACCCGGGTCATTTGAACAAAAGGTATGATCATGAAAACATAAGGCAAGCAAAAATCCAACTTGCCACTTGTCAACTAATGCAACTTACAGAGCTGCCCGGGCTGGCTACTTACCACGCCACCGAGCTGCCCTTGGCTCATGTCAACAGCAACTTTTCAATGAGGCGGTTTGAACTCACCCGGGGTGAATCCTAGCCTGGGTTCACGAAAACGTGGCCTGAGTGTGAAGCAACAAGATCCCACAATTTTAGGAGCCAATCGGCTGCGTGACAATCCTCTTTAAATCAAATTTACTTTTATTATCTTTGTCGTTCAGGTAGCGGAGTTAATGGTAGCATTCTTACAACGTCACAAACTAGCAACACCAAAAAACATATTTCAGAGGTAGGTCACTATGATTAAAAATGAATTCATATCCTCACTGTATTCCCCTTATCTTATTCATCAAATGTTGCTTATCAGTTTCAGTCGTCTCCGGATAAGGTCTTCCACCATTTCCTGTTGATAGCCAAAATTCCAGGAATTCCGCATAAGCACCATGTAGCGAAGTTTGATGGCACGGAAGTAAATCAATTATGCTAAGATAGAGGAGGGTGAAGTAGATGATTGTTAATAGTGTGACGTAATTTTATGATAAAGCGACAGGGAAAGACCCAATTTCACTATGAAATATTGGGCAAATCACAGATAAAACTGTATCGGGTGAGTAGACAAGGTCTTTACACAAGGTCCCTCAACTTAACGCTCATCTCATTGAAGTGAATTGGTGTTGTTGTGTCGCTCCAGTGTGGTTATAGCGTCCATCAGTGTATCAATAGCAATAACTACAAACGTGTAATCAGTCTATCGGACGAGAACTAAAAACAATCCCCTTTTGAAAGGCCACAGCTCCCTGGGTATCAAAAAAATGATATTGTCAAATACATCATTTCATAGTGAACATGTTCAAATAGATTTTAAATTTGACCTCCCAGAACTCGGCCACTCCGTCTTGAAATTAGAAGCGATTTTTTCGAGAAAGCCCCTGCAAGAAACTTCCAAAAATTGCATAAAATCACGACTAAAATGCATATCTATTTCATCTAGCAATGACTTGCACATGCTTTAACACGTTTTATTCCTATGGGCGGATGCAAATATCATTTCGTGGAGCATAACAGCATCATTCTGGAAGATTCCATCGTCCCAAGAGGATAAAACGTGCTAAAACATGTTGAAATCATTGTGGTAAGGAAGGAATATCATAGAATTTTGGTCTTGTTTTTAGGCCTGTTTTGATGGTTTTTTTGGAGCCTAATTTCCGAATAATTTCGGAGTGGCTGAGTTCAGTCAGGTAAATTTTTAGGTCTCCTGATAGCATCGTCTTGATATTTAGGAAGTCGTGACTTTTTAAAAGGGAATGGTTATTATTGACTCAACCAGTACCTTACCAAAATTCATCAATACTAGGCACAATGGTAAGGTAGTCCCAGCATGGGTAAAATTACGGCGTACCACATTTTAAACACGTACCACAATTGACGGCACAGCTCGGATAGAGCTCGTTCTGTAGATGCTATGCAGAACCAATATTTTGGTATACGCAGACTAAACTTTATCCGTGCCCTGCCCAAAAAGATTCTGCGGTGTAAATGGGAGATGCTATGTAGAACCAATGCTTTGGTATACGCAGACTAAACTTTATCCGTACCCTGCCCAACAAGATTCTGCGGTGTAAGTGGGTGATGCTATGTAGAACCAATGCTTTGGTATACGCAGACTAAAAATCTTTATCCGTGCCCTGCCCAAAAAGATTCTGCGTTGTAAGTGGGGCTTAACTCGTTTGAATTTTCTGCATGTTATTCAGTTGTAATCTGTAGTTCTAAAGACATTCCGTGTACTATTCATGCTATTGACATATCCAAGTTACATACAACCATATAGTCACTATGGTACTACATTCCAATAAGTAAGACATGAATTAGGTTAGACGTTCTAAAGTAAAACGGCAGAGCAGAAACTGCTCGCGCATGCACGAAAATTCGTAACTGTGAGGCCCCCTAGCTCCCTGCAACAGATCCCGTACCATCAACAGCGAATCTAAATATTCTCCTATTTCTCATCATACTTTGCTTTCAAAATCAAATCAAATCATCTTCATGTTTTAAAGTTGGCGTGACATAGTTATGAGTGAATTGTTTAAGATTGCATGCAGAGATGGGAGGATTTGTTTTAAAATATTTCTTTGCATGGGTTTAACCAGATAAAGCCTATTGTGAATGACCACTGACTATGGTAACATTGACTATTTTGTTTTGTTGTTGTTGCTTTGTCATGTGACTCAGTAAGAGCTCAATCATAAATGACTTAATCATACATGGAATTTACAGTTAATGAATTTCAACGGTTATGAATCTAAACGCTCCTGGATCGATTCTCGCCAGGAGAATTTTTTTCTCCAATTGCGGTTGCCCATTCATGATAAATGCATAGAATGTTATGTAGCATTGTTCTAAATTCTTAGCAAAATTCTCGTCCATATTAGAGTAACAATGTAATTTTAACACATTTTTACTTTGTATGGAATTCATTTTCGATTCAATTTTCTATATCGAAAGCTTCACATAAAATCACCTAACATACCGGGTGGCACAAAAAACGCAACAGATTTGAAAAATTCTAATGCAAACTGTTTTATACTCAATATCCAACAATTATTTTTATTTAAATCTGCAATAATTAGACTAAATTTTGATGTATTTTCCAGTATTTTGGTGACTTGGTTGTAGAGTTAAAAATCAGCAAAATTCAAAATTGCCCCTTTGTCAAAACCAGAGCTGCTGTATTAACAATGGTGAATGTCAAATCGTAAAAAACGAGAATCCCTGCAATCACAAAGCATTGCTGACAAGCACGCAAACACGCAATTGAACAGACACTTTCATAAAGATTTCTGTCAAAATATAATCTTGCTTCCTAAGTGTCCATAATGGTTGCTTACTTTTTCTAAAATGACTAGGCCATTATCAGATTTATACTTTCAATTATAAATGAACACTGAGAACTCCCTCGAGAATGGATAACTCATGAATCAGTAAGGGATCCCTTTGTTACAGTTTCTTAATGAAGTTGTGTGCTTGTTCGTAATCATGTGACGTTTCAGGTATTGGCATGCTTTTAAATTTACAGTATACTTTGCAATAATGCTGGTAGCTCTAGTTTTGCCCTGACAGCAAGTTTGAAGTTTGTTGATTTTTAACTCTTCAATCAAGTCACCAAAAATTCCGAAGAATGTATCAAAATTTAATCTAATCATTGCAGATTTAGATAAAAATTCTCATTTGATTATTGATTTGAAACAGCTTGCGTTAGAGTTTTTTTTAATCTGTTGCGTTTCTTTGGGACATCCGGTAGACTCTCGTCCTCATTCGTTGTTTTCGCTCAGAAGGTTATCAAATGTCATAACCAATGAATCTCAACCAAAACCCGGACAAACGGTCCCATCTTTTTCGGGCAGCGATAATGCTCCATGACATGTTTGGATAAAAGCTGCAAAAATGCTCGAGATTATTCTCAAGTGTTTTGTGGAACGGTTTCAGAGTCGTGATGGGGCCAATTATTTGGAATGCGTGTTCATGTGCTTTGATGTTCGAGCCAACTGGAAAAGGGGGCTATCATCAATGCTACCGAAGATAAATCTGGTGTAAAGTTGAAAGACTTTCAGAGAGTTTATCGTCTCAGCATATCAAGACGTTATTGTTCGTGCCCAGGTTGTTATTGGAAGGCGTTTTGTTTCACGCTTTTAGCAATGATTTTCAAAGGCACAAAATTCGTTGTCCTGGTGTTTTGATAAGTTTTGCATGATTCCTTGTTGATTGAGGGTAAATTGTGGTTGTTGTAGTCCTATTGTGCAGCAAAAGATGTTGTCGCAAGTCTACATTTAACCTACGCACATAGCATAACATGTGATGTATCACTGATGTAATTTCTCAATCAAATTCTCATTAATATCATAATCCTTAACATCATCCTTATCATTGCTTATCACCATAAATCATATTATTAGTTTTCAAACTAATACTCCACAGGAATTTTTTTCAGAGTAAGGATACTCTTTCGGACGTTCGGTTTTGATTCTTTTTCATAACAAGGTTTCCGACCTGACTGAGATTTTAACTTCAAAGATAAGAGTGTCTCCTGTGATGCTTTCTGTGGCTTACTTCTATGTTTTTGCTGATAATAAAAGTGTTTCTGATTCCGCTCGACTGCCAAACCGCTACGTAGCCATGATACTTAAACTTTTGATACTCGACGTAAATGGTCAGGTACATTTCAGTTATAACCATAGTCATAACGAGTTGTAGGAAGCTACTACCTTGCGAAATTACGCATTCAAATAAGCAACTTGAGTGTAAAGACGTCATCATGCGCAAAGATTTATCCACGATCTTCGCGCGTGATGACGTCACTATGTACAAATTGCTTTTTTGAATTAGTAATCTCGAAGGGAAAATATGAAAAATGATGGAAATAAGTACGATACACCATGCATAAACGGCACAATCTTGTACCGGGAGTCCCAAAACAGTACTCCTGTTGGAAAGATTGCCAAAATTTGATTCTTCAAATTTCTTCCTTTTCCAAGCAGATCAAAGACCAAATTATTGTCTCAGATATGGTCGATCTTGTGATTTGTTTTCAAATCAGCAAATTTAGCTCGTTTTAGGGCTGCCTGGTTTTGAAGCATATGACAAAAAGCATAGATGATCACCAGTGATCACCAGTTTAATCGTTTTTGTATATCAAACTCCTATATTGTGTTCGTCTAATTTTTTGACGGGTATGTTGTTAAAGAGGATCACTTTATGATCTATTTCGTTTCCTTTCCTTAAAAATAATACCTCAACGGCTTGCTTTTGTGGATCGGGATTGAATGACATCCTCCAAACTACCGCCCATTGTCTTATCACCTCCATGTCATGGTTCATATGATTTGCAGCTTGGTTAGGTTCTTGGGCAACCGTAAACAAGGACGTGTCATCAGCAAAAAGTTTAACATTACATTTCAAGTCTTTCGTGAGATCATTCATGTAAACAAGAAAAAACAATGGTCCTAAAATGGAGCCCTGGGACACTCCTGCTAAAATATCTCCCCAACTAGAACACTGTCCATTCAGAACGGTTTGCTTTTTACGGCCTTCAAGAAAACTTTGGATAAGGGAAAGAATTTGTCCTGAGACACCACATCGTTTTAGTTTATAAATAAGACCATCATGCCATACTCTATCAAATGCTTTAGAAATATCGAGATACACGGAACGAATATCTTGAGGAGGATTACAGTCAAATGCCTCAAAAATTGTATGCGTTATGGAAATTAATTGGTTGACTGTTGAGTGACTGTTGACCATGCTATTTCGTAGTCTCGTGGAGGAAAAGGCAGCATTATAAAGTAAGACGAAGAGTACAGTTTGCATCAGCCCCACATCAACGGTGCATTATTACCTGTGTAGAAACCAAACATCAACCACGCTTAAATGGTTGCCGGTTGGTGGTTTACGTTATATTCCCGTTTTTCCTGGTTACGCCCTTGTAGGAAATGCAACTCAATGACTGTTTTTAAGGCTAAGATTACATCAAATTTAACCCAGCCAAATTTTTGCATATAATTTGTTAGTTTGGCTGGGTTACATTTCCTATCACTCAGGGCGTGATCAGGTATAAACGTAGCCATATCAATTGGGCTTGCAGACGTGACTGTTTACAAAAATGAATACTGAATCAACTGTACTGTAACTAAACATTGTCATGTGAAAATACTGTGAAAGTGTTCCAGGGCAATTTCCACTGTTCATTCAGAAAGGAGACAGTCTGAAGTTTGAAGTAGTGCGAGGAAAACATCGCAAAATATTGAGGAAGATAGCGTCCGAGAGAGCAGAGCCGTAGGAGGCATCTCAAATTTTGGGGGGGGGAGTGGCACGACACTCCAAGGGCACGTTCTCGTTAAGCTAAACGGGCACTTCCTGAAAATAGAAGAGCACTTCCTTGTTCATTGCAAAATCTGCTTATATATTTGCTTAACAGTAGTGACTTGAGCATGTTTTATCCTCGCGGGAGGATGAAATCGCCCAAAATTTTTGTTTTGCTCCTATTATGTGTGCCGGGGGGGGGGGGGGGTGTGGGTGGGGTAACTTAAGTTTCCATGATACGGCGTTGTGCCATTCAAGGCGTAAAACTACTACCCATAAATCCGGAAGAAGTTCTGAAAAATATACCCATAAATCCGGAAAAACCGAAAAAGTTCACCCATTAATGAAGTTTTACAAAAAAAACATACCCATAAATCCGAAAAAATATAAAAAATCGTTGAAAACTATACCCATAAATCCGGATTCTATCATAAAAAGGTACCCTAAAAAATAACAGAACCCCGTACCTTGGAGAACATAAGTTACCCCCCCCCCCCCGGGTATGTGTGGCATTTGCATGCTCCCAACGGGAAAGTGCGTGCTGAATAATGTACAAGTCATTGCTGCAGGCAGAAATATTAGGGACATTGATCGTGATTTTGTGCCATTTTCGAAGGTTTCTTGACAGGGGCTTTTTCGAGAATATCCCTCTCAGTTTCAGTGCTGACTGATCGATTTCCATTAGGTAAATTTTAAAAATATACCGGGTGAGTCAGAAAAAAGGATCCCTGCTTGGAAGGCCACTGCTCCATGAATATCAAAGCAATAATATTGAAAAATGTCTTGTTTTATTGCCAATATGTTCAATTAGGTTCAGTAATTTACCCGGCCTTAATCGGCCATTCCTTCCCGTGGATATGGGTGATTTTCTGCAGAAAGCCCCTTCAAAAAACCTGCAAAAACGAATGAAAACAATGAGCACATTTTCCTTCCTAAAATTGATGACACTCACATTAATTCATGTATTTTGTCCTCTTGGGAGAATGGAATCCCCCTGAATAGGTCATCGATACCAGGGGGAGGACTTGTTCATCCTCCCAAGAGGATAGCACGTGCTAAAGCGTTCACAAGTCATTGCTGTAAGGCCATTGTAAGGCAGAAATGTTAGGGAAATCTGTTCATGATTTTGGGCGCGTTTTGAAGGGTTTTTGAAGAGTTTTCTGGAGAAAATCCCTCATAACTTCAGAATGGAGTAGCCGATTTCAGTCAGGCAAATTATATAGTAGATTTGAACATTTCTACCATTAAACTATATATGTGCCGATATTATTGTCTTGATATCCAGGGAGGCGTGACCTTTTAAACGGGGATTCTTTTTTCTGACTCACCCGGTATTTTATCATATCCAATATCATTTAAAACCTTTACCTATATGATTGCCTTAATTTCCAATGGCAGTGACCTTTCAAATGGTGATGTATATTTTTATTCCTCCGGTACGTGATTCCTTATCAGCTTTCATGAGCATCCTCCGACAAGCCTATCGCTCGTGCTTTAGGTCACTTATTTTTTCAAGATTAGTTCTTATTTCTCATAGACACATGCCATCCTGTTAAATGAAGACATCTTCGAACAATTGTTTATCTTATTGCAAAAATTCACTTCTGGCCAGGTGATATTTATGCTTGTAAAAATGTGTTCAAATCAGATAGTGTTTGGTCGTATTCGTTGTACATGTAGGCAGAGAGGTTCACAGAACATATTATAGCATTGCACCGATCTAAAGTGTGTCCCATAAATCATGTCGTGTTTTTTTTCTGGACTGCCCAATCTTTGGTCCATCCATCAAATGTGCAACATTAATCCTTTCATTCCCAAATTATGAAAAAATTGTCAAAAAAATTATTTTTTGCGCTCTTTAGCATATTTTTCCATCGAATAACTCATTTTCGAGAAAAAAACGGCATGACTTTTTGCATTTTTTTCCTCCTTAACTTTTCCCAATGCAAATTTCCTTTTGTTTAGCCTCAAACGCACATTGTTGCCAAATGGCATGCAAATATTTGAGACAAATTTTATGGTAGGGGAGACCGGGGTCAATTGTAACACTTTTTGGAAAATCAGCCATATTGTCTACAAAATGATTAACTGCGCTCTTGAATGTAAATGATATTGTAGTTGCATCCCTTGGAATAAAATAGAAATTAGTTTCCATTACATGGAACCTGTGATAGTTTGAAAATCAGTGGTCAAGTGTTACAACTGCCCCGGTAACACGGGGCAATTGTAACAGATGGCTGGAGCAATTGTCACATATCTTTAAGATCATCACAGATGATTATTGCATGACTCTGCTTTTTCCTTGAACAAAATATAGCACCAAGTGGCAGATTATTCATGGCTTTAAAAAGAAAAAATTAGACATAAGACGTGGTTTTTATTTCTTTGTAAATTTGGGTGCATCAGTTGAAAAAAAATTCCATCGATTGAGAAAAAAATATTCCCTTTTAACAAATTTCAACTTTTAACTCTTTAATACTGCATGGATGCACATTGGTCGACCAGATAAGAAAATGAATCAAAACCAAACCATCGACACACTGTTACAATTGCCCCTGACCTGGTGAGCTATCGTTATTTTCCATTTTCATGTCTCATAAGCTGTGGAGCTTAAAAGTTTTAACGTAGTTTTGATCCTAAATAGATGCCATGTTTGTGATGGGAAAATGAAATGTTTTACTCAAGAGCAAAATCTTTCAGACACAAATTTACAGTGAAAGCATGTATTTACTTTCGTACTCAAAAACATGTTTTTCCCCCGAAAATTTTGCAAACTTGGCTGAACATTCTTGTATCTCAAGTCGTATGTAGAGGGTTATAATGAGCATGTTCGGTGAAAAAAATCAGATTTTTTGCACATTTCTGCAAGGCGTGAGAGTCAGTGTTACAATTGCCCCGTGTTACGATTGTCCCCGGTCTCCCCTACTGAGCAAGCCATACACAACATATGATTTAATCTGCTACAACAGACAGGTTCAGCTTAGGAATAAACCTAAGAAGCATATTTTTCAATATTCACTCAACATTATCTCGATCATTATTCTGTAACCATTTCAGTGAAGTGGAAGCACAGAGATTACTCTCCTTTTCAATGCTGAATATTTGTTATGAAACAGATTCAATCAACAGCCGTCAAAGTTCTGGTTCTTCTCTTTGCAAAACAAAACAGATGGCGGTATGGCGGCAGCCCCTGGTATCATTTCTGTTAAAAGGAAAGCAGTATCACAAATGGCAAAATGCTGATAAATGTGCATACGCAAACTGAATCAATGTTGGATGAAGGTGAAGGTGAAGTTGCGTTTTTCAGCGCCAAGCGCTGGGATCGCAGAAATAGAGCAGACCTAATCGAGTCCGCGACCCCTGTCATGACGCTCAAGTGATGGGGTCCTACCGGGTATCGAACCCACTCCGCCTGACTGTTCTGGCTGCAAAGTCAGAGGATTACACCACTGCGCCACAACACCTTGGATGAGGAGATCGATCTGCGCCAGCAACATCCAACCTCGCTAATGCAATGCTTACTAAAACATTTGATTGCAGTGAACTTCATTGAGCCATGGGTAGTTAAATGCCACAGTTGTGCTTAACCCTATCAAGCCTAGGGAGGGGGGCTAAATCAACTCCCTCTCGCGGTTTTTCTTCTGTGGATTTAACCAAGTGCACTTACAACGTTGAAACTTTCCGACTTTTATGTCCGTCGCATGATTAAAAATGAACTTTCTAGAAAAATAAAATGCATTACAAACACGATCAATTTCTAAGAGATGTCTGTGCACAATTTCGAATAAATGCTAATAAAATCTACAATAAAGGCATTAACACGATGAAATTTGATTAACTTATGCTACTTTTGATCCTCTATCCAACTACATAATTTGTTTGTAATTTGATCGTATGGTTATGCGTATTTTCGGCTGTACGCATGCGCAAATTCTTTAAATTCCTGTGTGATTACGTCATCATTTTTAACTAATCTTTCTTTTCAAAGTAAAAGCTATTCAACCATAGAATACACTAAAATTTGACTCATATTCTTATTGCTTTCTATTTTCTCACAATCAACGATTGAAGATTTTTAGTACTGAGCCCTATCGACTTCTAAAATTTTACATTATGACGTCATGAGCATGTCACGTGACACAACTAAAATATATTTCATTTTCGGGCTCAGCTCATGATGTTCTACAGTAGAAACCCGCATAAAAGAACCCAGTATTATAAGTACCTTAAGGCTGAAATTCCATGATTGCAACTTTTTAAACAACCTGAAATTGCTATGTATTTTGAAAACAGGAATAATGAGTATGAGCATCCAATTAATTTTGTTTTAAAAAACGTTCATACCTGGAATGTTATTTAATCTAGGACATGGGAAAATTGGCGGGAAAAGGATTGGCCAGGGTTAAAGAAGAGTCAGATAAAAGCAATTAAAAAGATGTTTAACCTTACAGACAACACCAAATTGGCGATTGAGGAAAGAATCCGGTTTATGACAATGAAGGAAAGGGTGGCGTTTAAAAAGTTCATGATGTTTCAGCAAATAATGAACACAAAAACTGAGTGATTGTGTAAGAAAGTAGTAGAGAATCGAAAGAAAATGAAATACATAAAATTGTTGGTACAGTGAAATAGAGGATGGTGCAGAAAAATATGAAATAGATCTAGATTGGGTTACAGGGATGAACAAATCTGAATGGAAGAAAACATTGAAGGGATAGATAATGGAAACGTTGGAAAAAAAATCAAGGGAAAAGGAGGAAAACCCTAGGATGTTAAGACACTAAAAACTGCACAAATACAGGAGATAGAATTATCTAGGAGAAGTAGTGGTAAAGACAGACGGAGAAATAATAAAAACAAAATTAGAAACGTGGGATATTTGAAGAAATATTGGAAAGGAAAGGTATCGTTGTTGTGGAGAAAAAGAAGTAACTGAACATATTTTAGAATGCAGTAAAGTTATGGATGGAAGTACTCAAGAGAAAGGCAAAGAAAGAATGGCTGGAAAGTGACAACAGTGAAGAGCTAGTACAACTTACAGAGTACACGTATTTTTTTTATAAGAAACCGCTTATAAGAAACGGTAGGGTAGGCTCAATTTTTCGAAAGTTATGAAACAACCCTACCTGAATTTAAAAATCTAAGAAACTTTTAGTTTTTCCTACCAATAGTGCAAAAGAAATTGTTCATTGCATTAGAAACATCCTTATTGCTCCTAGTTTTAGTACCAGATTCTTTGAGACAATACTACTTACATTTGATCTCTTGTTGAGAATTTCATTAATTGTTTTCTAAGATTCTTTCATACTAGGAAGTCAAGCGCTCGCTTCGCTCGCGCTTGAACATTCCTAGCTCCTGCAGAGAGCTATTTAAAAATATCTTATAATTCACCTTGAATGTACAATAACAGACTCTATAGTTGAAGGACACATAGTAATTAATGAATGTAGCCGTGGATAGAATGCGCCCGGGGGGAGGGGGGGTACATAACTTGTAGATGAACGGGGGTCTGTCGCCCGGTTTTCAGAAAGGTAACCTCTTCTAATTACCGAAACTTGCCTTGGTACCCACTTTTATGATAAATTTTGGCGGAAAACTGCCCATTTTGAACTATTTTTGCGAATTTCAGCAAAACCCCCACCCATGTTCATGAAAATCTGCCGAGAAAAGGACCCTTGTTTAGAGAATTTTCTGCCCAAAAACCCATCCATATGGGCGGCACATACCCATACCCTGAACATGTTATGTAACCCGCCCCCCTCGGGAGAATGCGAAACCTGTTGTCGTGCACCCATACGTATGCAACAGCACAAAGTTTATGCAGTTTGAAAAGTAGCCTGTGTTCCAGACCACTTGGAAAGGAAAGTGGTCTGTGTAACCAAGCACTGATCCGTGTTCAAACGATGAATTGAATTGCGAAATAATTAAGGGGATTCTTTCACGGATCTGATTGGCTGCAATGAAGTCAATGATCAACACAACGGATGTCTTTGTGAACATTTGTGTTTGAAACAAACCAGGGCTGATCGTTATCACTTTGCACGGACGTAAAAACTCAGTAGGATTAGCAGGCATTCAAATCTCCTATTCTTTCATCGTAAAAAGTCAATAGGATTAGCAGACATTGAAATTTTCTATTCTTTGTATTGTAATGTGAGTTCTTCACATGAGACAGGCTTTTCTTTTTGATAACAAAACAAATAATGATTATGCGAATTATTAGTTGCATAAATTAATTTTTCTTCAGATTCCGAAGAATATTTGTGAACACGGATTAGTGCATTGTTACACAGACCACTTTCCTTCTCAAGTGGTCTGGAACACAGGCTATTTGAAAAGATGCTTCCCAGTTTGCATATTCTAAATCTATACTTGAAAGGAAGATGAGGGTGTTTTGTATATCGCTGACCACAGCGCTCCGCAGCAAAAATATAGTTATGAGCTGTCAACCAAACTGTGTCACCCAACAACGAACAATTCCCGACCAAAAAACACCTTGATTAAAAATGATTCTACAAAAAAACTACAGCATGAAACTGTATGAAATTTTCAGAATGAACCAAGGAATGATTATGCTATCTCATGATATAATTCGTTAGTTCCTAAAAATATTTTTAAGAGTAGAAAAGTAAACTGTTCTGTTCTGCATTCTGCAAGGGAAACACCTAGCAAAAAGGCCCCGATTCCCTACCAAAAACAACCTGAGTAGAAATAATTTTAGAAAAGAACTACTCCATATAACAGGATGAGATTTTCAGAGAGCTTTAACCCTATCAAGCCTAGGGTGGCTGAATCAGCCCCTCCCCCCTAACGGCTTTTCTTATGTGGATTTTTACCAAGTGCACTTACAACGCTGAAACTTTCTGACTTTTAGTTTTTATCCTTCTTATAATCAAAAATAAATTTTAAATTCATCCCTGGGGGTAAACGTGATCAATTTGTGAGAAATGTCTGTGCAAAATTTCAATAAATGCTAATAAAATCTACAGCAAATCCAGGAAAATAATGAAATTGGAGGAATATATGCTACTTTTGATCCTCTATCCAACTGTATAATTTGTTTGTAATTTGAAGGTATGATTATGCGTATTTTGGCTGTACGCATGCGCACATTCTTTGAATTACTGTGTGATAACATAATCACTTTTTACAAATTTTTCTTTGCAAAGCAAAAGCTATTCAACCATAGAATACATTAAAATTGGACCCACGTCCTTATTGCCTTTCGTTTTCTCACAATCAACGATTTAAAATTTTTAGTACTAAACCCTATTGACTTTGAAAATTCTATATTGTGAAGTCATGAGTACGTCACGTGACATAACTAAAAATAGATTTCATTTTTGGGTTCAGCTCCCCGGGGGGGGGGGGTACTTCACATATTTTGGGTACGGGGACGTGCCATCGGGAAGGGTATCGATTTTCACGATTTTGGTATAAGGAACGGTATCGATTTTCACGATTTTGGTATAAGGAACGGTATCGATTTTCGCAATTTTGGTTTAAAGAACGATTTTGGTATACCTTTTCGGAAAATTGGTATAAGGTCGGGTATACTTTTTCGCAAAATTGGTATAAAGTCAGGTATACTTTTTCGCAAAATTGGTATAAGGAACGGGTATGTTTTTGAAGCTTCGATGGCACGTCCCCGACCAAAACCTGGTCAAGTACCCCCCCCCCCCCCCCCCCCCCGGGTTCAGCTCATGATGTACTATGCACATGCCAAGTTTCAAGGCTCTACATTGTTCAGAACGGAAATAAAACAGGGAGGGGGGGGGCTGAATCAGCCCCCACCTAGTCTTCCTGGAGCATCAAATACCCTAGGCCTGATAGGATTAAAGCACAAGTGAGCTAGCTTCCCGCAAAATCCGCCAATACCAAATAATTTCAGATTTAACAGAGTCTGTATCTGTAATCAGTGAATGCAATCTGCCCTCTTCTGCAGGAGAGTTACCTTTCATATCAATGCCTGAAGTCCCCGTGGACACTGCACTGTCTTTGTGCTCCCCCTTTTGTTTGAGTTGTGTTGTTAATCACAAAAAAACAGTGTTTATCGCAAAACTTTCCTTATGATTTCTTTTATCTACTTTTGAATAAAAATGGCATAAAGCAACACTTCTGGTTGCGCCAATTGTCTCTCAATGAACTGATAATTCTAGAAGAAAAATGAAGATGGCGCATAGTTCTAACATTTTTACGTTGCATTGTGCTGTGCTGATTCGCGCATGGGAAATACAAAATTTCTTCATCTTCTTGAAAGGTAGCCAATGTTTTCCATGTAAATAGCAAGAATGTTAGGGTATAAAAAATTCTGGCATAGAATTGTGAAAAATCTTCAGAAAATACCAAGGGCGCCTACCTTGTACTGTATCCGTGACCTGTGTTCACAGAGTAATTGGTGTCCTGTGACCCAGTCCTGTTTATCTGTGTATATCATAAGAAACAATATGTGTCTCTGGAACTCAAATGTCAAAGCAGTCCTGAAACTTCTATCATTAGACGCAATATACAATAATGCCAAACATATACAACAAATGTACAAATGCGCTTTTCAACATGATCAAGAGAAAACTTAAATCATTTTTTATTGAAAAATGGAAAATTAAAATAAACAAAGCCTCCGAGACCTCTCAAGAGAACAGAAAACTCCGTTGTTTCAAACTTTTCAAGACAGATTTTAAAATCGAGGAATACTTGAGTGAGGAGTGAGATACCAGGTTTCCAAAAACGGAAGGTTCTGTCAAAAATACGATGTTCGGATCATGATCTACACGTCGAGACAGGAAGACACAAAAATCTAAGCCTTCATCAAAGATTGTGCAAACACTGCGACTCACAAGATGTTGAGGACGAAATACATTTTCTATTAAGATGCAATAAATATGCACAGATAAGGGACGAAATGATGCTTAAATTCCCTGAAATCACGATTTCCCCTCCTGATAAGGACCTAACAAACGAGTTCAAAGAAGTCATGTCGTGCCGAACACTTCCTAAGACCAGTCTTTAATTATGTTCCTATGCAAAGCAAAGAACCTTCGTGAAAAAACCTTTTGGAGTCATCATAAACTCGAACATTCGCAATGAGCCTAGTATACGTGCCTATATCTAGTACAAGTTTTGTGCTACATTTTCACCGCAGTTCTTTTTGATTCATTTTAGTTCAGTGCTTTCTTATCTTATTTCACTATATTGTTACTGTATTTTATATTAGTTTCGTTATGTTAGGTTATGTTTTATGTTTAGTTTAGTTAGCTTGCCATGTCTGTAAACTTAGGTAGTGCATCATGATGATATCTATAAGAAACCAAGGGGTATGCAACTTCTGCAGGTAAGCCAATCAGTGAGCTGGATCTCAAGAGAAGATTATCACAAGCGCGTTCTATCCGTTGTGGTTTCGGCCAAGCAAAATTGTTTACACAAGCCTTTGTTCAACCAGATGTGAAAAGTGACACCGTATGCAAACTCGGGGGTCGCGTGAAAAGTCAATCCTCAAGATTATTTGAGGACGAGAGTAGTACCTGAGAATAACAATAAATACATGTTTAATAAGAAACGGTTTTCAAGAAATTCTGCCTGCACCTCTAGAAAATTAAGAGACCATGATAAAAAGAAGAGGTCAAGTTCCAAGTTAATAACTATTTTTTCAAATGCACTCTTCATTCAAATTCTACAGTTTCCTTTCATGCACCAGACAAATTCTTAGCCTAATATTGAGAATTTAAACTTATTAAAGGCTTGCATGCTATTGAACCAATTCTTCCTTCATGTTATGATACTTTGAATGAAGGAAAGTACTTGCAAAATCAATATTTCAACAACAAAACGGTTAATTTAAGCAACTTTGCTTACAATTCGAGCACTTGTCCTGTTCAAGACAACACAACAAGTCAGACCATGGGTAGTTAGACACTGCTGATGTGCTTATATGGAGGAGTGCTGGATAATATGTATCTGCGGGGGAAATTTTCTATAGTACTGCGGAGGAGATATTATGTATCTGCGGGGGAAATTTTTTATAGTACTTCGGAGGAGATATCGGGAGCGAAGAGAGAAGGAGAGAGAAGAAAGCTTCATGCTTATTCACTTTGGTGTCCTGTCACCCACTCTAAAAGCTGACCGTTCCAAGGGTCAAAAGTGAAGAATAATGTTGAACAGTTTGCGGTCCACATATTTGTAAATAATGCATCAAAGAATGCAACCATATGGAATGTGACTCCCTCGATTGAGTACGAAGGCGCGTGAATTGTATGCGAAGGAGCGTGTGGTGTTTTTAAATTTGTGGTTTGTTTAGGAAATCATACTCAACTTGTTTTGCGAGACTCAGATGACTGCTCGGCACCTCGAAGTTCTCTCACTTAACTTGAAAGTTTCTTAAGCTCTTGGAGGCTTCGAACATTGCGATTTTTCGATTGAATGGCACCGTTCGGATCATTTTAAATGCGGGAACAGCCAGACAGTTATGAAACGAAGATATACCTATCTTTGTGGGGGCCGAGGGCCGAGGGCCATGGTGCCGAGGGCCGGGGCTGGGGGGCCGGGGCTGGTGATTTCGAATAGCCGATTTTTACTGAGACTTGCAGCAAGTCAACTTCCGCCCTTGCGGTCTGATAAAGCCTGTGCTGAAGAAAAACCGGACAAACAGGTTTGACCGCCACCCCGCAGAGGGAGAGGCACTGTGCATGGGAGAATATTAACTACGGTTAAAGGACTCTAACCGACATTGAAAAAAGTGAACAATTATGGCGCGCTTCTGGGACACTCTCGTCTCTGTACTGTGTCACAGGACACCAATTACTCTACAGTACTGGGAATAAACACACTTCCTACAAGGCAGGCGCCCTTGTCTCGGCTTACCAAAACATAAATCGTTATTTGTGTCACTTGTGTTAATTACAGGGTTTCAAATTGCCGCTCCTTTATTATCTTTATTATCTTTATTTAATTTAGGGTTTGACTAGACGGCAAGTCCAGCTTTTGACCCACCAATCCCTAGTCTCATTATTGATGTTAGTTTTGAATATTTAGACAACACAAGCGCTTCCTATGGCTTTGTTTTCATGAAAGATTATTTGACATTTTCTTTTGACTGTTTGACATTCGTAGATTTTCTGTCGTGTTTTTGCGCAGCATTGTAAAGGGAACCAAAGCATATACAAGCCTTTGATAAAAATAACCATGCAAAGATAATAGGCTGTGGCACGTGCCACACCATATTTGGGCAGCTTATCGAAGTCAACAGAAAATACCAATATCTGATTGGCTAGAGATTTTATATGCTTACATTCCCGTTAGGGAGACAAAGTGCTGACGCTCTTGTTTTGTGAGTGAATCAATGTTTAGGGCTCAAGGGCTCACGTTATCATTTCTCTAGTTTGCTCGTCTCCAGTTATTCGCAGGTGTTTGTGGGTGTGATAAAATGTCTTCAAAATTGTTTTTCGTACTATGTTTTGCTTTTGCAAGCGTTTGCACAGTGAAGTGTGAAGAAGGCTTCAGATATGACAGCAAGTGTTTCAGTTTATGCCAAGAATTCGTTCCGTTCATACAGGATGTTATTGGGCAGAAGAGCTCTGTTGCTGGGGCCGCGCCTACGGCGATTTTGTACAGGATGGTTAATGAAAGAGCTACAAAATTTTGTTTATCTAAATTGGAGAACATGGACAAGGTATTTTCTTCATTTTTCTTTCATTCTAATTCATGACTCGTTACACTCGTTTCAGACAAACAATCTTTGCATGAAGCCAAACTGTATGTTGAAACCGAGGGGTATGGAACGCCGTTTGCACAAAAATGACATAAACATAGTTTATGTTACATAAACTATGTTTATGTGCACATAAACTCAGTTTATGTAACATAAACATAGTTTATGTGCACATAAACATAGTTTATGTACATAAACTATGTTTATGTGCACAAAAATGGACATAAACTATGTTTATGTCCATTTTTGTGCAAACGGCGTGGTGCCCATTGTTATGAGACGCGTCTAAATTATTCCCCGAGGATCAGTTTGCAAATTACGGCACTCTTTCTTGTGAATGCTTGGGAGAATTTAGAGTGAAGTCGGTTAACACGTTCCTCATAAAAGAGTGGAAAGACAGCACGTGCCGCGTCAATCTTGCACAGATTCGTTTCGAATATTGTTGGAAAGTATGGAAATTACGTTTTTGCGTTTTCGGTCCTAAATAAATTATGATTAACGGTAAAATTAATTTTATGAATACTAAGAAACTAAACAAGGAGTCTTGTTCGCGAAGAATTGGGCCCAAAGTTAAGAAATCGAAATATAAAGTTCAGATCCCAGGGGGGCGACTCGGTAGTTTAAGGTGAGGTGCCCGTACAAAAATTCGTGACGACGTAAAAAACTTGCCAAAATTATTTGAGAGCTTAGTCTATTTAGCCCTTTGCAAAAGTGTTCACAATAGATTAAATTTGATTCTGCAATAGGGTTTACAAGAAGTCTGAAACATAGATTTTTTGTTTTTAATGTTGAAAAAGCGTTTCATGATTCAGTTTTTAGTTTTTTTTAAACGTTTGGTAACCATTAGGAATTCGCAAAATTTGCACATCTCAAGATAAAATTTTCAATCGACTTTTTCACTACATATTCTGCAAGGTTTAAATCTTTCAAACAAAACGAAGATCATGAAAATCGAGTCAGTGCAAGCAGTGCAAGCTAAGAAATTTGAATTTTAAATTAAGTGCTATTTTGTGCCCTTACTGTGCTAAGAAAGAGGCCTAAAGTACACTTTGTGTGCCTAACTTGAAATAATACCTCAGGCTACGAATGGAAATCTGGATCACATTGCACAGGTGTTCTGAATGCGATAATTCCGCTATTGTTACCGACGTGACGCTACAGGGACTCATTATGACTATGACTATGACGCCTTCTAGAACAATGACTATGAGGCCGTTTGCACAAAAATGGACATAAACTATGATTATGTACATAAACTATGTTTATGTGCTCATAAACATAGTTTATGTACATAAACTAGGTTTATGTGCACAATATTGGACATAAACTATTTTTATGTACATAAACTATGTTTATGTGCACATAAACACAGTTTATGTACATAAACATAGTTTATGTGCACATAAACATAGTTTATGTAACATAAACTATGTTTATGTCATTTTTGTGCAAACGGCGTTCCATAGAGGGGTGTATCACTCTTCTGAAAAGCCGTACGAGATTTTTTAAAACAATAGGATTTCTAGGGATTTTTTGCGGATTTGTCTTGAAAACAAAAGGATTCTTGCCAAAGGTGTACGAGATTTCTACAGAGTGATACGCCCCTCGGTTAAAAAATTGTAATTTTTATGTCATTTGATTATATGAAACTAAGGTCTGGTGCTTGCAGGCAATTTCTTACATTTTTTGGCCATTTTGCTACCAAAAATTTTCTTACGTGTTTCTTATACTTTTAATGCCGGAAATGTAGAGTTAAATTTGTTTTATCTAAAGGACTTACAAATTACTTAGTAAGATCTCAAAGAAAGTAAATAACATAATTCGCACTCAAAATAATGTCAAAACATTTTTGAGTGCAGGAAAATTAAAATTGTAAATTACAAAAGTCTCTTAGCTTTTTCAATCCACCTTTTCAAGGTAAGAGGCGCGAAAGCGGCAGTTTTTTGTTATTTGAGATGTTGCATTTTTTGGCCAAAATCTTGTTCTGCGTACAAAGTTTAGCAAAATAGCAAATATTCACATTCACATATGTCTTCATTTAAAAATTACGACAATGTTAAGAATTTAAAGTCATATGGGCTTTGACCGTGAGATCAAAACTCCGATTTCATGGTCAAAGCCCTTATGAATTCAAATCCTTTATATCATCATAATTTCTAAATAAAGACAGATATGAATGGGAAAATTTGTTTCAACCCTAAACTTTGTACGCTCAATAAGATTTTAGTCTCAAAAATGCAAAATCTCAAACAACAAAATACTTCCGCTTTGGCACCTCTTACCTTAAAAAGGTGGATTTAGGTAGGGTTGTTTCCGAACTTTCGAAAAATTGAGCCTACCGTTTCTTATAAGCGGTTTCTTATAAAAAAAAATAAATGTAACTAATAACATATACAAATACATATAGATGTATCAGAACTTCAAAAGCATTCAAATATCATTTTTCAAGCAGAGACGTACGAACCAAGGGGCATTAGAGGCATGTGCACCCCAAGAGATTTTGCAATAAACAAAGAAGTGTCCTTTTTGTTGTTAGAAGTTTTAGCTTAATAGAAAAGTGCCCTTGAAGTGTCGTGCCCCCCCCCCCTCAAGTTTGGGATGCTTCCTACATCCCTGTTTCGAGAATCGAGATTGCAGACGTAAACAAGATGCACCTTCAGTTAATCAAGACTTGACATTGACTTCATTGGTACTGACTACTGCAATGTGGAAACTCACTTTGGAAGCAGGATCACCTGCAGGGTGTCCCAAAAAAATCCTCGGCGTTTAAAGGCACTGTGTCCATATATCAATAATTTGCATGCACGAACAGTTGAAACTGCTGACACGATGCTGACATCCGTGTAACTGTTCGAGAATTTGATTGGTTTAGGGCAGGCTGTTTTATACTGATCACATGAAAATAAGGCGAGATTTCTAAGCTGACGAATTCAAAAGAACTTGTCGAAACATGCCTTTATGTTCATTAATCTGTCTCAAAACATAAGATCCTTTTGGATGATTACAAAGTCCGTCCTGAGCTAAGCAAGCATAAGAAAATCTGAATATTGATTTCTTCATAACCCCAAATGATCGTTGATGCTGTTTTAGCTACAGTCAGAGAGGATGAATGTTGCTGCTAAAGTCGCCTTCAACAGAAAATCAAGCGCCTTGTATAAGGACAAGAATCGCCTGAAAAGCAATATTTTGATCTTTATGTCAAACGAGGATGATACGCAAAAAATCAAAATCATTACCCCTAGTTTGCTTAGTCTCTGCATGAAACTATTGGTGCATCTGTGTCATGTCAGATTTACGATAACGCAAAATTACTTATGTTTATGCAGAACCCTGCAGAACGTTTCTATTCGTGGGCATCTAGTTTGAGACAAGCATTGACGAAAATAACCTATGTGCAGAATCATATGCATGAAGATGTTTTGGTTTCGTGTGATCGCGTCCCTTCCCCCAGTCAATGGCGCCATTGTTTGCTGGGATTCTGCACCTTTCCTCTCAACTTCACCTGCGATGATTGCATCCGTTGCTATGTAGGAGGGGGGTCCTTCTACCTTTGGTGATGCTGCGAATGCTAGCCTCTGTGCAGGCTGCCGGTTACATCATCCCCTAAAGTTGACTTATTTGCATAATGAATACTATCAATAAGTGGCTAATGATGCGTTCGTTCTAGAAAACGATTGTTTTAACATAATTAAGCTGCTAATGAAGTCAAGAACGTGCCAATTCTGGGTAAATTTGTTGTTGTGCCAGGGTAAACATCAAGGTGATTTATCCATCTTATGGTGTCAAATCTGTCTAACATGAAATAAGCCGACGTCAAATGTTACTATCGGATCGCGGGAAACTTCTGTCTTGTATGCGCTTTCTGTGCGCTTTCTTTATTTCAGGGCCAATTAGCAGAGATAAAACGTTAATCAATTGCTTTAACGAGCGTGACGGACTTTCTTTCTGACTTTCTGACTGACCTGGAGCCCCCTCTTAGATTACAAAGTTGGACTTTGTAATCAAATCAAATGAAATGTCATGTGAGATTTACGATAACGCAAAATTACTTATGCAGAACCCAACAGAACGTTTCAATTGTTGCTATTCGCGGGCATCTAATTTGAGACAAGCAGTCACGAAGATAACCTCTGTGCAGAATGATATGCATGAAGATGGTTTGGTTCAGTGTGATCTCGTGCCTTCCTCCTGTCAATGGCGCCATTGTTTGCTGGGATTCTGCAACTTTCTGTAGCTGTGTAGGAGGGGGATCCTTCGCAGCCTCTGTGCAGGCCGCCGGTTACATCATCCTCTAAAGTTGACTTATTTGCATAATGAGTACTATCAATAAGGCTAATGATTCGTTCGTTCTAGAAAACGATTGTTTTGACATAATTGAGCTGCTAATGAAGTCAAGAACGTGCCAATTCTGGGTAAATTTGTTGTTGCGTCAGGGTAAACATCTTGGTGATTTATCCATCTTAAGGTGTCAAATCTGTCTAACATGAAATAAGCCGACGTCAAATGTTCCTATAGGATCGCGGGAAACTTCTGTCTTGTATGCGCTTTATGTGCGCTTTCTTTATTTCAGTGCCAATTAGCTGAGATAAAACGTTAATCAATCGCTTTAACGAGCGTGACGGAAGTGGGTTACTTACTTACTTACTTTCTTTCTTTCTTTCTTTCTCACTGACTGACATCGAAGCCCCCTCTTAGATTACAAAGTTGGACTTTGTAATCAAAAATGACGAAAGATCACATGTTTTCGAGAAAAGCAATCTGTCCCCTATTGTTCTGACCTTGGTAACTGCTTTATTTACCTTATTTACGCTGCAGCTAAATTCATACATCACTGAGTTTCTATGACCCTGATTTCCTTGGATAAAGCGAATTAACACCAACTTCTGGAATATGCAATAGAGATCTTTATGGATTTTATTTTCATTCATCGATGGGGACAGATTGCCTTTAATTAAATGTTAGTAAATAACGAAATAATGAACGGGCATGTGCCCCCCCCCTCCCTGTCAATTGGTACCCACGACGCTGTAATACACCTAAAATATCGATCTTGTTGCTCCCCAAAGTTATTCAGGAACACAGAAGATATTTCCTTAATTAATTAGTGACCGGATACGTAAGGCAAAGTAAGGTCGGACGAATAGTTTTCCTTGGTGCAAGTAGCTTGTGAAAGTACTTGTGTCCATGTTGTGTTCACTTGCACTTAAAGCCGTTTGAAGTCCTAGCTAGGCAGTAGTTATATACATTTTGGAGTTAGATTATTCAAGGACGATCGGTGCTTGTGAGAGACTAAGTAGTGCCTTTTTGATTACAAAGTCCAACTTTGTAATCTAAGAAGGGGCTTCGATGTCAGTCAGTGAGAAAGAAAGAAAGAAAGAAAGAAAGTAAGTAAGTAAGTAACCCACTTCCGTCACGCTCGTTAAAGCGATTGATTAACGTTTTATCTCTGCTAATTGGCACTGAAATAAAGAAAGCGCACATAAAGCGCATACAAGACAGAAGTTTCCCGCGATCCTATAGGAACATTTGACGTCGGCTTATTTCATGTTAGACAGATTTGACACCATAAGATGGATAAATCACCATGATGTTTACCCTGGCACAGCAACAAATTTACCCAGAATTGGCACGTTCTTGACTTCATTAGCAGCTCAATTATGTCAAAACAATCGTTTTCTAGAACGAACGAATCATTAGCCTTATTGATAGTACTCATTATGCAAATAAGTCAACTTTAGAGGATGATGTAACCGGTGGCCTGCACAGAGGCTAGCAGTCGCAGCATCACCGAAGGTAGAAGGATCCCCCTCCTACACAGCTACAGAAAGTTGCAGAATCCCAGCAAACAATGGCGCCATTGACAGGGGGAAGGCACGAGATCACACTGTACCAAAACATCTTCATGCATATCATTCTGCACAGAGGTTATCTTCGTGACTGCTTGTCTCAAATTAGATGCCCGCGAATAGTAACAATTGAAACGTTCTGTTGGGTTCTGCATAAGTAATCTTGCGTTATCGTAAATCTCACATGACATCTCATTTGACACAAATGCACCAATAGTTTTTTGCACGAACTAAGCAAACTAAGGGTAATGACTTTTGATTTTTGCGTATCATTCTCGTTTGACATAAAGACCAAAATGTTGCCTTTGATGCGGTTCTTTTTCTTATACAAGGCGCTTGATTTTCCATTGAAGGCGACTTTAGCAGCAACACTTATCTCTCTGACTGTAGCTAAAAACAGCATCTACGATCATTTGGGGTTATGAAGAAATCAATATTCAGATATTTTTAGCTTGTTTAGCTCAGGACAGACTTTGTAATCATCCAAAAGGATCTTATGTTTTATTACAAAGTCCTTTGTAATCTAAGAAGGGGCTCCGATGTCAGTCAGAAAGAAAGAAAGGTAGTCACGCTCGTTAAAGCAATTGATTAACGTTTTACCTCTGCTAATTGGCACTGAAATAAAGAATGCGCACAGAAAGTGCACTCAAGACAGAAGTTTCCCGCGATCCTATAGCAACATTTGACGTCGGCTTATTTCATGTTAGACAGATTTGACACTGTAAGATGGATAAATCACCATGATGTTTACCCTGGCACAACAACAAATTTACTCGGAATTGGCACGTTCTTGACTTCATTAGCAGCTTAATTATGTCAAAACAATCGTTTTCTAGAACGAACGCATCATTAGCCACTTATTGATAGTATTCATTATGCAAATAAAGTCAACTTCAGAGGATGAGGTAACTGGCAGCCTGCACAGAGGCAAGCATTCGCAGCATCACCGAAGGTAGAAGACCCCCCCCCCTCCTACACAGCTACAGAAAGGTGCAGAATCCCAGCAAACAATGGGGCCATTGACTGGGGGAAGGCACGAGATCACAGTGAACCAAAACAGCGTCATGCATACGATTCTGCACAGAGGTTATAACAATTGAAACGTTCTGCAGGGTTCTGCATAAGTAATTTTGCGTTATCGTAAATCTCACATGACATCCAGTTTGAGACAGATGCACCAATAGTTTCATCATTCATGCACGAACTAAGCAAACTAGGGGTAATGACTTTTGATTTTTGCGTATCATCCTCGTTTGACATAAAGACCAAAATATTGCATTTCAGGCGATTCTTGTCCTTATACAAGGCGCTTGATTTTCTATTGAAGGCGACTTTAGCAGCAACACTTATCTCTCTGAATGTAGCTAACTAAAAACAGCATCAACAACGATCATTTGGGGTTATGAAGAAATCAATATTCAGATATTCTTATGCTTGTTTAACTCAGGACGGACTTTGTAATCATCCAAAAGGATCTTATGTTTGTTTATGTACGAAGTAAAACGAGTACATATAGGAGTGGAGTTGTGTAACGCCGTAACTCACTAACTAACGAACCAAGAACGCATTCCGCGAACCAGCTAAGAATGCCAAGAATGCAATCAGTTGCCAACAGCTGTGCTGTTGCTGCGCCTCCGCACCATCAGATCACCGCATTTGCTGAGACTCTTTTGGCAGAGCACCAGGAAAACAAACCATTTGCACTAATTATTTTCGATGTCATGTGATCAACGAAAGTTGTAGAAGAAACGTTGTGACGCAGTCGATTCATGTCCAATTAGACCACAAATGAGCCCATTAACCATATTGCATGTTGCTCTCTTTACAAAAGTGTTGGCAGATTTTCAATTCAACAATTTTGAATACTGGAAGTAAATATCTTCATTGGTACCTGGACTTCTGCTTCGAAGCCAATCCCACAAAGGCTACGTTGCTTTTATGTGCCACCGCAGAGGTCGCCGCGTTCGACCTCGAAGATACTTGCAGGCTGGTTGGGTTAGAGCTTCACTATCGTACACATTCCAAAATTCTAGATCAAATGAGATGTCATGTGAGATTTACGATAACGCAAAATTACTTATGCAGAACCCTACAGAACGTTTCATTTCAATTGTTGCTATTCGCGGGCATCTAATTTGAGACAAGCAGTCACGAAGATAACCTCTCTGTGCAGAATGATATGCATGAAGATGTTTTGGTACAGTGTGATCTCGTGCCTTCCCCCAGTCAATGGTGCCATTGTTTGCTGGGATTCTGCACCTTTCTGTAGCTGTGTAGGAGGGGGATCCTTCTACCTTCGGTGATGCTGCGAATGCTAGCCTCTGTGCAGGCCACCGGTTACATCATCCTCTAAAGTTGACTTATTTGCATAATGAGTACTATCAATAAGGCTAATGATTCGTTCGTTCTAGAAAACGATTGTTTTGACATAATTAAGCTGCTAATGAAGTCAAGAACGTGCCAATTCTGAGTAAATTTGTTGTTGTGCCAGGGTAAACATCATGGTGATTTATCCATCTTATGGTGTCAAATCTGTCTAACATGAAATAAGCCGACGTCAAATGTTGCTATAGGATCGCGGGAAACTTCTGTCTTGTATGCACTTTATGTGCGCTTTCTTTATTTCAGTGCCAATTAGCAGAGATAAAACGTTAATCAATCGCTTTAACGAGCGTGACGGAAGTGGGTTACTTACTTTCTTTCTTTCTTTCTTTCTTACTTTCTTTCTTTCTGACTGACTGACTGACATCGAAGCCCCTTCTTAGATTACAAAGTGGACTTTGTAATCAAAAATCTATAAAAATATTGTAGATTCAGATTTTTCTAGAATAGCAAAAAGGTCTATTGTAGATCGCAGATGCTGTAACTGCTTTTGAAACCTGACACGGGACTGTTCACGTCAGGCCTCAATCAATAACTTGATGGGGTAAATGAACGTCTGTTTAGAAATGTTACTTTCTTGGGGCAAATGTTACAGTTGACTCGAGTTGACTCTGTGCCGCTGTGCAAGCATCAATCCACGGGAACATGTTTTCCTTTTAGATCGAACAAGGGATGCGAGGACCCCTTAAAAACTAGTCCTTGTGTGCTGAAGGACTGCCCACTCCAGTAGAAAATAGAAATATGAAACAAGAAAAGTATCGGAATTGCCGCAGCTTCAAAGAAGCTCATTGCTCCCATCTGAAGATCACCATGTGCTCTTTCCTTTCTGCAATGGTTATTTTTGTATTGTATTTATGATGCTCTGAAAGATGAGCCAACATAATTACTTTAGCCTTAGAAACAGAAAACGTCACATGTAAGAGTAGAGGTAACGCCTAGAAACCAATTGAACTTAGATCACGATAGTGCAGATAGATTCTACGATACGAATCTGATCACCTTATGGGCACAATTTTCCAAGATCAACAAGATTTAGATGCTACAGCTAAAATTAGGCAAATAGAAATAAACAAAATGCAGGGCAAATTAAAATAGCATAATGTAATACTTTTGCTGTTTGATAAGCTCGGATTTGTTTGTTGAGTCAGGAGATGCATATGTAAAGAATAAAAGGAATTTAATTTCTTATTAATTGGGTATTCATTACTGCACTATCAAGTACATTATCAAGACAGATAAACTATGAATAAGGGGTGCTGAGTGGCAGTATTTGGGTCGTATCGACTAATTGTATTTTTATGTTTGAAGAATGAAAACATTATGCAGGGGCTTTTGCTCCAACCGGAAGGAATACACCTACCTACCTACCTACCTATACATATAGATACCAAGGAATCAGGAATGTTGTAACAATAGGCATTATTTATGATGACAATCGAAACAATCAGCGAAACATTTGAGATATTTATAGGCACTGTTAATGTGCACAATCAAAACAATTCAGAGATCTTTTGGGCTAACAATCAAATTTGGCGCAGTTGCCAAGTCACATTTCCTCATTAAGGCTAATTACTTCTCGCTCCTAATATTAATCGAGCTGCCAACTCATTACAAGGCAATTTTTAAAATTTGACCTCTTTGACCTGGCACACTGCCCTTACTGTTTGAAATCTTCGATATGGATAACTGTTGCCAAGGGAACCAACCAACACATATAGTACTATCAAGAAACGAGTGTGGCACTGTTATAGTGGCAACTCTAGTCGGGATAAAGTAAACAATTTGTCAATACAATCTTGTCGGCTATCCTGTAGTTTCACTCAGGGCAGTAGGAAGCATCTTAAACTTGGAGGGACACGGCATTTCAGTGGCACTTTTTTCGTAAGAAGAGCACTTTAATGTACATCAGATTTTTGACGATAAAAATGTGATATATAGAAGAAAATAGTATGAATGCTGATAGATATCCGATTTCCTTCACAATGATACAAAGTGAAAAGTACACATGACCAAATCACGAAGTAAATTATAACATAATTAAACTACTTTCTGTCCGCAATTGGTCTTTAAAAGGGGCACATCCTGAGACAAAAATGGCACCTTTTTGTTTGTTACAAAATCTTGGAGGGCACGTGCCACCAGTGCCCCTGGTTCCCTACGTCTTTGGACTCTCGCTACATCTAATGTAATAGTTCTGATGCATATCAAGAAATCTAGTCTGCTTCATCAAGTGGGCTCGTTATTAGGCTACAGCCATTTCGATATGAACTAAATTGTGCATTGGAATTGCAAATAGATATTCAATTACTTTTAGGCAAGCTATGTGCATGATCTCATTCTTCAAACATGGCTAATGGGGGCCTTTAATTATGTTTGAAGAATGAAAACATTATGGAGGGGCTTTTGCTCCAACCGGAAGGAACATACCTAGGAATCAGGAATGTTGTAACAATAGGCATTATTTATGCACATAATTGAAACAATCGGCGAAGCATCTGAGATATTTCTAGGCATTATAAATGGATAGAATCAAAACAATTTTGAGATATTTGGGCTACAATCTAATTTGGCGTAGTTGCCAATTGAAATTTCCTCATTAAGACTAATTACTACTTGCTCCTAACATTAATGGAGCTGCCAACTCATTACAAGGCAATCTTCAAAATTTGACCCCTTTGACCTGGCACACTGCCCTTACTGTTTTAAATCTTCAACATCAATAACTGTTAACAAGAGAACCTACCAACCCATATGATACTATCAAGAAGCAAGTGTGGCACTGTTATAGTGGCAACTCTTGTCAGGATAAAGTAAACAATTTGCCAATATTTTCGGCTATCCTTCGTTTTACTCAGGTCAGTAAGAAGCATCTTGAACTTGGAGGGGGCACGGCATTTCAATGGGACTTTTTTCGTAAGAAGGGTACTTTGATATTCATCAGATTTTTGATGGTAAAAATGTGATATATAGAAGAAAATAGTGTGAATGCTGATAGATATCCGATTTCCTTCACAATGAAACAAAGTGAGAAGTAAATATAACTAAATCGCGAGTAAATAGTAACAAAATTAAGCGACTTTCTGTTCGCATTGTTCTTGAATAGGAGCACATCCTGAGACAAAAATGGCATCTTTTGGTTTGTTGCAAAATCTTTGAGGGCACCTGCCCCTAGTGCCCACCGGTTCCTACGTCTCTCGGCTCTCGCTATATCTAATGTAACCCAGGGGGGTACTCCCTAACTTTCAATACGTGGGGGGTCCATGCCACTATTTCTTTGCTGACCCCTAAATATTGAGCCTGATGTTTTGGGGACCCCAAATATTGTTATTTATCTCTGGGGTCCCTGAAATTTTTTTGAATGATTACAATTTGAGCTTCTTGAGCTTTCTCAGTTTTTGAATAATACCAAAATATTTATTTCATGATTCGCAACTTCAGGGCCAAATTGCACGATTCTTCCTTTCTTCAGATTTGTGGACCCCAAATATTGAATTTTTGTCGATGTTGTAATTCACAGACCCCAAATATTGATTGAACATGAATTTTCGGACCCCAAATATTGGCATGGACCCCCCCGTATTGAAATTCAATGAGTACCCCCCCCCCCCTGGGTAATGTAATAGTTCTGATGCATATCAAGAAATCTGGTCTGCTTCATCAAGTGGGCTCGTCATTAGGCTACAGCCATTTCGATATATGCAATTGCAAATAGATATTCTATTACTTTGAGGCAAGCTACAGTATGTGCATAATCTCATTCTTCGAACATGGCTAATGGGGGCCTTTAATTAGAGTCATGTTTGGTAATTCACAGTTTGAACTCTGCACTTGATGAACCGGGGGGGGGGGTACTTGACCAGGTTTTGGTCGGGGACGTGCCATCGAAGCTTCAAAAACATACCTGTTCCTTCTACCAATTTTCCGAAAAAGTATACCCAACCTTATACCAATTTTCCGAAAAAGTACTCCCGACCTTACACCAATTTTCCGAAAATGTATATCCGAACTTATATTTATACCAAAATCGCGAAAATCGATACCGTTCCTTATACCTTAAAGACATTCTTCTTCCCCATTCCCCAATCAAAGCTATGTGATGTATATCACGCTCTGTTTGAGAGTCACCTACGCTACGGAAACGTAGTATGGGGCAGCATCTCTTCATCCGAACTTCAAACACTTCAACGTTTCCAAAACAGAGCTGCCCTGTCAATTATAGAGAGCGCAAGGTTTAAGGACCCATGGCCTAAAAAATGGCTAAGCGTTGTAAATCTTATTCATTTTGATCCCTCTTTCATGGTATATAATATTGCAAACAAGCTATGCCCAGAGAGCCTTTGGAATATGTTCCAGCAGAGATGCTCTATATCAAATTATAATACGAGGAATGATAGAGATCTCCATATTCCCAGGCCCGGGGGGGGGGGGGGTACTTGACTTAAATTTGTACGGGTGTGTGCCCACGAAAAAATTTTTTTTTACCCTGCTCCAGAATTTTTCGCTCAAAAGGATAACCTGTTCCAGAAAAAATTGATGAAAAGTATACTCAAAAACATGAAATTTGACCGAAAAACGACCTGATCTAGCAGAATATTCCCAATTGACCTGTTTTGACAACCTGCTCTAGAAAAATTGCCTCATTTTGATACCCTGTTCTAGAAAAAATTGGTGAAAACGATACCCTTAAAAACGGCACATACCCGTCGGACAAATATACTAAGTACCCCCCCCCCCGAGTTCCCAGGCTAATCCTTGAATTTACAAAGAAAGGATTTCGTTACTCTGGCATTAAGGCTTGGAGTGATATTCCAATTAATATCAGAGAACTGTCATCGCTTCGCCTGTTTAAAACACATTTGAAAAGGCATTTGATGGGCCTTGATAATTAATTCAAGCCCCCTCAAGAACGACCCCCTGGAAGGTCAGGTTTTATTATCTATTATGTTTATATTTCTTCTAGTTTCAAACCTGTAAGTTTATATTTGTTATTTATTACTGAAGGGATATCGTTGTAAATGAATTATATATTTTTTGGAGGCTTCTCCTGTTATTTATAAATACACCATGTATATCCACATAACAACTTTCAATCACTTTTGTTTTTGCTTTGGACGCGCTTCGCCGCTTGGGGATTTTTTGGAGGCTTCTCCTGTTTCCAGACAATTTAAAGGTTGCTAAAGTATTTCCAGTTCATAAAGGGGAATCAATAACTGTGATGTCCAAATACCGACCTATTTCAATTCTTCCAATAATAAGCAAATTACTTGAAACACTTGTGCAAGCTAGATTAATGGATTTTATCACAAGATCTAACATAATTTATGAACTTCAATTTGGCTTCCAAAAGAACAAATCAACAGAACAAGCTGTGTTAAGCATTTGTGCAAAAATCGTTGTTGCTATTGAAAAAAAAGAAAATGCATGTTTGTATCCTGCTGGACTTTGCCAAAGCTTTTGATACAGTAAATCATAATATCCTTATCAGTAAACTTGAACACTATGGCAAAAGAGGCACTCAGCTAAACTGGTTTAGATCTTATTTAAATAATCGTAAACAATGCGTACAAATTGGACAAACTATCTCCAGTTTGCAGACAGTTCAATGTGGTGTAATTTGCGTAAGCGTGCGTAAATTACGCATTTTACAACAAATTGTGCGTAAGATAATGCGTAAGATGATGCGTAAGATTTAAGTGTGCGTAAGATAATGCGTAAGATGATGCGTAAGATTTAAGTGTGCGTAAGATAGTGCGTAAGATCGTGCGTAAGATTGAAGTTGTGCGTAAGATAATTCGTAAGATCGTGCGTCGTAAGATTGAAGTATGCGTAAGATGATGGGCTTCTTGTAATTTGCGAAAGATTCTTTCTTTCTAACTATCTTGTAACTTTCTCTTTTTATACCCAGCAAATGTTTGAGACGATATTATAGACACGAATAGAGAGTTTGAAGCAAAGATTACTACAATCCTCGCCAAAACCTCTTGTCACAAACTCATTTTTTAGGCTTTTTCGACAAAAAACCAGACTGCCTACCATTTAAACTGAAATATTTACCGAACCACCCCCCCCCCCCCAAGTCAATGTTGTTTGGATTCACTCCGGACACTTGCTGCTTGATATTTTCCAAATTAGAGAAGTCAGCAACATTGACTTGGGGGTATACAACGAGTGGGTTTTTAGTTGATTTGGTTTCGTATAAGGATTTACCTCCACAGAAATAAACCCGACCCATATTTGTAGCAAGTTTTTGCAAAACTTATACAGCTTTTAAGTACCCCTTCCCTGGGTTCAACTTTGAATCATGATGAATGACAAAGGTGGCCGAATCAAAGCAGAAATTACAATTTTTAGTATTATTTGTAATACACTTTCTGTGTGAATACAATTCATATCTCTTAGCTTACACGTATTTTCTTATAACTTAGAAACTTGCCCTCCTGAACAAGGTTTTTTGAAGCCTTTCCGGGCCTTTCCGATGTTTAGACATTATTCAAGACTTCCCGAGTACTATTATGATGCAGGACAGGAAACAGGTGAGAATAAACAAAAACATGCTACAGTTTCTTATTTTTTGCGATCTGAGAGTCTTGAGTTTCATATAAGCAGTTTATTAGAAACAAATATTACGTGTATAACAGGAGAAGAGCGAAGGCGAAGAGCGGCAACTAATCTCAACAGATATGTATGATTAGGATCAGCAGAATCTACTTGGAAAGACTGTTCCTGTCGCATTATGCTATTCTGGGGCAATTTTAGTTAAAAACATCCTATTTCTTCAGGCAAAGTTTATGTGGAAGTATGCACATGGTTGGCAACCACAGAGTATCAATGACATCCTCAACAATAATGTTAACCCTATTTTAACCGGGTAAAAAATAAGTGATTTTCTACCGGGGGGGGCGTTTTTGGCCCCCCCCCCCTGTTTTTCTCCGCAAATATAACAGCTATGACAATGAAACTTGCACTGTGTCATAATTGAACAAAGGAGAATCTAAAAATAGTACCAATCAATCAATAGTCACGTGATTGGTTGCTAGGCAACCAAAAACAATGCAAATTTTGAGAAAATCGAGCTATTTGCAGAAAAGGGCCCATTATTAGCAAATAGCTAGATAAAATTGGCAAAAAACCATCAAAATACATGAATGATATCATTAATTTGTAGTTTCATATGGTTTCATACGGATATTTGTGGTTTCTAATGAATTAACTAATTAAGTAATGAAGATTTGATTCAATGCAAAATTGTTAGCTCAATAATTATGATTTAAACCATTAATTTCGCATATTATTGGTGAAATCAAGTACCTTTATCGATATTTGAGGTAATTCCATCAGTTTTGCATGAAAAAGTACTCATTCATTAGGAATATGATGTCATAAATATTTATGACGTCATAGAAATAATAAACTGCTGATGTCAGCAAATATAAATAAATTATATATCAAATGAAAGTATTCAACAAGATGAATCGAATGGTATATATATTGTTGAGATTTAGTAACAATGTAAGAAATTAGAGCCGTTTTAAAGAATTTCTTTGTGACCACTCTCCAAATATGGGCATGTGGTGGTCACGTGATCAAACAATAGGTATTGAAATTTCTATTTTCTGATTGCCAACCAAATTTTAGGAAAAGTCAAGGAGTTTCAGCATTGTAAGTGCCATCGTTTGGGAGCTATTAAAAAAAATCCGATAGGGGGGCGAAAAACGCCCCCCCCCCCCCGGTTAAAATAAGGTTAAAAATAAGAAATCTAAACCAGACAGATCATTTCTGCCTTATCGAAGAACAACTTTAGGACAACGATTCATATCCTATGATGGTATACATCTTTTATCTGATATCTAACTTACACAAAACATAAAACCATTCAAGAAACTAATTTACAATAAAGCTATCTACAGAAAGCGACTCAAACGTGACATGATTTATACTCCTATCACTCATAAAATAATTTTGTCATGAACTAAACGAACTATACAATATTCTTAAGAAGTTATGCATTTCGTTCTCCTCTGCTTCTGACACACTATGTTCTCTCCTCAAAGCCTATTGAAAAAAACACAAACAAGGGAACTAAGCTAGATAGTCTCTGGTAGATTTTATCTTAGTTTCTTCAACACGTTTTTAATATATTGTATTTTATCATTGTACTTTTTTATCCTACTTAACATCATATTGTAGTATTTAGGTGAAATTGTGTTGAAATATATGATTCTTACTTACTTACTTACTTACTTACTTACTTACTTACTTTCTTTCTTACTTACTTACTTACATAAATACACCATATACATCAACATATCAACTTTCAATCATTTTTTGTTTTTGTTTTGTTTTTTATTTGTTTATGGACGCGCTTCGCCGCTTGGGGATTTTTTGGAGGCTTCTCCTGTTATACATAAATACACCATATACATCAACATATCAACTTTCAATCACTTTTTGTTTTTGTTTTGTTTTGTTTTGTTTTGTTTTTTTTCGACACGCTTCGTCGCTTGAAGATTTTTTGGAGGCTTCTCCTTTTATTTTTAAATACACCATTTATATCCACATAACAACTTTCAATCAAGATAAGGCTCAAATCCTTACTGGTTGTCAGAGCATGCGGAAATCATCCAATTTCATGCTTGTCAGCCAATGAGATCACCGCTTTCTAGCCCCTGGAGACAAAATCGGTCGTTTGAGGTAAATTTTCTAGTACCCTCACTAAAACTGAAATGGATGCTAAAATACTTCAGTTATTTGCAATTTTTTTTTAATAAATCAGTTGTGGGGATGTCCGTCCAGAGTTGTTTAAATGTTTAGGCACACAGCTCGTTTGGGGCCGGAGCTGCGTTCATTTTCCGGTCGAAGAATATTGACCTTCGTTGAAATATCTATAGAAATCGCTACAAATGAGATATACAGATAAGAATTTCAGCGATTACGCATACTGACCAGAGCAATAACCGAAACTCTTTCACTGCTATCATATCTCAAAATTGGAGGCAATTTCTAACGATTTCTGGTAGAGACATCATTTGGGCCTAAGCTTGTCCTCGCTTAAAACTCATTCTATTGCACTTAAAAAGTAATGGTAAAGTTCTTGAGCTAGATAATGCGCTTACCCATGACTCAGACACCAGTTTGACTTCGTTTGCCCTTTAATTTGCCAAATTTTTGTAAGAAACAACCAGTTGTGGGCAACACAGTGACATTTCGTTTCACAAACCGCTGACCACTCAAAATCACCAGTCTCACAGCTAGATTTCAAAGCGAGTGAGACAACTGGCCTAGATGGGTCGGGCATCGGCTTTTGCATTCCAGCGTGAGCTCATCCGTTCGCAGGAAATCCACAATTTGATTTTGATGGAAGAAAGGTTGGCGAACATTGGGAGACATCAATCGACGAAATTTTCTAATTAAAAAGCACTATTCGAAGACTTCTTGTGGCCATGAAAAAATGGCCTAATTCATACGCAGATTCATGTTGATGAAAGAGGATATTTCTCCAAAACTACACCGTGCCACATCAAGAACTTTACAGGAGTCCTTGCCAAGAATATCAGGAACATGACCTATCAGGTGGGTTATTCACCGTTTTTTGCGTTGTGACGTTATTCTAGGTTTTTTAGACACTACTCTAGAACCATGCTACGTAAGTAGCAGAACGAACCATTTCTTCCATATTTTGTTTGCATTGAAATACTCAAGCTGGAAGTCTGGAATTTGTTTATGTTGATAAAACTACCTATGGACAATTGATACCCAGAAGCTCACAGTCGTGAGTGGTCGGCAAGGCAGGTAAAATGTTATTTATCAAACTGCAGTCTAAAATGGTTCTACGGTCGTCATCTGAAATTGCCAATTTTGAGGCGTTTATTTCTCCAAATCGGCACAGTGCCACATCACCAAACTTTGCCAGTGCACTTGCAATGTCTTCAGTAACAGTATGCCAGTGTCGGTATATGCACTGTTTTTTGCGTTAAACGTCAATATTCATCTTTTTAGGGGAAGGTTTTGTTTACATCTACAACGTTTTGGGCAAGGAAAAGCTTTGTCCTTAACAATCACATACGGGGCAAGGGCTACATATCATGTGTCATAAGAAGCCGATATTTCAGTACCTGATACATCGCGTACAAGGGGATTTTCGAACTTAATGTCATAAGATTTACTACATAATCCAACTATCTACATCTCTTTAGACAGAATGCAAGAAGTAACGAATCCTCAAATTAACAGTCAGAAATTTACCCACATTCCTATTTAATGCAGAAACATGTGCAAATTGTTTGATGCATTGCTGAGGGCAATGTGTCAATTTAGTTTTAATTCCATTTTATATGAAGGGGGTCAGGAATGCTGGAAAAGGGGCATAGGGGTGACTGCCCTTGCTGCCATCTAAGAAATGACCTGACTATGTTATTTTCTATTGCTTTGTCTTGTCCAACTAACTTTTGCAATCCCTGAATGGGTATTAATGTGAAAAGGGTGACAATTGTTTGCAAAAGGGCATATTCTTTTGCCTTGCAGATCCATGCACCTTCAATGCATACAACATTTACAGTGATATTTTGCTTGCATATCCTTGACCTATCCAACTTGGCTAGCTTTTATACATAGATGGCATAGAGATGTAAAAACAGCACTGGACTGTACAGCAGATGTTAACAGTTGCAATTAAGGGATTTCAGGGCTGTAGGAATGCATCTTGAACTTGGGAGGCACAGCACATCAAGGGAGTTTTTCATCAAGCTAAAGAGACACTTTCTAAAGTGGAATGGCACTCTTACCGTGGCTGATTTGGAAAATATGCCGCTATTTTCGAAAAACGCGGCAAAAATTGCGGTGAAATGTGCGGCCGCACGTTATAAAACGCGGCCGCACGTTATAAAACGCGGCCCCACATTGTAACATGCGGCCGCACGTTGCAAGATGTGGCCGCATATATAATCTTAATAGTTTGTAGTTCTAGTCCGCAGTTTATACATGTGGTCGGTATTTCATCAAGTTGGGGCATATAAGATACGGCAAAATGGCGGTGAAATGTGCGGCAACACATTATAAAGTGCGGCCGCATCATATAATGTGCGGCCACATTTTACAATGTGTGGCCGCATACTTTACCGCCAATTTTGCCGAGTTTTGTCGATCCAATTTTCAGTTTCCCGCCGGTAATCTTAAACGGCTTGCAGAAACGCTACATGCAGTTCTTTGGGCACATTTTGAAATGTAATAAACTTCACAATCCCAATCAAATGCATAGGTAAAAGCCGACGGGTGTAGCCGAATGGGACCTTCAGTGATCAGTATAATACAAAATTTCTATGAAAAGAAAATTACTTCTGCAGGACTTAAGAGATTGCTTGCAAACAACACCATGATTTCTGTCAGAACGTCTTTAAGATTTCCAGGCAGAAATATGCATATGTCCCCCATCTATGGAAACAATGAACAAACGTACTCGGTTAATTTAGCAAGGCAATGACATCAAAATTATGTCTTATCAAACATCAGGCAGGGGTTCCCTCCCTTTCACAAATGCTTTCTGTCTGCTCTCAGGCTTTTATATATCTTTAAAAAGCACAGCTCCATAGAACGCACTTTATAAATTACTGATTGCACAACACAAGGAAATACCTTCTCTGAGGTACTTTGCAGACCACGAGGGACAAATTCTTCGTTGAAAAGTGCGGCCGCATTTTTACAAAAACGCGGCTAAAATCACGGTAAAACATGCGGCCGCATGTTACAATGTGGGGCCGCGTTTTATAACATGCGGCCGCACATTTCCCCGTAATTTTTGCCGCGTTTTTCGAAAATGGCGGCATATTTTACAAACTATGAACATTATATATGCGGCCGCATCTTGCAACGTGCGGCCGCATGTTACAATGTGGGGCCGCGTTTTATAACGTGCGGCCGCACATTTCACCGCCATTTTTGCCGCGTTTTTCGAAAATAGCGGCATATTTTCCAAATCAGCCACGGTACACTCTTTTGTTTACTGCAAAATCTCAGGAAAGGGTGGCATGTGCCCCCAGTGCCTCCTGGTTCCTATATCACTGAGAGATTTGAAAGAAAGAACATTTCATGAACATTTTTAGCATCATTTGCAGAAGTACACAGTATTATTGCAGGATATCTTTAGCTAGATAACTGTATTTTAATTCTGAGAGGTATTTTCAAGTTGCTTTCACTGAATTTTTCTGTTTTTATTTGTGTGTGTATCTGTGCAGAATGATGGTTTTATTTTCAATAAAATTCTATTGGTAGAAAAAGATGTTTTGAAATAGGTCAAGGGTCACCAGAAAAAAAGTTTGACCAACATGAGCAAATTTTACACATTTCATGATTTTTTTGGACAGTAATGCTAGTATCCTCAATAACCTAAAATTTGACGGGCAAGCAAAATCTGTTAAAAAATAAAAAAAAAATTATTTCAAAACCAGTTTGTGAAGAGTGCATTCTTATTCTCATAAGTAACAAAGGCCCTTCCAAGAAATTAAGAAACTCTTCTAGTAGCAGTGATCAGAGGCAATGTTGGAAGTTGAGGTACCTTTCAAGTTTTGTTATTCATGGAAAATCATTTTAAAAAAATGTGTCAGATCGAATTGGATTAATTGACAGATTTCTGATTGCAAAACTAATCAACGAATTTCACAATTTTTCTCGAAAAGCATTGAAGGACTTGTGTAATGAATCTAGTACTGCCCTTACAAGTATGACAATTTGTCTTTGCTTTGCCTCGATGTATCACGCTTGCAAAAATTAAGATGCCTCTGCTTCAAACCGAGTGTGCGTGCGCATAAAAAACGAAAAAACCCCATGTTGTTGTGGGCGAATTGCAAAAACTTTCCTCGGTCCATATTTTTCTCTACACAGATTCTCCGCTTCAAACAACAAACAGTGAACTTTGACATTGTATCAAAAAAGTCTTGCATCACAGAACATTCCTTTTGAACGATTCAATGCGTTTAGCAAGGCACTCGTGAATTGTATTCACGCATTTCGTTCTTTTCGTTCTTATTTCAATCAATGCAAAACATAAAAAGAACAAAACATTGTTTTGGGTTCGCTAAAAAAGATACCCGGTTTTGCACTTTTGTTTGTTTGCATTGACTGATTGAATCAAATGCGTGAAAACAATTCACGAGTGCCTCGCTAAGGCGCATGGAATCGTTCTATAGGAATGTTTTGTGATGCAAGACTTTTATGATACAAAGTTCACTGTTTGTTGTTTGAAGCGGATAGACTGTGCAGATAAAAATATAGACCGAGGAAAGTTTTTGCAATTCACCCACAACTGGTCGTTTCTTATAAAAATTTGCTAATGTAAAAAAGGCAAACGAAGTCAAACTGGTGCCTGAGTCATGGGTAAGTGCATTATTCAGCTCTAGAATTTTACCATTACTTTTTAAGTGCAATGGAATGAGTTTTAAGCGAGGACAAGCTTAGGCCCAAATGATATCTCTACCAGAAATCATTAGAAATTGCCTCCAATTTTGAGATATGATAGCAGTAAAGGAGTTTGGGTTATTGCTGAGGTCAGTATGTATGAAATTCTTATCTGTATATCTCATTTGCAGCGATTTCTATAGATATTTCAACGAAGGTCAATATTCTTCGACCGGAAAATGAACGCAGCTCCGGCCCCAAACAAGCTATGTGCCTAAACATGTAAACAACTCTGGACGGACATCCCCACAACTGATTTATCAAAAAAAATTGCGAATAACTGAAGTATTCTAGCATCCATTTCAGTTTTAGTGAGGGTTCTAGAAAATTTACCTCAAACGACCGATTTTGTCTCCAGGGGCTAGAAAGCGGTGATCTCATTGGCTGACAAGCATGAAATTGGATGATTTCCGCATGCTCTGGCAACCAGTAAGGATTTGAGCCTTATCTTCTTTCAATCACTTTTGTTTTTGTTTGTTTGTTTTTTGTTTTGCACGCGCTTCGTCGCTTGGGGATTATTTGGAGGCTGCTCCTTTTATTCATAAATACATCATATATATCCTACTGAGAATTCAGCCATAATTCAAATTCAACGAAGCCTTGATTTTCGCACTTATATTCATCTTGCCTCGTTGTTGTCTGTCTAAAATGTGGGAGAATGAGTTTTCTATTAACACAGTTGCTGTCTTGTAACCAGTAAATTGGAGTAAACACACCACTTGAAGATTATGGACTCTTGAATTTCGTGGAGAAACAACGGAACATTCATATGTTGTAAGACCGGGGGGGGGTACTTGACTAGGGAAGTGACAGGGGTGTGTGGAAAACCTCTCCACTACCTGCACCCCTGTCTCATAAAAAATGGACCAATAGTCTTGTCGCATAAATTTTGCCGCTCAGAAAACAGAGTAGAACGCGATTTTTGCTTGTGATACTCTGTCACATAATTTTCTTACCTATTATAATACCCTGTCGCATAATTTTCGTTAGAAAAGGACACCCTGTCGCATAATTTTTACCGCAAAAGGAGACCCTGTTGAGCGGCACATCCCGTCTGTTCAAGTATGGGAGTACCCCGCCCCCCCTCCCCGGGGTTGTAAGATTGCAGAGAATTGGTGGATTCTAGAAGTGATTGTGAATTCACCCCATCCACTCAAATTTGTGCAGAACAGAAAGGACACCTGCGGGCAACAAGATAGATTATAGAGCTGACAGATTCGTTTGAGGTTACGTGACCCAGCCCCTTTAATAATTAATTTCATCCCGGGCTGGCAAAGGGCTGGAAAGCCTCGTATAATAATCGACCGCTAATGATAATTTAAGATAGGATTTTTTTTGCCTCTAGTGTACAGCCCTCGTCGAAGAAACATGGAAGGTAGTCATCGCCCTTCAAGTCGGTGCAAATGTTGATGAGATTTGCAAGCAATTGGATACTTGCAAGAAAAGCAAAACAGATGAAATTATTGACACAAAAGATGTCAGAAAGACTTTCAAGCCATTTGCTTCTGCTTGTGCTGAAGTCTTCAAGGAATTAGCAAACCGGAATAACATGGTGAGTAATGTGGCCTTAGCATAGCTAAAAATTTCGAGGATTTATTGACGAAAGCAAAAACATGTTTTTTGAAAGTTTCGAACCAAACTTGGTTCATCTTCAGCGGCTAAAAAACGATACATAGCAATTTATACCAAGAAAAAGCAAGATGAAAAACGCAGTAAACAAGCGTGAGTTACATTTCCTACGCGTAAAGGGACCCGAGACCTAAGTCTCGGTAGATTGGGTGCAAATCGAAGGAGGACCAAGGGAATAGACGTGAATGAGAGAGTGATCCGGAACAAAAGAAAGTTTGGAAGAAATACCAAAATATGAAGTTTCAAAATCTGAATTTATTTCATGCCCATATCATCAAGCATACTCTAAAGGTTTATGAAACACAAAAAATTCTAAATTCGACAAAGGATAGCCAAGAAAATGATTTTTGAAGTTGGGCGTAATTGTTTGATTTGTTTACATAAGCACTTCCGGAATAACCCTGCCTGGACTGAATTTTCAAAGCGATATTTCTCTGCTCAAAAAGGTCAGAAAATTTTCGTTTTGATCTTATTTCAATCCTCTAGTCATGTACTTTCATGTAATCTTCACGTTGATTGGAAATATTTCTATTTTTGTTCATTTTTATGCAATTCATATTGGCGGAAATTTGCAAAATTCATATCATTAAAACTTATTTTGAAAATTCAACAGTAAAAATGTAAAAATTGAGGCTAAATGTATTTACCAAAAAAAAATTACAAAAATTAAAGCTACTACTTGTGCAAGTTTTTACCAAAAGGTTTATTCTTAATCGTACTCATTGTCGGACCTTTTTGAGCAGAGAAATATCGCTTTGAAAATTCAGTCCAGGCAGCGTTATTCCGGAAGTGCGTATGAAAACAAATCAATGAATTAGGCCCAACTTCAAAAGTCATTTTCTTGGCTTTCCGGTTTCCAATTTGAAATATTTTTGTGTTTTATAAATCTTCAGTGTGTGCTTCATGATATGGGCATGAAATATATTTGAATTTTGAAACTTCATGTTTTGGTACTTCTTTGTGTGCTGGCTCTGTCCAAAATAGGAAAGCGATCCTAGACTGATTTCACGTTCGTAGTTATCGTTATTAATAGACTGATGGATGTAGTGCCGTCATCCAATTCAACCAACGAAGCGGACATTGGGACTGAAGTAGTTAGTCTAAAACGATCCTTCTTGAACTTGAACGAGAAAAGTAAATGCGTTCAGGGGACCGAAAAATAACTGTTAGCTGAATATTAGGATAACATACTGTATAAGCCTCATATACGATATCAAAAAAGTACACATCGAGGCTAACAAAGTAGTTTTAGTGGGCCCTTTTGACATGAAAGTTGTCATTTTTGGGTGTACCGGCATTTTCAGTGTGAAATTTTAGAGAGTTTCTTGTCGCGTTTGAGATAGAATTATAAGTCGCCCTATCTTTGTTCGGCCATTTCATCTAATAACAATGCATCGCTGGCCAAAATACTTTTGACAAGTCACACAATTGCACTACGTCGGTCTTTGATTACGTGCCACCCGCTCCCCCCGTTTCAATGTTGCAGAACATTGAACAATAAAATTAACCATATTCACGAACGGGCATTGCGAATAACTTACAAAGATATGAGATCAGATTTTGATACGATGTTACTGAGAGACAATTCGGTCCCACTCCACATAAGGAACTTACAATTGCTAATGACTGAAGTCTTTAAGACAAAATTGAGCCTTAATCCCAGCTTCATGAAGGACATTTTCGTTGAAAAACAGGTTTCTTATGGGTTAAGAGGCTGCCATAACCTATCCTTGCCACAAGCACGCACTACGTGCTATGGCTTAGAGCTATGTGCTAGAGCCTACGTGCTATGCTACGTGCTATGGGTGTAGATTATGGCAGGCACTTCCCAATGACCTAAAACAGTCAGATACTCTCTCCAGTTTCAAAAGGAAAATCAAAGCCTGGAGGGGAGAGGAATGTAATTGTAGAATATGCAGACCTTTCGTGGCACAGGTTGGGTTCTTGAGCTGATATTAAATTTTCTGCTCTGTATTTACCGAGAAAAAAAAAATTGAAAACATTGTAAATATTAAAAGCATTGTAAAAATCTGTAAAATGTATCTGTATTTAATCATTCGGAATTTTATTTTTTAATTTTTTCTTACAAATTTTACTTTTTTAGGTAGTAGGCTTGAATTAGCTCTTAGTTATAGCTATTGTATCTATATGTATATATGTCTTGTTGCTATGTAGGCCTACTTTAAATAAATTGATAATAATAATAATAATAATGTTGCTTGAATCAACGCCATTCGACCCGACCTTCTTAACATTGAATTAGGGGAAGGGGGATCAGGAGGTTCTAAACGTATGTTTTTGACTCTATATTTTAGGAAACATCATGAAAACACTGAAATTTGCTTATGCCCCAGCAGCATATGAGTCTTTCAATAGGGCACAGGGAAACCCGCAAATCTTTCAATTTCACGCTTATAAGCCAATGATATCGTCGTATTCCGATCACATGACTGAAAATAAGGCTTTCGAGATAACTTTTCGAGTACCTTCACGAAAATAAAAATGGATATTCGAGTAATAAAGATACAGAGCTGATTTTACCACGAATCGATTCGAGAGGCCCCACTCCACATTTGTTTTTCTGCATTTGGTAAAAATCTCATCAGGGATCGGCGCTACATCGAATTTCATTCCTTCGAAAATTGGCCTATGTTCAAGAATTCTTCAGGAACGCTACAAATAAGATATAGCTTTCAAAATTTCACATGTTACGTGAATTATGTCTAGGAATAACATGAACATATTTGTTTGTGTGATTTTCGAAAATCCTAGACAAATTAAAGCTATTTGCTGCGAAGAAAGCTAATGGGCCTACCTTCACCCGCAACAGAATCCCAGTAATCGGCATTAAATCACTCTTTTTCGCAATAATAGCCAGCGGATACATTAACGAATGACTTCACCACAAATCCAATTTCTTTCCACCATTTTATCATCAATAATTTCGATAGAATGTGACAAGACTTTACATCCTCTGCAGCAAACCGTCCAACTACCGTCGATTCAAAGTTTTCTTGTTGTAAACACCAGGAAAGCTTGCATAAAACAAAAGGTTGTGTAAGGCTCAGGTCTCCCATGGCCTCCCATATGACACAGCAAATTGTTACCTTTGATAATAGATTATACACCTTTGAGAATAGATTGCAGGGGAAATTTCTTTACACAAATTATGTACTTTTCCGATGTGACAAAGAAATTTGCAATCTTTGAGAAGTGTTTTATTTTCTCTTTATTTTGTTACGATAGAATGCCTCCAGGAGTGTGCAATCTATTCTCAAAGGTGTCATTTGGCTGTGTCATATGGGAGACCTAAGTCTTACAAAACCTTTTGTTTTATGCAAGCTTTCCTGGTGTTTGCAACAAGAAAACTTTGAATCTACGGTAGCTGGACGGTTTGCTGCAGAGGTTGTAAGTCTTGTCACATTTTATCAAAATTATCGATGATAAAATGGTGTAAAGAAATTGTATTTGTGGTGAAGTTATTCGTTAATGTATCCGCTTGTTATTATTGCGAAAAGAGTGATTTAATGCCGATTACTGGGATTCTGCTGCGGGTGAAGGTAGGCCCATTAGCTTTCTTCGCAGCAAATAGCTTTAATTTGTCTAGGATTTTCGAAAATCACACAAACAAATATTTTCATGTTATTCCTAGACATAATTCACGTAACATGTGAAATTTTGAAAGCTATATCTTATTTGTAGCGTTCCTGAAGAATTCTTGAACATAGGCCAATTTTCGAAGGAATGAAATTCGATGTAGCGCCGATCCCTGATGAGATTTTTACCAAATGCAGAAAAACAAATGTGGAGTGGGGCCTCTCCAATCGATTCGTGGTAAAACCAGCTCTGTATCTTTATTACTCAAATATCCATTTTTATTTTCGTGAAGGTACTCGAAAAGTTATCTCGAAAGCCTTATTTTCAATCATGTGATCGGAATACGACGATATCATTGGCTTACAAGCGTGAAATTGGAAGATTTGCGGGTTTCCCTGTGCCCTATTGAAAGATTTGACTCATATGCCTGCCCCAGCTGCTTTCGGCCAGGATTGTATAGTACCGCAGCTAGCCAATGTCCAATCCCCTGAGTGAACTTTTTCATATTCTCATATAGGATTTAACTGTCCTTTTTATATGATAACTTATTTGGCGTTCTTTTGCAGACGTTGGCAGTATTCTTTCAGCGGGCCATGTTATGCGAGTGTCTAATGTTGCTTTTGTAGGTGATAACGATGTTGCTAGAGGTTCCAATAATTAAAGCTCCTTTCGTAAAATGTTGCTAACTAGAGTGCCTGTTTATACCAAACCTGGGGGATTTGTACTTGACCTTCAATTATACAAAGGTGCGCAGACTGTGCACTCCAGGAAATAACTGTTTCACCCAATTTTAGAATTTTCCCGCGAAATGATAGCCGGCTTTAGACTTTTAACATTTAAATTTTTACAACCGGCTTTAGAAAACATGGCGAAAATGATACCCGAGAAAGAGTGCACATCCTGCTGGCAAAATATGGCAAATTGTACTAGGTACCCTCCCCAGATGCCAAACACAGGCAACTGATACCCCAACTTGCCATGCTCACCTGTCGGGTCATTGCTGGGCTTTGCCCCACCGCCGAAGATTCCTAGCTACGCCTCTGGTCAAGTCTTAGTGGGGAAAGATATTCGATACACTCATTTTTGATAAGAAACTGCTCATAAGAAACGGTAGGCTTAATTTTGCGAAAGTTAAGAAACGACCCTACCTGGATTTAAAAAGCTAAGAAACTTTTGCAATTTACAGCTTTAATTTTCCTGTCGCAGTCAACAATGTTTTGACACTGTACAGTTATAGCAACTGTTTGGACATTATTTTGAATGCGAATTATGTTATTGACTTGTTTTGAGATCTTACTAAGTACTTTGGGAGCCCTTTAAACAAAACAAGATTAACTTTACATTTCTGGCTATAAAAATGTAAGACACGCGAAAGAAACTTTTGGTAGCTAAATGACGCAAAAATGTAAGAAACTGCCTACCAGCCGCGGACCTTTGTTTCTTTAAAAAAAATGAGTGTACACCCTTCGTAGTGGCAGAAATATGTTCCACCAAAACCAAACGCGATTGGGTATGGTATTGAAAATGCACGTTTACTTGGGTCTAAGATATGGCATGCAATGCCACCGTCCATGGAAGAGTTCCAGACATTGAATAATTTCAAAACAAAATCAAGAGCTACTATTTTGATTGCAACTGTAGGCTACGTAAGTAACATGTTGAAAATTTATGGTTTCTAAAGGCTACTGATTTTTATTTTTCAAACCCTATCTGGACCAGGCTTTTTTGGGCATCCTGGGGCCCCCTCAGAACTCCGACTCGGCAAGGGCTAGAAACAAGGGCGACATGACGACCTTATAGTCGCCCCGTTTCAGTTAATTTCTAATTTTTGGTTTGCAAAACTTACCTATGTTCTCCTTGGTGGCTTCTTCTTTCGTAAATTTCTTGGTTTTGCTTTCTAAACGGCATATATTTCTCAAGTTGAAATGAACTGTTGGATCGTGTGACCGGCAGCCATTTGCAATACGAAAGTGAGACTGTTCTCAGCCTCCTCTTGCTCTTGAATTATTGCCAGCGTCCGAAGGAGGAATGGGTCTGTCATGCGCTGTTTCTTATTGTTTTTTTATCTACCAAGGCTTGTAACCCAGCCACTACCATATATAGAAGCGTGTCCTGACACCATTCAATTTTCATTGGTTGCTGTATTGTTGCGCAGGCTTTTCAAACCGAATGAAGGTAACGAGCCTTAGAATGTCACATGACACGCTTATAGCTTCCTGATTGGATAAGAGACAGCGCACGACAGACCCATTCCTCCTTCGGACGCTGGCAATAATTCAAGAGCAAGAGGAGGCTGAGAACAGTCTCGCGTTCGTATTGCAAATGGCTGCCGGTCACACGATCCAACAGTTCATTTCAACTTGAGAAATATATGTCGTTTAGAAAGCAAAACCAAGAAATTTACGAAAGAAGAAGCCACCAAGGAGAACATGGGTAAGTTTTGCAAACCAGAAATTAGAAATTAACTGCAACGGGGCGACTATAAGGTCGTCATATCGCCCTTGCTAGAAAGAAGAAATGGGTACGAAACTTGGTTGACTTATGTAACTTAATGTGAAAAGTCCAAACGGAGGCCGTTTTCCTGTAACGCATCCTATAGCCGATATCGGAGCCATTCCAGCCTGTTTCATGATTTTGCAGGTTCTTTTATGTAGTTTTTACTCTAGTTCGAAGTTTTTTTAAATAGTTTGCTCATTATCCTTCTATTTGAAGCAGTCGGTGCGTATCTTTAGCAAAATTATGCAGATTCTATGAAGATATGACCCATTTCAACCGAAATGTTTTATCAATATGCTGCAAAAAAGAATTTTTTCTGATTTCCAAAAACTGACTGAATCTGGTGCGTGGTATTGCGTGAAAATGTCCGTTTGAAACATTAAAAGTCTCTCTAAAGTTATATGTGACATGAGATTTGTGATAGGGGAAATTTTTTCATGCCAACAGTTCAGTTGTATTTATTCGAGTGCATTTTCACGTGACATCTCATTTGAGACAGAAGATGTTAAAGGCATTGAATCACGATAAATAGACCTACTTTGCCGTGTATCATGTGACCCATGTGAGAAAGATCAACTATCACTCCCAAAAAACTAAAGGGACAAACAGGGACGTAGGAAGCATCTCAAACTTGGAGGGGCACGACACTTCAAGGGCACCTTTTTCATTACCCTGAAAGGGCACTTCCTGAAAATAAAAAGGGCACTTCTTTGTTTATTGCAAAATCTTGGGGGGCACGTGCCCCCAGTGCCCCCCGGTTCCTACGTCTCTGGGGACAAAGCGTTTCATGTGATCAGTTTCATTTCACATGAACGTTAGCCAATCATATGCACTATCCAGAACCATGAGCCAGCAATGTCTGACAGATAGGATATACCTTGCCGTCTTATGTTGATTCAATTCCTTTAATGTATGTAACTTACAATTTTGCATCTTTTGTAGTGTGGAGGAATCCCGGATGCTGTAAAAGCATCAGTTGATTCATTGGGGCGTATCATGAATGGTGGTGATCTGTCACAAGAATTACGAAAGTGTCCTGCAGATGGATCTGGATTTGGTTGCTATCTCAACAATTCTCCCATGGAGCGTCAGCTTGCTTTTGTTTTCATGTCCTCTCTCATGCCATCGTTTTCAAAAATCAAAGCAAAGGTCAAGGGTAGATTTTCTTCTCCAGATACTTGGGTATGTTTTTAGACTTTTGCTCAGTATACACTTAATTCAAGGGGCTCCGTCTACAAATTTTTGTCGAAATAGTGATTTTGCAGTTATTGAACTTTGAAGGCAGTATCACACATACTTATGATCTTTTTTCACAAGGAAAGCGTTGTGTTGAACAAGCCAAACATTATATCTCTTACGATTGATCAGACATACACGGATCTTTTTCGATCTTTTTCAAAAGAAACCGCTTATAAGCAACGTTAGGCTCAATTTTTCGAAAGTTAAGAAACAACCCTACCTGAATTTAAAAAGCTAAGAATACGTTTGTAATCTGCAGTTTTAACTTTCCCAGCTCACTCAAAAATGTTTTGATACTGTACAGTTAAAGCAACTGTTTGGACATTATTTTGAGTGCGAATCATGTTATTTACTTGTTTTGTGGTCTTATCAATTATTTTGGGAGCCCTCTTGACAAAGCTAAATTAACTCTGCACTTCCGGCATTAAAAATATAAGAAACAAGTGAGAAACTTTTGGCAGCAAAATGGCCCAAAAATTTAAGAAACTGCGTACCAGCAGTGGACCTTAGTTTCTTATCAAAAGAATACTTATAAGTGGACTTTGGACGGTGAAGTTTTGGTGACATGGAAGAATCCATCAAAAAACTGTAGAATACAGTAAATACCTGCCTAAAACAATGGTATTTACAGACTTGTTACAATTTGACTACAGAGCTCCTTTAATTTATGCAAGAAACTGACTGTTTCAAAACATTCTTCATACAAAGTAACATGACTGGGTTACCACCTGGGTTACCACAGTTATATTTTTTCTGCATTTCTACCTAGCATCCGAAGACAGTTTGAGAACGCTGAGAAGCTAAGCTTATCGAAGAATGGGTAGTTAGACACTGCTGGTGTGCTTCTATGGAGGAGCGCTGGATAATATGTATCTGCGGGGGAAATTTTTTATAGTACTGCGGAGGAGATATCGAAAGAACGACTTCGCAGTACTACAAAAAATTTCCCCCGCAGATACATAATATTTTCGTTCTTTCGATATCTCCTCCGCAGTACTATAAAACATTTCCCCTGCAGATACATATTATCCAGCGCTCCTCCATAGAAGCACACCAGCAGTGTCTAACTACCCATGATCGAAGCAGCGTCCTGATCCTTCCTCTCAATGTCACCACACTTCGTGATTCCTTTGCACGTATTTTTTTCATAAAAAACTGCCCATAAGAAACTCAACTCTCAGATAGCCAAAAAATTAAGAAACTCCAGTACTGGTAAAATATAAGTTAAGAAACTATTTTTTTTTATAAAGAAAATTGTTAACATATTCTTACTTTATTTTCACTTGTTTCCTGTACCACATTACTTGTAAGGTACTTGAGTGATGTCTAAACATTGGAAAGCCCTCGCAAGCTCGGTCTGTACTTTTAAGACCTCGGGCTCTATATTTTCCTGTACAACACAAAACCGGTTAGTATGTGCATAAAGCTGACAGGTCCTAATAGGCAGTGGCAGCGCAGGCTTTAAAGATGGGCTGGATGATTCCTAAATCCTTCAAATTAGAAAAGACACACGATATAGCGATGCATTTTATGACATTTTCCATCATAGTCAACTATGTTCTTGGTAAGATTTTAACCTAATACGGAAAAACAAATATAGAGTGGGGCCTCTAGAATTGATTCGTGGTCAAGCCAGCTCTTTATCTATATTTGCTGTTTGCGCTTATTTTGATTTTGGTGAAGGTAATAGAAAATTTGTATCAAAAGGCTTATTTTCAGAAATTTATGATTTAGGGTCTTTCGGCTGCGCTATTGAAAGATTGTATTTGTATGCTTGCATGCATACGTTATTCAGAGGTCATTTGGCATAAAGTTACACGGTGGAATAATCATGACTTGGGTGGAGTGGGCTGCCAAAATTGAAAAACTTTGTCCGGCATTGATGCAAACCAGCAACTTCCAGATTCCTGAAATGCTAGCTCGCAAATTTACAGAGCCACCAACGTGCAACGGAATTCCTTGAGAAAACTGATATCTTTGGCTTAAAAATTAGGCGGATGGAATTGTTGTACTTACCTACATTGCATTTTAAGAAGCTAGAAAATCGGTGTATAGAGCTCGTTTCATTTTGATTTCTTTATATTTCTACCTAGCATTCGCAGGCAGTTTTAGGGCGCTGAGAAGATAAGCTTATCGAAGCAGCATCCAGTTCCTTCCTCTCAAGTAGACCACAACTTGTGATTCCTTTAGCCTGGAATTACAGAGAGATATGGCAACTCTCCTCAATTGACATAGCAGGTTTGGCAGGGTGGGGACTCGAACCACCAACCTATATGACTGTTCTGCAATAAAGGTGCAAATAAAGAAATTGACCGCACTCATAAACGTGCACTTTGGATCCTCTATAAAGATTACGAATCATCATTTGAAACATTGCTCGCTCTAAGCGGCTGCAATAGTATACATATCAAAAACATACAGAAACTGATGACAGAAATTTACAAGTCCATGAATCACTTGAACCCTTCACTTGTATGGGAATTTCATGAAAAGAAACCAATAGCATACAATTTAAGAATACAAAACCTGTGCAAGCTGCCAATTTGGCTTTGGACTCGAATCACTGTCTTTTCGAGGTAGTTTCCTATGGAATACTCTTGATGACAGTATCAAACAAGAACCAACACTGTCGCGTTTCAAAAAGAGGATCAAAGAATGGACTCCAGATAGATGCACCTCTAAAATATGTCGCTAATAACATTCTTTTTCTACTTTGCATATATTATGTTTGTAAATAGTTGGTTTGAATTAGTATTATCTTAATACTACTGTAAATACCAACGTTAAATATTGATTGATATTGATTGCAATGTTGATTGGAAACAAAAAACCTTCAGGTTGGTAGTCTAGCGTGCTACCACTGAGCAATCTCCGCTGTACAGTATGGTATTCTTACAGTTATTTTAACCCTAATCCTACCGGGGGGGGGTGTTTTCCACCCCCCCTGTCGGTTTTTTGCAGAGCATTCTTTAACGACAAAAGCTATGACCCTCAAACTCTCTGACAATTACTAATGATCTATTAGCTACATTTTGAAAATTAAATTTTTGAACAATAGGTGTCACGTGACAGATGACACTACCATATTTGGAGCAAGGTATTAGAAAAATTAATGATTTTGATATTTTTACTCCCAGAATTAGATCCAAACGTTGACTATTGTACTTTAAAAGAATCAGCAAACAATTAGCTTTCTATTGTTGTCAATAACAATGGATTTTGCTGACGTCAGCATTCTTAAATGATGACGTCACTCTGGCTGCCATTTTGGGTCATTTTGGCAAATTTTGAAGTTTTTTCCGATAGATTTTGTTAAAAATGTATAGAATTGCGTTATGCAATACTTTAAAAGCATTTTGAGCTAATTATTATCAATTTTTGGCAGAAAAACACAGTTTTTAGTTATGACGTCATCAATTTTTGTCATTTTCTTTCAAAATAACAGTCTAAAAACACTCATATGCATCATATTTGAATTGGAAATGAATAATACGCCAAATAAGGATGGAAAAAGTCATTCAGATTACCTTTATTCCGTTTTTAGAACAAATAAGCCGGAAAGCCATATATTTTGACATTTTCCGGCATTATGACGTCATAGTGACGTCACCTAATGAGGTGGCCACCCCCAAAACTACCAATCGGCTAAGAATAGCTAGGACTACGCCCTTGCCAAGTTTCAATGATTTCCCATTAGTCTACGGCTATTTATAGAGGGGGGGTGGAAAGCACCCCCCCCCGGCTATGTTAGATAAAAAAAAGCCCGGTAGGATTAGGGTTAAAAAGAAATTGTGAAGTGATTAATCATTTTATAGATGACATAGCCGAAGGCTTTTCGTGTTAAAAGAATTTAAGGTTGTAGAAGATCATTGAGGATAGCCACTAGCGAATTAGACTTGCCCCAAATCTATCTCTTCCGTCCGTCTACCGTTCCCTGTACAGTAGTTCCTGGACCCGCCATTTCCTGGATCCGCCATTCCAATGTTCCGTCCAGAGAGCTCGAGAGATATGCCTGTTGCTTCTCTCGCTAGGGCCTTCTCTTGAGATTCTCTTGACGAAATGTTGGAATGGTAGATCCATGAAATAGCGGATCCAGGAACTACCGTAAAAAGGGAACGGTAGACGGACGGAAGAGATAGACTTGGGGCAAGTCTACTAGCGAATGGATCCATGGGTTTGAAGTTTAAAAATGAAAAGTGCATTCATGTCTTCGATATTCAAAGATAACCAAGTCAAAATTTCGTTTGTCACAGTGCAAAGTGAAGGTTGATAGTGAAGGCAAACTCATAAGCCAATGGACAAAAAAGGAAGTAGTTGCTGAGACATCAAAATGCATATCAACATGCAAGTTTGTGGCGAGAAGTCTCTTTGCATCATTTATGGCCGATTTCACTGTAAACAAAGATAACAAGGAAAAAGCCAGCATGGCCTGTGCTTACATGAATATCACAGAAGCAGACAAGGTATGACATATAATTACATTCTTGTTGTAAGAAATAGATTTTAAACATGCTTTAAACCATATTCCATACTAGTTTGCCTTTGTTCGCAGAAACCTATTACATGGAAATTATCCAAAGTTGCTTGTTATATTAAAGGCACACTGTCGTTGTTTTGATTGGCTAGTTATTAGGATGAAGTATGTTACAGAAGAGGTGGCCGTGAACTAATTAACATGCCTTAACTAAAGGCACACTTCGTGGTTTTGATTGGCTAGTTATTAGGATGAAGTCTGTTACAGAAGAGGTGGCCGTGAACTAATTAACATGCCTTAACTAAAGGCACACTTCGTGGTTTCGATTGGCTAGTTATTAGGATGAAATCTCTTACAGAAGAGGTGGCCGTTAACTAATTAAAATGCCTTAACTAAAGGCACACTTCGTGGTATTGATTGGCTAGTTATTAGGATGAAATCTCTTACAGAAGAGGTGGCCGTTAACTAATTGAAATGTTTTAACTAAAGGCACACTTCGTGGTTTTGATTGGCTAGTTATTAGGATGAAATCTGTTACAGAAGAGGTGGCCGTTAACTAATTAAAATGCCTTAACTAAAGGCACACTTCGTGGTTTTGATTGGCTAGTTATTAGGATGAAATCTCTTACAGAAGAGGTGGCCGTTAACTAATTAAAATGCCTTAACGAAAGGCACACTTCGTGGTTTTGATTGGCTAGTTATTAGGATTAAATCTGTTACAGAAGAGGTGGCCGTTAACTAATTAACATGTTTTAACTAAAGGCACAATTCGTGGTTTTGATTGGCTAGTTATTAGGATGAAATCTGTTACAGAAGAGGTGGCCGTTAACTAATTAACATGCCTTTACTATCTTGGATTACGTTTTTTTAAAGAATTATGAGAGTTCGATAATCATCTTTAACATCATCATAATCGTCATTATCATAATCGTCATTAGTCATCGTTATCATTATCAATGTCGAAGTTCAGCGAAATAATTGAGGCTTGCATAATTATATTTTTTCTAATTGTCTTGTTCATCCGACCAGCGCCACACTCTTAGCCAATTGGTAGTTTTGGGCCTGGCTACCTCATTAGGTGACGTCGGATCATATCGCTGAAAAATGTCAAAATATACAGTAGTGTCCCGCATATAAGAAACGCAAATTTTAGAAACACAGACCATGATGTTAAAGATAATACCCCATTTTATAAGAAACTGGTACAGGTCTGATGATAAGGTCGTTTCTTATCTAAGGACTATGTATGAATTAAACTGTACCTATTCCAATGAAAACAAGACTTTTGTATGCAGACTGAGCAAAGAGAACCTTCCTGGAATAATTTTACCAATTTGCAAATACAAATCAAAATAACAGGTTTTGTATCACAATCAGACAGCTCGTGTATGAGTAGCTTGTCAATAGCTTATCATCTTTAACAACATCTGTAAGAAAAGAATTCAAAATTCGCCAAGATGACCCAAAATGGCGGCCTGAGTTACATAATCATTTCAAAAGGCTGACGTCAGCAAATTCAATTGTTATTGATAACAATAGAAAGCTTTTTGTTTGCTAATTCTTTTAATGTACTATAGTCAATGTTAGAAAATAATTCTGGGAGTAAGAATATAGAAACATTAATTTGTCCAATACCTTCTCCCAAATATGGTATCACCTGTCACATGACACCCACTGTCAAAAATTTTACTGTCAAAATGTAACTAATACCGGTAGATAATTAGTAATTATCAAAGAGTTTGAGCATCATAGCTTTTGCCGTTAATGAATATGCTCTGCAGCAAAACTACACCCCTCTGTAGGATTAGGGTTAAAAGATCCAAGTTCAAACGATAACAATTCTATCCAATGCTAAAAAGTGACTTTTGAGCCCCCATCCATCCATTTCAAAAGCTATTTTGAATCTCCATATAACTGGAATTAGTACTGGAGTCCCGTGTAACCCTGAATTCTTTAGCTTCATGATGTCACATTGGTCAACATTGATAGACAAGGTTTACCGAAAAGTGCAGGGAATTCAAGTAGTAGTTCGTCTACCATATAACTACACAGAATCAGCTCACGGAGGGGGGGGGGGGGCTTCTTGGCCAAATGTTAGGTAGGGGTCTGCTGCAAGCATATTCAAAATGGTACCCTTGGCTAGACCAATTTTGACGATTTCCTGGACGAATATTTTCAAATTTGTACCAAATATGATATCATGACCGTTTGCTAGACCAATATTGTCAAAAATGATACCCTTGGCTTGCCCGTTGTAGGCCAAAATTGCAAAAAAGTATACCCTTAGCTAGACTAGAAGTCCGCAAAAGTAAAAACAGTAGTTAATTGATTTCGTCAATCCTGCTATCCCGATAATTACTTTTATCCTATTTCTTCCTTTAGTGTGGATCATTCTCTTCGCTTTTATCCAAATTCAAAACAACTTTCTCGGCTACAATGGCAGATCGTTTCTGTTCAGGCTCTACCTGTAAGATGCCTAACAAGACAGAGGTCGTCAATAACTGCAAGAAGACTGTTACCCATGAAGCCAAATTCAATGGTGAAGCCAACAATTTCACAGGCATTAAGTTTAAAGCTAATAAAGGAGAAACTAACCAAGCGATAACTTTTATCTGGTAAGCTTGATTTAAAGCATAGGTTTCAAATCTTTAAAAAGGTGGGTGTAAAATTAGATGACCTATTTCTTTAAACTGAGCGGCTCCAAAGAATCTTTATCTACTTAGCTATAATTCTACTGTTGGACTTTTCAAAATATTTCAATATTTTCAAAATTAGAGCGTTTTTCTTCGTGTCAAAGAATTCAAGAAAAATGTTGAAAAAATCTTAAAACCATCGTAAATTCTAACTTTGTCCATGAAACATGAAAATCTTTTCAAGAAAACCATAGTTGACGAATGTCTACAATGTGGTAGCAAGCAAAAGTCTTAGGCCTTAATCTATAGCATCAAAAGGCTCTTAAAAACGGAGTTCTGTAATACACATCTCTAATCTAAAATAAAACGGTTGATTCTGATGCATTTCGAGGTGCTGAACACGAATATAAAAAGTTCACACTTCTAGGGGGCGCAGTTTTTTCAAAAACCGGGGGCCTAGTTTTGATGACGTCACAATAGTCTTTTGCGAAAAAATTTGTGATCATTGAATTTGAATTGTTTAGCCCCCAAGAGATCAATCTGAGGAAATATTTTGTATTAGAAACATATGTTCCAGCTCTTATAATTTCTGATCTACGAGCCCTTAAAGTTTTCAAAAATTGCTGACTCAGCTTTTTTTCGTAATTTTTATTTTCGGTTACATACATCCAATTTTTACTTGCAAAATGCCATTCGATTCATCTCAACGAGCTCTATAAGATAGCGCTAATTGTATCTGTGTATACTGTTCTGATTTTGTTTCACAGATGGAACAAATTTCCTTTGTTCCATGTATGTTCATTCACTAAGGAAATTTGTTCCATCTGTGAAACAAAATCAGAACAGTATACACAGATACAATTAGCACTATCTTATAGAGCTCGTTGAGATGAATCGAATGACATTTTGCAAGTAAAAATTGGATGTATGTAACCGAAAATAAAAATTACGAAAAAAAGCTGAGTCAGCAATTTTTGAAAACTTTAAGGGCTCGTAGATCAGAAATTATAAGAGCTGGAACATATGTTTCTAATACAAAATATTTCCTCAGATTGATCTCTTGGGGGCTAAACAATTCAAATTCAATTATCACATATTTTTCGCAAAAGACTATTGTGACGTCATCAAAACTAGGCCCCCGGTTTTTGAAAAAACTGCGCCCCCTAGAGGTGTGAACTTTTTATATTCGTGTTCAGCACCTCGAAATGCATCAGAATCAACCGTTTTATTTTAGATTAGAGATGTGTATTACAGAGGTGACACGATAGCACCTCACAGATAAAGGCCTATCTGTCACTCTTCTGGTTTACAATTTAGAAATTTGATGACGTCACAACCTCAAATGAATTGAAATATATAATACGCTGTATTTTCGAAAGAATGGAAGATTTCTGAAAAGTCCAACGGTAGAATTATAGATAAGTAGCTAAAGTTTCTTTCAAGCCATTCAATTAAAAGAAATAGATCATACAATTTTACACCCACCTTTTTACACCGATTTAAAGATTTTGAACCTATGCTTTGATTTAATACCTTAACCACCTTCACATCAAGGAAGAATGGTCACGATTGATTGGGTCATACGCATCAAAATTTACATTTACAACCTATTCGTAAAATTTTATTTTTTTTAAATGATATATAACTTTGGGGAATTCTGGAATCGAAAGTGTATGACCAGGAAATGTTTTCGTCCTTAAGTTCGAATCAGTTGACTGCATTGGCTGAAACTTTGTAACAAAATGATTTAAAGTGTAGGAAGAGCAGGAAAATGTGAGTTCTTATCCAGATTCGAGCTACAAGTAGACTGATTGCAATTTGCTGTCGTAAATTTTGCTCCTTTTTTATTTGTTTGAGCTCAACCTTTTCGCTGAATTAGCGACTCTGAAAAAAGCTTTTTGAGTGAGCAATTCAATTGAACAGATAAGTAGCCACAGCAATTAAATTCAATAGACAAGTAAGTAGAACGAATTTCGTAATTACGAGTGAAAACTGGGACGCTTTGGTTTAAGTTTTTTAAGTCTAAGCTACAAGTAGCTGTCCTGGTAGATTTTGAAAATTATCACTGTTTACTTTGCAGATCAGCCCACTAAAATTTGGCACTGGAGTATCCACTGAATACAGTTGGTGGATTGGTTTTATATCGGATTGGCCTTCTATTTACACGAGACTGTTTTCATTTCATATTGGATTGGCCTTCTGTTTACACGAGAACGCACCAATCCGATATGCTCATACCGTGTTCGCGCTTTCAAATAGAAACGCTCTAAAGGTGACATGCAACGAATCCAATATCGTGTAAAAGTTGATTATCTACACTAGTTCCTCAATTTCTTTGTTGTTGTTGTTGTTGTTGTTGTTGTTGTTGTTGTTGTTGTTGTTGTTGCTGATGGCCAGCTCCATGTATTAGCAACAAATCAATTCTAAGGAGCATACAAAGATTGTGTAGCCAGTCTAGTGTAAACGGTCGAATCTGGTATCAACTCAAAACGGAACCTCTTTTTCAATTCTACGAGCCTCCTATTCATCTGGTGCACTGTGAAATGGGTGTTGAAGAACGGTGAATCCTCTGCAGCATAAGACAAAGCGCTACCGTGTAAACAGAACCCCAATCCGAAATGAAATGAAAACGACCCACCCCCAGTCGATATGAAGTGAAATCGGTGCCATGTAAACAGAACCTAAGGATTGGTGCCTGGGCGGAATGCTTCTAATATCATGACTTAAGTGTATAGAAAATTCATATTCTGATCTTGGCAGGTGGAAAGTTTTTAACTAATTAAAAGAAATTAAAAGTTTTCTCACAAAACCAGATGCACTGACGACTAAGATGCTGTTTTCCATACTTGTCTTACGTAACTGACAAGTTATGACATGTTAAATTTTGATTCCCCATTAGAAATCGATTGTTCTCTTTCCTGGAAATAGATATCTATCCTGCTTATGCTCACAGAGACATCTTTTTCCTTTCATGTCAGGTTTGCTGCATTGGTTGTGATAACCCTCATCATCTTAGCCTGAGGAAATGAACGAACCATATACGAAGAACAAGAACAGATTTTGTAATACAATAGCATCAGTTGCTTTTAATTGACTTGACACCGCAATTCACAGTGATTAGCCACTGCAGGCAAAGGAAATTCGCTCAACCGGTAAGTCAGAACAAACAAAGCCACCAAAGTTGCCCCGAAACCAGTAGAGCAAACTCTCGCCTTGTTCACGCGAAAGATGGTTTTTAAGAGAAGTTATATGCTTATAACGAAAGAAGAAGAGTAAATCTAAAGTTCTGCCAGATGGATTTTGTTTATTTGATTCAGAAGCCGAGCAGAAAGTATTGTAATTCTCGCGTATTTAGGGCTTACATGAAACAATTACCACACAGCTCCTGAATCAAATAAACAAAATCCGCCGGGTCGAGCTTTAAATTTTCCCTTCTTTTTTGCTATGAGCACCATCTTTTGCGTGCACAAGAACAAAGACAGATTTTGTAAGACAACAGCATGAATTGCTTCTGACTGGCACCTCAATTCAAAGCGATTAGCGATCCCAAAAAAAGGAAATTCTCTCAACCAGTAATTCAAAACAAACAAAGCCGCAAAAGTTTCTCTGAAACCCAGGTAGCTAGCTCGCTCGTTGTGCATTCCAGAAATCGTTTTAAAGAGCAAACATGAGCATAGATCGAAGGAGGAAGGATGTATCTACACATCTGCCTGGGCATAGTTGTTTGGTTCAAAAGCCGAGGCGATTCGATTCTCTTATATTTTGGGTGTAATTAAAACACTTACTGTTCAGCTTCTGAACCAAAGAAATAAAATGCCCGAAGTAGATGTGTAGATATATCCTTCTTCTTTAGATGTATGCTCATTTTTGCTCTTAAAAACAATTTCTGGAATGCACAACTAGCGCGCTAGCTACCTGGGTTTTAGAGAAACTTTTGCGGCTTTGTTCGTTTCGAATTACTGGTTGAGAGAATTTCCTTTGTCTGTGATTGCTAATCGCTTTGAATTGAGGCGTCAACGAAAGCAACTCATGCAATTGTGTTACAAAATCTGTCCTTGTAGGCACAAGGCGAGAGTTTGCCCGACTGGTTTTGGGGCAACTGTTGCGGCTTGGTCGTTTTGAATTACTAGTTGAGAGAATTTCCTTTGTCTGCACTCGCTAATTGCTTTAAATCGAGGTGTCACTCAAAAGCAACTGATGCTATTGTCTTACAAAATCTGCCCTTGCTTATATGAAGTATATTCAACAATTTCGAAGAAGGAAGCACCACATGACATTACAGCCTTGTTCTATTTATACCTTTGTGTTGTGTTATGAAGGATTTACGTCGATACAGTTAGGATTTTAGTATTATTATTTATTTCAGTAAATTCTATTTAGTGACCTATATAGCCCTTTCGAGGACAAAAAAACATATGTTTAAAGTTTAAAGAACCAACAACTTATAAGTACGTTCAGCATAAAGCTCTGGAAGAAAAATGTCTGTACTTTTTGAAAGTTGTACTAATTCTGAATGGATAGCTTTCTCAAAGGGAATAATGCACAAAGCGCCTCACGAAAAACGCTTTTGCAGACCACCTGCAATCTTTATTGCCTTATCCTCACATTTTAAACGGCGGAAAAAAAGAATACGCCATGCTAAGCCAAGGGCGACGTGAAGATCAAATGTTGGCCTGCCTTAGTTTTGTCCGTTATGGCCTGATGCCCAATAATCAACAACCTTCGCAACATATCTCCAGTCCTTTGTTGACTGAAGCATGCTTAGCACCAATTAACTGTTGAAAGTACCGTGTTTGTTCTTCTTCTGTCTTCATCTGCTCTCTTATTGGTGGGTAGCTGCTTCGCTTGCAGCGTGCCTTGACATTTTCGATTATACGAGAGCAGATGCACACAGGAGTAAGGAATGTAAATAGAATCATGAAATTTGCAATACTTGAAAAAATCAATAAGAGATAAGCACAAACCATCCCGTCGGGTTTCAATGCAAATGAACTGAAACTTCAGTGAAGGTCAAATCATGATAAAACAGATGTCAGCGAAGATTTTCCGCGCAATTGCAATTTTATTACTAGTCGTCAGTCCCCTGAAATTTAATTTCTCTTGCTAGCCGGCCATAATGGGTGACCGGCCATAATGGGCGACACTACTCTAGATTCTCTGTTTTAGCGGGTGAGTAAAAGAATGTGGGGGTTTTTGCCAATTTTTATTGATGCAAATTACTTCGCAAAGTGTTTTCCACAGGAAAAAGCTAAGTTAGATGTGAACATTTATTAGGTCGAAATCCATCTTAGTCAGGGACTAATTATATGGAAGCGGGCTGGTCCGGTAGCGGGCTGGGCAGGCTGAGCATTTTCATTTTTTTTTCATTTTAAAATTATTTATGCACGGTAGCCCCGTCAGTCAGTATGACTGATTTTCAGGGGACCATGCCAACAACTTGACAAACTAAAAAATCTACTAAAATTAATAACGGGAAAAGGAAACTAATTACAACCATAAATAATTTATCTACAACTATTTACAATAAATTTACAACCGACCCTTTATCTTGTTCTTAGGGCCTGTTTATATGAGGCGGGCCAGCCCGCCTAACCGGGCTGGCTCGCCTAGGTGAGATCTGAATGAACAAAGACATCCTTTGTTAAATAAAGTTGTGTTTATATGAGCAGCGGGCCAGCCCGGTCAGCCGAGATCTGTGAGTTGGGTAGGCGGGATCCCGGTGAAGCGAGCTCATATAAACAGCGTCAGGCGGGCTGGCCCGGTATAATTGATTGATTGATGTGCGTAACTGATTTGCGTAGGCGAGATTGCATTGTTTAATTTGAAAGTGTTTGTCTGGCCATTGTCTTTCAAAATCCCTTGATACGTCATAACATGCAGCATTACGAGGCCAGCCCGTCTGGCCGGGATAGTTTTCACTCATATAAACACAAACTAAAATCATCCCGCCTAGGCGAGCCAGCCCGGTCAGGCGGGGTGGCTCGCCTCATATAAACAGGGCCTTAAAAGAAGATAAAGAGGGAGCTTGCTTGGCCTCGCGGCTGAGATCATTCCAGATTTTTGCTCCACGAAATGCGAACGCTTTCTGTCCATTACTAGTTTTCATGAATGGCACTAGCAAGTCAGTTTCGGCATTTCTAAGGTTGATAATATTGCGATCAGAATTTCTAACAAATAAATGCGAGAGATAATCAGGCGCGAGACCATTAACAGATTTATATACAGTTGTTGCAGTCTCACTTCTGATCATATCCCTCACAGTTGGCCATTTTAACTCTGTAATCAAAGCTTCGGCAGGAGCATCGTAGCTGCTATTTGTAATAATTCTAGCGGCACGATTCTGCAATTTTTGAAGCTTAACCAGTCGGAACTCAGCACAGTTCCCCCACACAGAACAGCAGTACCGAAAATGTGGCTCTACAATACCTCTATATAATTTGCAAAGTACATTTTTTGGCAAAAATTTCTTTGCATATTTTAAAAAACCTAACGAGCAGGAGACTTTGGCTTGAACAGATTTAATTTGCTCGTCCCACACGAGGTACTGGTCAACTTGGACACCAAGATACTTAATACTGTCGACGAGTTCTACAGGGGAATCATCGATAACAAATGCAGGAGAATCCACAGTGTTTTCACTGATCTTTTTAAGATTTGGTCTAGATCCGATTACCATTGCCTGAGTCTTGATTACATTCAAAGACAATTTATTGCCCTGAAGCCATTCTTTCAAACATTTCAATTCGTTGTTGAGCGTTTCAGTTAGATCCTCAATGCTCTTAGAGGAATAGGATATGCTAGTATCGTCGGCGTACATCGTAACTTTGCAGTTTTTCAAGGCGAATGGCAAATCATTTATATAGAATAGGAAGAGTAGCGGACCTAAACAAGAGCCTTGTGGAACACCACAGCTGATGCTTCCGATGTCAGATTCCACTCCATTAACCTTAGTGAATTGCTGCCTACTGCTGAGATATGATTTGAACCATTGAAGCTCAAGACCCTGAATTCCGTACTTAGATAGCTTTTGAATAAGTATGGCATGATCAACAGTATCAAAAGCCTTTTTCAAATCAATGAAAATATTTCCTGCCGGTATGGCTCATTTGCTGAGATGGAATTGAGATTGGTATTATATGTGAAAAGAGCTGTGACACGTTGTTGAAGGGAAATTCAAAATGCTCCATTTTTAATTTTCAGCCTGCTTACACGCTAATAAGACACTCAGACTCTCAAATCGCTATAAAATTAGGAAAATCCAGGATGTTTTTCTTTATTTTCACTTGTTTCCTGTATCATATTAATAATGAAAATTGTTTCAAGCAAGCAGAATATTCATGTTGAATTTTGTCAAACTGAATGCGTTTTTGTGGATTTGCACATCAGCAGTCTAAACAGGAGTGTGCAGTTGAATAATTCTCCTGCTTGTCAAATTGCACTGCCTTGAAACCATCCTTGAAAGTGCTCTTTGTTAAAGTCCGTAAAACGCTACGTAACTAAACCAAAGAACACTTAGAGCCCGTATAACGATACGCAGCTCATGATAATTAAACTCACTGACTAAAACTGATGGAACACTGCGTGGGAACAGATTTCAATTCACACTTCGGTCCGTAAAGCTCTACGTCGCTTCAGGACACCTAAAGGCTGCTTTGTAATCAGTCAAATTTTCCAATCAAGAAGAAAATTCATATCGATTATGGACAAATGCTGTATTTTTCAAATTGAATGAGATTTTGTAAATTTGCACATCAACTGTTAAAACAGGAGTGTGTGTACATAGAATTACCATCCTGCTTGTGAAATTGCACTGATCAAAAACCATCCTTGAAAGTGCTCTTTGTTAAAGTCCGCAAAACGCTACGTAACTAAACCAAAGAACACTTAGAGCCCGTATAACGATACGCAGCTCATGATAATTAAACTCACTGACTAAAACTGATGGAACACTGCGTGGGAACAGATTTCAATTCACACTTCGGTCCGTAAAGCTCTACGTCGTTTCAGGACAGCGTCCTAACTTCAGCTGATACCTAAAGGCTGCTTTGTAATCAGTCAAATTTTCCAATCAAGAAGAAAATTCATGTCGATTATGGACAAATGCTGTATTTTCAAATTGAATGAGATTTTGTAAATTTGCACATCAACTGTTAAAACAGGAGTGTGTGTACATTGAATTACCATCCTGCTTGTGAAATTGCACTGATCAAAAACCATCCTTGAAAGTGCTCTTTGTTAAAGTCTACGTAACTAAACCAAAGAACACTTAGAGCCCGTATAACGATACGCAGCTCATGATAATTAAACTCACTGACTAAAACTGATGGAACACTGCGTGAGAACAGATTTCAATTCACACTTCGGTCCGTAAAGCTCTAAGTCGTTTCAGGACAGCGTCCTAACTTCAGCTGATACCTAAAGGCTGCTTTGTAATCAGTCAAATTTTCCAATCAAGAAGAAAATTCATGTCGAGTATGGACAAATGCTGTATTTTCAAATTGAATGAGATTTTGTAAATTTGCACTTCAACTGTTAAAACAGGAGTGTGTGTACATTGAATTACCATCCTGCTTGTGAAATTGCACTGATCAAAAACCATCCTTGAAAGTGCGCTTTGTTAAAGTTCGTAAAACGCTACGTAACTAAACCAAAGAACACTTGGAGCTCGTATAACGATACGCAGCTCATGAAAATTAAAATTCACTGACTAAGACTGATATAATAGTACTAAATTCAGTAAAAATATTCATCTGACAATGGTCACAGAAAGTCGTCAGGTAGGATCCGAAAGAAGAGAAAAGTTAATAATCATAGTGCACTTTATTTGAAAGAAGCTGATCCTTATCAGTTAAATTTTCGTCAGACACTGCATGCTCGTTAGCACAACTTACCTACCTACTTAATAAATTTGATTGGCGTTCTGATTGGCAATTTCAATGCCCTGTACTCCATTTTTTTTCTAGTTTCCTCTATTTAGGATCATTTGATGATTTGCTGTTACCATTGTCGGACGAAAAGGAACGAATAGAAACAACATAGCTCAGGTTCTTTAAAGATGATTTCAATTTGCAGGCGTTTTTCTTGCGGCTGCCGAGATAAGGCTCGTCTTTCGTGAAACTTGAATTCCTTCGCTGCACTGTACGCACTGTCAGCCTTATTTGAGAAGCGGCAAGGAAAACGCTTCCAATAAAATCAGCTTTGGAGAACAAGGCCTTCGAAGTAAAAAACGGTTTCTCAACACTGGTAAAATGGCCATGAAATACAACGCAGTTATAACAATGCAATATTTCGCGCTGAGAATCTCACACCATTACTGATACAACAAAAGTTTAGGATAACATGGCCAGCTGTGACATTTGTTGCACCACGTCTTCAAGGTTGTTGCATGGATGCAGATGAATGCAACATTTCATTGTTAAAACTATTTTTTGTATTTCATATCTGTTTTACCTGTGCAACGCGAGAAACAGAAACGCAAACAAGGGGTATTTGGGTAAAAGAAATTCAGAATATCGCCATTTTGTCGAAAATTTCTTCATACAGCATGCTTTTGGTTACCGAGAGAAAGATACTGTCCTCAATTTAATGAATTTTCTCCCGCATTTCCCCCTGTTTGCCCCTAAAATGATTGACTCACGTGCCAAAACGAAAATTGGCTGAATTCACCAAGAAAGCAGCCTTTGAAACATGGAAAAGCATTCAGCAATGACAAAATTCTTCGTGACAATCTTGAACGTACTTTTAGGTCAAAATGAATCAGTCTTCTCCCCTCCAAATTTTATCTTGGACATATCGCAAACTTGCTCAGGATATATTCCTCATGCCCGAAGTGAACATGTTTCGTCTGACACTGGCCAGTGAATCACCAGATCTTAAAGAGAATTAGAGGCAATGAATGGGATGAAATGATTTAGAATCAGCGAAATATAGGATTCAGGTAGAGTTTAATTTGGTGAATATTTTCTTCGGACGCTCTGGTCAAAGTAAACATCTTTTCGAAATAAAGATTCAAAGGCTCTCTGATAATAATTAATTTCAAACTTAGTTCATTTTATTTCCTTTCCTCTCTTATCCCATGCTTTTCTGTCACAGGTATCTAGCGAAGCTGACATCACAATTGCAGCGATTTTCATGCCACTATAGCTAGCACTTTGTAAAAACTGGTTTCATTTTTCGCAGGCAATTAATGCGTCTTATTTAAGAAGCGGCATAGAAAATGCTTCATTCCTGCGTAGGATAAGCAAACATTTGCAATGTACAACAAAATAAAGTTACTAAAGTCTGTCTCAAATTAGATGTCACCTGCAAATGCCCGCGAAAAACAGCAATAGAAGTGTTTTGTAAAGGAATTTTTAGTTATAGTAAATCTCAGGGGACATCTAATTCGAGACAACTTTCATAGATTTGAAATACATACGCAATCTTTACAAGTAGTGCTCGAATTCGTAAAATGAAAATTTCATGATTTTTACAGAATAGTTAGAGCCCAAACTAGCTGCGCCTAAAATAGCCCAGTTAATGGAGTTTTAAGACAACTGTATTATAAAATTGCAGGATGTATCCATATTGATTTGGAAATGTCGCCGTTAAGCACAATTTTTAGAATGATGTCCTTTCATTCAGTTGACATTCACTTGTTGGATATAATTTCTTCAGCTCTAAATTTCCCTGGCTTACCCTAGATACAGACAAAATGAGGCTGTCTCTCCAAAAGAAAAAGTGAATACAAAAATTACTCACTTGCCACATTAGAAATTAGCTGAATTCAGCATGAAAGCAGCCTTAGAATCATGAGCCATTTTGGGGTATTCAGCATAGTCGCAATTCTTTCAAACATCACCCTTCGAAACATAGGGCAGCCATTCAGCGATGTCTTTATTCTTTACAAAAGCAGCCGTATAAACATGGGGCATTTGGAAGACTCAGCATTGTCTCAATTTATTGTGACACTTCGCCTTTCGATTATCAAAGCAGTCAAACAACAATGGCACATACATTTATTAGAGCAGCAATAGAAACATGAGGGTAGTTGAGGCATTCAGCAATGCTCAGTTCTTAATGACACTTCACCTCTCAACGAATAAGGCAGGCATTTATCAATGTCTCGATTCTTTGCAGCACTATCGACACATGGGGCAGGCACTCAGCAATGTCACAGTTCTTCACAAAAATATCCAAGGAAACATGGGGCAATTTGGGAGTATTCACAATGTCACAATTACTCATGGCACTTAATGTAGGCTTTTATCTCAATGTCTCAATTCTTTGCCACAATTCGCCTGTCAACTCATGGGGCAGGCACTTATCAATGTCACAATTCTTTATGGTATTCCGCCTCTAAGCAAATAAGGTAGGCATTTATCAATGTCTCGATTCTTTGCGGCACTTTGCCTGACAACACATGGGGCAGGCATTTATCAATGTCACAATTCTTTATGGCATTTCGCCTCTCAGCAAATAAGGTAGACTTTCATCAATGTCTCAATTCTGTGTGGCACATCGCCTGTCGAACATGGGGCAGGTCTTCATCATTGTCTTGATTCTTGATAGTAATTCACTACAAAAGTAGCCTTAAAACATGGGACAAGCATTCAACAAATACACTGTTCTTCTTCTGCACATTGAAAAATAAATCTCTGTTTTTCAAATGTTCGAGAAATGTAGAAATTTCATAAACATGCTCAAAACAGTTCTGTCTGTTTATACTTTGGGAGTATCTTCAATTTTGTTTGTATCTTCAATTCATCTCTTTGGTATTCAGTTTCCTTCGAGTCCTTCAGTTCTAACTTCTTGCATTTTTTCCAACTCTTTATAATTTTATTTTAAACATGCAACTTCGGGGAAGGGGTGCCTCAATACTCAATATAGGTAAGCTAAATAGGGGGTCCAGTCAGGGTTAAAGAGGCTTAAAGCAACAATTTTAGAACTTAGGCTCACGTTGTACTATATTTTTACAAAACCTTCCAATGGTAGTTCATGGACCTAGAAATTGGTCGACTGGTAGCATACAGAAATTATAATGTCCTGCAAAGTTTGTTAATATCCAGGAGTAAAAACTTGCAAAACAGAGCAACTTCAAATTTATTGACGACGAACATTGCTGCAGCTATTTGCCTGTTTGGAGACTCAACAATTGTCCTCGTGGAGGAGCGTCCTGACATGGAATATTGTTACTGCCAAAGAATCTTAGAATATCCCCCCCCCCCCCCCCACATTTGTAGCATGTGTTTTACAAGTAGGGCAATTTATTAGCCATTCTTCAAGACCCTCAAACCGATTGGACCTCCTCATTAGGCAATAATGTGAGCACTCCCCTCCATCCCAAGAGTGTCATATACGATATTTCGCTGCCATAAAAACGTATGAATAGTTATGTACAATAAGTCCTAAAGCATCTTTCTTGAGGGAGTTTGCTCTTCAGGTTAATGGCAGCAGTCCATTAGAGGTTTTTACTGTTCTATTCCAGGTCAAAGATGTTAAATATTGAAATCTGTAATGAGTCCATGTTGCCATGAAATTTATCATCAAGAGTCTTATCTTCTGTAACTTAATTCACCAAAAAGCAAAAGTATATTTACATTTCTAAAGTCCAAATGAGTCCATAAACTAATCCCGTAAAAGTTCATGCTGTTCTAGCTTCCATGATAAAAAATCTGTTAAAAGTGTAAGCTGACATGAATAATCAACATTGATAAACAATACTTAAAGTCTTAAGTCTATAATTTGTCCATAAATTTCTGAAGACCTGAGCGAGTCCATAAAACCATAAATGAATAAATATTTATGCTGTTCTAACTTGCACGATCAAAAACCTTAAAAACTTCAAACTCCAATGTCCATAGATTTAATTGTTAAGCGTTTAACCTGACTTGAATGATCAAAACTAATGCTCAATACCAGAAGTCTTTAGTCTGTAATTTGTCCATAAAACTATGAAGTCCTGAGCGAGTCCATAAGACTATTAATGAATATAAATTTATGCTGTTCTAACTTGCACGATCAAAACCTTAAATATTTCAAACTCTAATATCTATAGATTTAATTTTTAAACATTTAAGCTGACTAGAACGATCAAACCTATTAACTAATGCTCAATACTAGAAGTCCTCAGTCTGTAATGCGTCTATAAAGCTCTGAAGACCTGAGCGAGTCCATGAAACTATAAATTAATAAAAATGTATGCTGTCCTAACTTGCACGATCAAAAAACTTAGATATTTCAAACTCTAATATCTATAGATTTAATTGTTAAACGTTTAACCTGACTTGAATGATTAAAACTAATGCTCAATAATAGAAGTCCTAAGTCTGTAATGCGTCCATAAAACTCTGAAGACCTGAGCGAGTCCATGAAACTATAAATGAATAAAAATGTATGCTGTTCTAACTTGCACGATCAAAACCTTAAATATTTCAAACTCTAATATCTATAGATTTAATTTTTAAACATTTAAGCTGACTTGAACGATCAAACCTATTAACTAATGCTCAATACTAGAAGTCCTCAGTCTGTAATGCGTCCATAAAGCTCTATAGTTCCACTGATGAATAAAAATTTAAACTATTCTAGCTTGTAAGATCAAAGTACTCAAATTCCTAAAACTCTAAAGTCCTTAATGAGTCTATGAATCTAATTATCAAAATATAAAGCTGTTCTACACTCTAAATTCTTAAACGAGTCCATGAAACTACCCTGGGTACCAGACTCTATAACATTATGTTAGAGAGTCTGGTAACCAACCCTGAAACTAACTATCAAAACGATCCATCAAAGACAATAATTGTAAGCTACATATTCTAAAGTTTTTCTTAGATATTTTCTTAATCACAGGCATGTCCAAATGACATCTAATTTAAAACATTGATATACACGATCAAAGACGTTAGATACCTAAGACTCTATGAAACTAATTATGAAAACTCTAAAATCATCATAAATTAACGATCAAAATTTTTAATACTTAAGACTCTATGGTCTTTGGCGAATCAATAAAGACTATCAATCAAATTTTAAGCTACATATACTAAAATACACGATCAAAATATTTAGAGATCTAAGACTCTGAAGTCGTCAATGAGGCTATAAAAGTATTTATCAAAAGTCTGAAGCTATACTGACTTACGCGACCAAAAGTGGTAAATGCTTAGAACTCTAAAGTGTCTAAAATACTTAAACTGGAAAGTCATTAATGAGTCCAAGGAACTATAGCCATTCTAACTCTCAAATCAAAGAGCTCAGATACTTGACAACTCTATAGAATATGTTCAGTCCATAAAACTGAATAGATTCTTAAAACTCTAAAGTATTTAATGAGTACATGAAGCTAATGATAAAAACTCTGAAGCTATTCCTCAAGATCAAAAATTTTATGGGCTCTACTGTCGATGATAAGTTAACACTAGAATATCTTTGCTAGAGTTTTCTTTTCATGATTGTCTTTGGTTGTCTCTCAGGACTTTCTAGGACTCTCTTTTATTTATGTTCATTTCATGTTCATACGATTATGCCAGTTGTCGCTGAAAAGTAGAATTGAGCTATGAAGAAACTGCAACTGATATTGTTGAAAAGTAAGAATTCTTCCAAGGATCAACACTTGCACATTCACTTAAGAAATGAAATGCTATTCAAAACAGATCAAGAATGCAAAATTTGAATTTGAAAATTTGATAACTTTTTCGTGAATTAGTTCTCTTACCAATGAGATCGTCGACACCAAAAAACATCATGCTTGTTGCTAAATCCTCACATTAACATAAAACTTCAGCTCCCTTTGAATTATGAATTTGCGCAGAAAGCAAAAATGCCGCAACACGTCTACTAAAGGCAACAAATTAAAACCCCAAGCTATGGCAGTAAGAATACAATACGTTTGAAAATCAGCATTTATGAATTATTTCCCTTACCATAGGCATCTTCACCAAAAACTCCAGCATATCTCCTGCTACTACTATGAAGCATCATATCCCCAAGAGCCACATAAACTCGCGATTTAAAAGCAAACATACCGCGATCTCTGCAAAAAAACGCAAAAAAAGTACAACGGATGACTGGAAAAACATTATTGGATTTTTCCATGGAAAAAAATCAGGAGATCTTCTGTTTCTATTTTTCCATCAAACTGTTCCAGACCATGTGCTCCTGCAAAAGATAAGATCATTTCAGTTTGAAGGAAAGATCTTTTCCATCCAGACACAATATCAAATAGACTTATTTCGTGAGTCTCAGCATCGCTCATTGAATTATATGGTTGTACTGAATGATCAGATGGAAAATATTCAACAAATGCAAGGAATATGTCGAGAGTCTAAATATCTGACTCAGTTGTAAAGTTGTAGGTATTTATAAATCTACTTTGCATAGAATATAGCATTTTCATTCCAAAGAAGGCCTTGAATAGCTTTGACTTTCAGGCCTACTACAAATAAATGAATGATAATACCACCATAGTTGTCCACACACATTACCGGAAACCACAGTGTTTGTTCATCATCTTCGGCCAAGTAACCATTTCAAAAATCAAGAAAAACTACATAACCAATGCTTTTCAGCTTCCATTGTCCGCAAAGCCCGCAGTGTCCGTATAACTGCAAAGAAGCGTGGCAAGCTGGATCGATGAACATTGCACGCGTTTCAAAGGCAAATATGCCGTAAATGCTGCGATGAAGCCTCTGTCGCCTAACTAAAACTGTTCGCAAACTTTTCAGCTCAGTACGCGCAGTGAAAAGGAAAAAATAGCCGAATTTGTCCAAGCGTTCTCTTCTTCTGGATGATGCCAATGGTTCATTTTCTATGTTATTTCCATTTTTTCATCAATATGGTAAGCACAAGTTGCCCCTGCAAGAAAGAAAAAGTAATCTCAATTTTGAAATAGTGACCAATCTCTGTTCTAAAGATTTCAATTTTTGTGATTCATCACTTATGCAAAAATAACAAAATCCTAATTTTTTCATAACATAGGCCATAACTAGTTGTAATGTCGCGAATCCTTTGGCCAACTGCAACTAAATGGAAAATGATAAGAATTCTGCAGTAAATGACTTGATATATTACCAAAAATATCTGCGTTTGACAAATAATTGCGGTCATATCATCCATCATTCGAAGTCCCAGGACAACATAGCACCAATACTTCTCAGTTGTCAGTTTCCACGAAAGCGCTCAGCGCAAAAGAAAAAGGCGCCATTAGCTGCTGTAATCGAATCGCTCTTGCCAAAAAGGCGTATGGACACGTTTCAGTGCTTATCGTCCAAAAAACGCGAGGTGCAATGGAAAAAGTCTTGCAAAATGGCGCAATGGTGCAAAGTGGTGGAGTTAAAATATGCTGGAACAAATGACAGCTCCTTCATTTAGGTGGAACTGGATGTCCAACCAAGCCTTTTGTTGAGACCAACAATGAAATTATCATAGGCTTACCTAAAGGCTGGTTTCTGAACAGTCAAATTTTTCCAACCAAGCAGAATATTCATTTTGAGTTTTGCTAACTGAATACGTTTCTGTGGAATTGCACATCAGCTGTCCAGGAGTGTGCAGTTGAACGATTCCCTTGCTTGTTGAACTGCACTGCCTAGAAACCATCCTTGAAAGCGCTCTTTGTTAAAGTCCGTAAAACGCTACGTAACTGAACCAAAGAACACTTAGAGCCCGTATAACGATACGCAGCTCATGATAATTAAACTCACTGACTAAAACTGATGGAACACTACGTGGCAACAGATTTAAATTCCTTCTTCGGTCCGTCAAACTCTACGTCGTTTCAGGACAGTGGCCTAACTTCAGCTAATACCTAAAGGCTGCTTTGTAATCAGTCAAATTTTCCAAGCAAGAAGGAAATTCGTGTCGAGTATGGACAAATGCTGTCTTTTCAAATTGAATATGCTTTTGTGAATTTGCACATCAACTATTAAAACAGGAGTGTGTGTACATTGCATTACCCTCCTTCTTGTGAAATTGCACTGATCAAAAACCATCCTTGAAAGTGCTCTTTGTTAAAGTTCGTAAAATGCTACGTAACTAAACCAAAGAACGCTTGAAGCTCGTATAACGATACGCAGCTCAAGAAAACTAAAAATCACTGACTATAACTGATGTAACACTACATGGCAACAGATGTAAAATCGCACTTCGGTCCGTAAAACTCGACGTTGTTTAAGGACAGCGTCCTTACTGCAGCTACTACCTGAAGGCTGCTTTGTAATCAGTCAAATTTTCCAAGCAAGAAGGAAATTCGTGTAGAGTATGGGCAAATGTTGTCTTTGTAAATTGAATACAATTTTGTGAATTTGCACATCTACTGTTAAAACAGAAGTGTGTGTGTGCATTTGAATTACCCTCCTGGTTGTTAAATTGCACTGACTAGAAACCATCTTTGAAAGCGCTCTTTGTTAAAGTCCGTAAAACGCTACGTAACTAAACCAAAGAACGCTTAGAGCCCGTATAACGATACGCAGCTCATGACAATTAAAATTCCCTGACTAAAAACTGATACAATTCAACTAAATTCAGTGGAAATATTCATCTGACACTGGTCACAGAAAGTCGTCAGATGGAAAGCGAAAGAGAAAAAAAGATAATTAATCATGCACTTTATTTGAAAGTAGCTGATCAGAAAGCCTATTGATATCCTAATCAGTAAAGTTTCGTCTGACACTGCTCGTTAGCGCAACTGACCTACTTAAAAATTTGATTGGCGCTCTGATTGGCAAATTTCAATGCGCTGTACTCCATTTTTTTCTAGTTTCCTATATTTGGGATACATACATACATACATACATTGTTTATTCGTTCTGCAGGTTAAATGTTCGGCAGCTCTGAGGAGCTGATCATTTGATGATTTGCTGTTATCATTGTCAGACGAAAAGGAACGAATAGAAACAACATAGCTCAGGTTCTTTAAAGATGATTTCAATTTGCAGGCGTTTTTCTTGCGGCTGCCGAGATAAGGCTCGTCTTTCGTGAAAGTTGAATTCCTTCGCTGCACTGTACGCACTGTCAGCCTTATTTGAGAAGCGGCAAGGAAAACACTTCCAATAAAATCAGCTTTGGAGAACAAGGCCTTTGAAGTAAAAAACGGTTTCTCAACACAGGTAAAATGGCCATGAAATACAACGCAGTTATAACAATTCAATATTTCGCGCTGAGAATCTCACACCATTACTGATGCAACAAAAGTGTAGGATAACATGGCCAGCTGTGACATTTGTTGCACCACGTTTTCAAGGTTGTTGCATGGATGCAGACGAATGCAGCATTTCATTGTTAAAACTATTTCTTGTATTTTATATCTGTTTTACCTGTGCAACGCGAGAAACAGAAACGCAAACAAGGGGTATTTGGGTGAAAAGAAATTCAGAATATCGCAATTTTGTCGAAAATTTCTTCATTACAGCATGCGTTTGGTTACCGAATGAAATATACTGTCCTGAATTTCATGAATTTTCTCCCAAATTTGCACCTGTTTGTCCCTAAAGACTCACGTGCCAAATCAAGAAATTGGCTGAATTCACCAAGAAAGCAGCCTTTGAAACATGGAAAGGGCATTCAGCAATGACACAATTCTCGATCACAATGAATCTTGAAAGCCCTCAAAAGTGAATAATCTCTCAGCGACCCTTGGCTTCAAAAATGAATCTCTGTGCTTCAATTCTTCAAGTTCAGTTGTGGAAGTTGGTAAATATGCTCTGGAAATGTTCCTCATGTCTGTGTTTATCTTCCTAAGTAACTTCTGATATCATTTAGTCTGTTGTCTACATTTCAATTTCATGAGTTTCTTGCGGCTTCTTCCAACGAATTCAAAAGCGCGGCAGGCGGTCGTCAAAATATGAATCTCTGTGCAGCAAATCCTTCAAGTTAATTCATGGAAATTGGTAATTTCGCTCTGGAATAGCTCTGGAAATAGTACTCATGTCCATGTTTACCTTGCCACATATCTTCCAGTATCATTTGGTCTATTTTTCTCCGTTTCTTGAAACCTTTTCCAACGAATTTAAAAAGCGCGGCAAACCATCTTCGTCATTTCGTACGAGCATGTTTCTTGTACAACCGGCCAGCAAATTCTCTCCTTCCAACTGAAATATCTTTTTTGGCTTGCACGAAAACAAAGTACGAGAACAAAGAACGTAAATTCCCATAAGGATGCTAGCCTAAACCACAAATCAATTATGATGCCAATTTCCAAGTATCTAGGAGCAGGGACTTTGCTGATTGGCTGAGGAGAGGTTTGAGTGACAGCGCACCCTTCAATGTTAATGCAATTCGGGCGTAATTCTCAGTCATCGTCAGGTCATGGTCTTTGAAAACTTCGTTTTTATAGAACAAAGCCTTACTAGGCTCAAGGGGCAGCAAACAAAAGGCTGCTATCAAAAACGATCCCAATTTCAATCTATGGGGAGAATCAACGGCCTGATTGGTTGCACAAAATGAAGTGATTGACAATCCACCTTCAGTTCCCCTGGTTACCTCTCAGTCACTCATCCAGTTTCCATGAAAGACTGCATCGCTGGATCGCTGGTTCACCTCCTTGGATTTGCAAGGCCTCCTCAAACCATAAATTTGCAAGGAAAATTTAACTGCAGATATTTGCAGAAGCCCCGTCATTTTCGCCTTGACTTTCAAAATAAGAAACTGCTTCTGAGAAGCTGAACAATTTAAGAAACCACCCAAGATCTTGTAATTTGCAGCCTCGCTCCCTATTTTCAAGACGATAGATTGTTGTCCACAGCTGTTCAAAATGTTTACAGCTTTTGTTGCAAATTTACTGAAATTGAAATCGATCCACTTCTTGCTGTAGGTTCTGCTTTCGATGTACCTGAAAACATCCTTTAGAAAATCATGTACACACGGACTTAGTAAGAACCCAGATATCAATGGAAAGTACTTGAGTACACTCATTTTGTTATAAGAAACCGCTTATAAGAAACGGTAGGCTCAATTTTGCGAAAGTTAAGAAACGACTCTACCTGGATTTAAAAAGCTAAGAAACTTTTGCAATGTACAGCTTTAATTTTCCTGTCGCAGTCAAAAATGTTTGGACACTGTACAGTTATAGCAACTGTTTGGACATTATTTTGAGTGCAAATGATGTTATTGACTTATTTTGAGACCTTACTAAGTAATTTGGGAACCCTTTAGACAAAACAAGATTAACTCTACATTTCTGGCATTAAAAATATAAGAAACACGTAAGAAACTTTTGGTAGGAAAATGGCCCAAAAATTTAAGAAACTGCCTACCAGTCCCGGACCTTAGTTTCTTATAAAAAAATGAGTGTGTCTAAACATTGGAAAGGCTTCAAAAAGCCTTGTTTTGAAATGTTCAGGAAGGCACTGATCTGATGATTTTAAGAAACTTTCAGTTACTTGTTGATGATACGTGAAAGCGCAAGTTGACGAGGACGTGGATATCACCTCCGGGACTACAAACACATGCGTAGTGTGTACAATTTTGCTGATTAGATTACGTAATGTCACTATTTCCGTCACGAATTTTTAGTTATTCGAGGGCAACCGGAAGTCAGACCAAGGGCCTATAGGACGAGAGATTATAGTCGTCCCGTTGCAGTTAATTTCTAATGTTTGGTTTGAAAAACTTACCTATGTTCTCCTTGGTGGTCTCTTCTTTCATAAGTTTCTTGGTTTTGCTTTCTAAACGACATAAATCACATGTTTTCTCAAGTAGAAATGACAGTCTTCTTATTTTTTTCCAAATCTTCCAAAGGAAATAGCTGCCTCGAATAGAAACCGCATTTTTTGAATAAAAAACGAAATATATCAGTCATGCGATTTTCTGTTATGAATATCGCAAAACAGGCAACTGCTGAAAAATGAGACACACATATGCGAGCTGAGGCTGAGCAATATTCTTATAATATTCTTCAAAATTGGATGATCCTGGGCCTGAATATTCTTTGGAAAGAAGAGTGCGTCCGTTATGAAGCAATGATTGACAATCTAGGCAATTCTTGCGGCTGCTTCTCCTAATAAACATTTTAGCTACAGTATTCTGAAAAGAATCAGAATCGACCGAAATTTTGCAACATTTTGTAGAATTTTCGAATGTGCTCAATAGTGGTAGCAGCTGTTACGCCACTCGATCGAATGTCGCGTATAAAGAGGTATAAAAATAGCGCTAGATCTAGGCTCTTTCGCAGAATAGCTAAAAAGTCTATTAACTGGGTGACAACACTGGTAGGTTACTTTCTATAGACGCATACAATATCACGGAATAATATCATGTGACAAACTGAATGTTGTTTTGGAAACAACTGTGCAAATGCTTCAAAATTGTTTAAAAACTGTTGAAGATTTAACAAAATAGAGACTTCCGAAAATCTGCGGCTTCATTTCCGCATCGTAATGACCTGAGCTTGATTGCAAGGAATCTTATCTTGAAGCACATTGTGCAGGAAGAATTATAGCTGAAGGAGAAAGAAGCATGGAGCTAGCAAGAAACGTAAAGTAGGTCAAATTCTGAATTTTTTGATCTGATGATTTTCTCTTGTTGCCTCTAGGATATAGTGACTCTAACTATTTATGCCCTACTTTTCTTGGTGGGAAAATTCTATCCGAAAGCCAAATATGGAAATTTTTCCTATATTTAAGAATATAGAAAGAGAACAAATGCATAGAATGGAAGCTGATCTCCAGTTGAGAGTTTTCGACTGCGCTCTCTGACAGATCTCAAATAAACTCTGGCGTCATAAAATTCTCAACTGAAGGTCGGCCTGAGAGTCTAAGAATATAAAAGATAAATGTGACTCAAGCCACTTGCGGTCAAATGCTAGTCTGTCAGATATCAGCATTTCCTGTTGATGTCGATCAGCTACCCAAATTTGGTGCGGCACAGATTCCCTTTAATACTTACAAACTCTCGAAGCTCCACCTAAAAAATCGACGAAGAATGATATATACCTGGATTATTCTATCGGGTGCGCCAAAATAAACTATGCACGTTTGGCAGGCCACAATAAATCATACACTGGACCGATTTTGAAGATTTATGACTTAATCTTTGGCAGAAAGCCTGAATTAGATTCTAAGACTTTTTGCAAATTTTTCTGTTTTCAGTCTTTAGAGCTAGAAGCGAGTTTCTTAAAATGTTCGTTTTCGAGAACATTGAAAACGATCAAAAAACGTCGATCAAATTTTAAAAGATTCAACATTTTTCAGGGGGATTTAGGAGTTTAGTACGAACTCTCGTACAGCAGATTACAATTAATCGATTTCTAAATCGCAAATTACCACGAACAAGTTCTCTCTTTGTCCATTGATGTCGATTCTTTAGAAAACTTGATCGATGATTTATGATAATTTTCAGTGTTTTCGAAAACTAACATTTTAGGAAACTCGCTTCTAGCTCTAAAAACTGAAAATGAAAAAATGTTCAAAAACTCCAAGTATCTAATTCAGGCTTTCTTCTAACGGTTAAGTCATAAATCTTTAAAATCGACCCAGTGTACGATTTATTGTGGCCTGCCAAACGTCCATAGTTTATTTTGGCGCACCCGGTATTCTGAGGCAACTTGCTGGAAACATCATTTTTATTCACCAAGCTTTGAGTTTAGTCCTACGACACCGGCAAGAAATCGTGGTACACTCTTTTTTTATATAAGAATACTATACATTTTTTCCAGCCTCAATATTCTTAAGACATTTTTCGTTTTGAGCCTTAACATATTCTTAAAGTATTCTTATTTTTTTTCAAATCTGATATGGTTTCAAGGTAACATAGTTCAAAGAATTGTCATATCATTATGAAGAAATGGCCGAATCAAAGAAAAACTTAAGCAATTGTAACAATTAGAATGTTATGAACATCGCAAGACAGGCAACTGCTGGAAAATGAGACACAAGTATACGAGCTGAGGCTGAGCAATATTCTTATAATATTCTTAAAATTTGGATGATTCTGAGCCTGAATATTCTTATAAACAATATTCTTATAAAAAAAAGAGTGTAGCATGTTGTGATAGCACAGAATCCACCAGTTTATCACACTTTGCCTGCTTTGATATCAGGATCAAAATCTTTCGATATTTATCGCAACTGTTTCATCGCAAGTTGACATTTCTCAAGAAATGCTGAATTTTTCCAAATTTTTTGGCAGCAACAGAACTTTTAGCTATTCTGAAAAGAATCAGAATCGAACGCTATTTTGCTACATTTTGTAGAATTTCTGAATGTGCACAATAGTGGTGGAAGCTCTAAATGCCACTCGAAATGCGCAGGAGAGTTAAGGTAGTATCAAACGGGCCTAGCACTAGAAAACAGCGCACGAGGCGAGAGGGAAGAAGAGAACTCAAGTCAAAACAATAAAATATGGTCGAGAAAGGCTGCCAATGTCAAGGAAGGGAGACTTATGGCATTCCAAGGTAGGCAAAGAACCTAATTTATTTCAATCCAACCCAATTGTGTCCTGTCACTCATGATCGAACCTCGAGTTTCACAACTCGCTAATCGCATTGCATATAAATAGGGAATGTAAGCATATAAAAGTGGCTCACGCCACTTGTGATCAAATTATAGCCTATCAGATATCAGCTACCCAAATATGGTGCGGCACGTGTCATGACCTATTGTCTTTGCACGGCTATTTCTATCAAGGGCTTATATATGCTTAGATTCCCTTTAATGGATTTATATTGGATAAATCAAACCAAATACAAAGAGTCACGTGGTAATTACTTGTCATTTTACAGTTATTGGCTTTAACATTGCCTAAATCAATTATCGTCATATCTGTAGCAAGTTTATAACGCTAGTTTGCTTGTTTATAGTGCTAGCTGTTGAGTACTTATAACAAGTTTATAGATATGCGTCTTTTTCTCTGTTTAAGTGTATAATTTCTAACACATATCTATCATTTCGTATATCGCTATTTTCTGGCTTCAATAACTCAACAATAACCAAAATGTCTTTTAAGTATGGAATTCAATATTTTGTTATTTTTCACACTATGCTTTGTTCGTGAGGCATTTATATCAAATCGAAGAAACAATTCTACCCGCAAATTAGATATAATCTAAACTTAGAATATTAACTATTCGTCATGTAATTTGTGGTAGAATGCCGTGAGATATTTTATCGGCTAACACGCTTCATCGCGAGCATTTCTTTTGGTTTCGCACTGAAAGATTGGAATTTTGGCACGCGTGTGTGGGCAGCCAAGTATATCTCGTGACAAGGAGACCTATGAGGCTTTCTCAAAATATCAGATTTTATCATTTTTGAATCAGGCTATCGATCTTTGATTTTATTTTCGAGAATTCGCCAATCGGTGATATGCCAAATACAAAATGCCCTTAGTCAATACAGCATAGGCCTTTTCTCCTTTCATCTCATTGTAAAACTGACTTTGCGATTATATTAAAGTTTTAGCCCTCCTAGAGCTAGGGGAGTGGGATTCCCAGCCCCAGGTAAACGGGCTGAGATTTCTCATGCAATAGCAATTTTTCCAAACCTGGGCTGAGAATTTACTTTGCGCAAGCGCAGTTTGAAAGCAGTTTCGCAACAAAACAGAGAAAACATGAAGGTTTTTAAAGATGGGGCGGAGAGGAAAGCAAAGAACGTTTCAAATGGAAAAATAACGCTTTTAAAGCCATTTTGAAATTTTAGATCTCGAACGAATTTAGCAAACTTTTGATAGTTAATTCAAGCCCGGGCTGGCATCCATCCCACATCGTATGCCAATTTCACTTCGGCTAACAGGGCTGCAAATCAAGCTCGGACTGAAAACCTTGATATCATCAACATAGGGCTCAAATCTTTAAGAAGGTCGGTGCAAAATTCTATTGCCGTTTTCTTTGAAATAAATAGCTTGGAAGGAACTTAGGGGTTTTTGCTGTAAATCTGCCGTGGCAATTTATTGATATCTTGATTACTTTCAATATGGCGGCATTTATTAAATCTGAGGCTATGACGTCATCAAATTTATAAATCCTAAACTACAAAAGCTACAGATTTCTGCTTGCCACCATATAGTAGACCTCAATAAACTATGGTTTTCTCGAAGGTTATGTAATGTTTCCTCTATCAGTTTAGGATTTACAATGATTTAAATTTTTTTTAAATTTTCCATGAGTTTTTTCAAAAATTATCAAATTGATGCCATTTTGAAAAAAATAAAGATATCACAAAATTTCCACGGCAGATTTACAGCAAAGCACCATAAGTTCCTTTCAAGCGATCCAATTCAAAGAAAAGTCGAATAGAATTTTACACCGACCTTTTTAAAAATTTGAAAGATCTGAGCCCTATGCTGATATAATCAGCCCCTAAGAAAGCTAGGGTAAGGCTGTGCTTCCCCAACAACTGTGCTCCCATAACGCTACTGATGTGAAGATAAGCCAAGCGTAATACATGCGATAAGAAATTGATGATGCAAATGTTAGTATACATGCAACGATTCAGTTTGGAAAGCTGGTGTAAAATCACAGCTACTCAGAAGTTACAGTCAGCATCAAATCTGCTGCCATGCCAATTTTAATTTCAATGCTTTCTCAAAGCTGTAAGAGCCGACTAAACCTGATGATAAAAACAAAAAAGTGCATTTACAACTGATGACGCAGACGTTACTAACTGAAACAATTTAACCTTCTAAATTTGATGCAAAATCACAGTGACTAGCTAAGCTGCTGCCTTACCAATTCTGATTTTAGTATTGTTTTGCTAGCTGCGAGGGCCGAAGAAAGGCGAAAATAAAGATAATAAAAGCACACTTAACACTGATGACGTAAATGTAACCAACAGCAATTCGTTATGCTTGCACATTTTATGCAAGATCACTGTCACTTAGAGTTGCCAATGGTTGTTGTTTGAGAAAGTTGAGAAAGCTACTACCAAGCGAATCCTCATTTCAGTGCAAGCTCGTCACTGTGCATTGACGGAAGAGAAACGTTATGTGAACCAGTTTTATTCAGCAGATTTAGCTCATGGGTACCGCCAATTTATTTAAATCTTCCGCCTTTGATTTCGTAGAATACTGTAAGCGCCCCTTTTTCATCTCAGTATCGAGTTGATACATGATAATGACATGGCCCTCTCAATTCTGTGGGTTTTCATCGAAAGACCATTTCATTAGTCTTGATGAACAAATAACTGAATGTCACATTAACACAGTGTAGTCTTCATTGTGAAGTTGCGATTTTTAGCGCCAAGCGCTGGGATCACAGAAGTAGCTATGCGCCAATCGAGTCCGTGACCCCTTGTCGTGACGCTCAAGTGGTGGGACCCTACCGGGTATCGAACCCTGTCCGCCTGGCTTTTCTAGCTGCAAAGTCAGAGGATTACGTCACTGCGCCACAACACCTTCAACACATTGCGGACTCGGGGTCGCGGGCGGACTCGATTAGGGGTCGCGGACTCGATTAGGCCTACTCTACTTCTGCGATCCCAGCGCTTGGCGCTAAAAACCGCAACTTCACCTTCACCTTCACCTTCACCTTCACCTTCACCTTCACCTTCACCTTCACCTTCACTTCACCATCGCAATTAAAAAATTGATGGTACCCCAAGGCACCTAATAGCACAACTGTTGCATAGCTATAACTTCGATAAAGTTGATGAAATCATTTGACATGAACCCTGAATGAATTTCGACCCCTTTCGAAGACTGAGACAAATTCTTGATGTTATTCAATTAATTAGTGAGAGATGAATACCACCAATAGACGATTGCGCTAAAGATGGCGGCGAGGAACTTTTTACCAAGATACATTGAATTCACATTGCGATTACACTCTTTTTTTTTATAAGAATACTATAAATTATTTCCAGCCTCAATATTCTTAAGAGATTTTTCGTTTTGAGCCTTAACATATTCTTAAAGTATTCTTATTTCTTAAACTCTGGTATGGTTTCAGGGGAACATAGTTCAAAGAATTGTCATATCATTATGAAGAAATGGTCGAACGAAAGAAAAATTAAAGCAATTGTAACAATAATTTATGAACATCGCAAAACAGGCAACTACTGGAAATGAGACACAAATATGCGAGCTGAGGCTGAGCAATATCCCTATAATATTCTTAAAATTTGGATGATTCTGAGCCTGAATATTCTTATAAACAATATTCTTATAAAAAAGAGTGCATTTAGCGATTCTATAGGAATTCGATTAAAGAGCGCAATCCATCTTGCTAAAAAGTTCCTCGCCGCCATCTTTTAGCACAATCGTTGAGATCTCTCGCAATTGATTTTCTAGAATAAACGAACCTTTTTCGTCTCAAAATCGAGTTGACACGGCCCTCTCAGCTCTGTGAGTTCCAATGAGTTAATTAAAATGCCATTTCATTACCCTCGATGAAAAGATAACTTAAAACAATTTGCATTGTATCGTCATTGCACCTGAGAACCGATAGTACTAAAAGGCACCCCCTAACATAAATGTTACAAAGCTATAACTTCGTATAAAGCTGATGAAATCACATGACATGTAGACTGAACGAATTTCGACCCCTTTTGAAAACTGAGACAAATTCTGATGTCAATCAATTTCATTGGCGAGGGATGGGTACCGCCAATTGATTGAAATCTTCCGCCATTGATTTCCTAGAATAAGAGACCCTTTTTCGTCTCAACATCGAATTGATTTAATCCTTAGGGAGACTTGCAACTCTGTGATTTTTAACCAAAAGACCACTTCATTATCCTTGCCCAACAGATAACTGAATTTCACATTAACAAATTGTACTGTATCTTCGTCGTACAGATTTCATTTGGACATGGCGTGATAAGCTAAATAGGCTCCATTGCATGTTCAAGAGACAATGAGTCTACGTTACATTTGTGCGATGAAATCAAACAACAACAATGGAGCTGTTGATTGTACAGATTGAGTTAATTCAGTTTGGAGCGAAGTCTTACAATTTCATTTACTCATAACCCAAGAGGAGAAGTTGCTATACCGCACTTGTGCCCTTATCTCCAACGATCTCCAATAGGAATTGTCCACTTGTGTTCCACAAAGCCACATCATTCAAGTCGGTCATAGGATGTTCGCAATGAGCATTTATCTGACCCAGTGATGCACAAACGGACAGGAATTGTGTCAGCTCTTCATCAGCACTACAAATATCAATCAATCATGGCCATTATGGACATTAGTTGCAGATTGCTGACAACTTGCCGATTTTTGTAGCTCTTCACTGGTTTGTGTGTCCGTTTTACTGCAAGCTTGGAAGATTACTCACTAAGAGCCTTTCAAATCAATTGGATTTTGTATTGACAAGATAAACAAGATGCTGTCAGAATACAGCTATATCGTCTTTGTGATATTGATTGCCTCACCTATGCGCCTTGAATCGAAGGTAAGCTACTTTATTGTGTTTAATGTATTTCCTTTTGAATCCTTAGAGGATTACTTAGGAGATTACTCGCGCATTTCGGCTCGTGCCTTGCGTGGATAATTCTGGCTTAACTACCAGCACTTCAATTGCAGCTTGAGGAAAAAGTAACTCACTCCAATTATTGCGTAATTTTCAGTGCACTTTGTTCTTTAATCGTTAGGGATCGGTAATGATTTATTCATAATTTTCTATTGTTCAGTTACGGCTGTCATTGAACAACCGTGGTATTTTCAAAGCAATGGAACTTCATTTATACATTCTGCTGTTGACTGTCTCTTATATGGACATCAGAAGAAATAGCTTGCTTTTTGCTGTCTGTGATTTGGAGTTTCTATTTCAAATCTTTGAAGCTTATTCGCACCTCATTAAATCAGACTAGAACATCTCAGATCACTGCTTTTCTAGAGCAAATTGATTGTCGATTTGAACTTCTTTAAGATTTAGTTTTGAAGAGTTTTGATTAAATTTGGCATCAAGAATTTGTGATAATTTGTCAGATCAAGCTTAATCATTCGAGACGCAGTTTCGAAAATTATTGTCGCTGTTTTCAAAATTTGATGTAATTTTTATTGGTAGCAAGTCTCCTGCATTCTGCAGCAGCTTTTGGCCGATGTAGATAAAAATCATAGTTACTGAGTTATATCAAATTGACAACAGCATAAAATAAATCCATAGCTTGCACCATGAATAGTGGAAACATCTCTTGATAAACTATTTCTTAAAAGTCTGGGTATTTTGACTAAGTAGCACTTCAATTCTTCTGAGAATAAAATACTTTATGCCAGTTTGATGTGAGTTCTTCATGGAACTTCTTTCTATGTAACAACATAAGTCTCTTCAAGTCTTGAAATTGAAACTGAATTGAACTAATATTGAGTCAGCAAGTTCCCGAACATATTTTCTTGTTTCCATAAGAGCAATAGATCTGGAGGAACAACAAACATTTCTTTGGTCCACGCAATCCACACAGATTTAGTTAGTTTCGATATTTCGTTTTTCCACTACTTTTTCTTTCGAACAATCGTGTAAATCACCTTGGTTGATGGTTTTTTGAGTAATGCAATGCAAATGGCTGAATGATTTTATCATAGTACCAAATACGAATAGAAGCGCAACTGAAATTTAGAAGTATAAAAAGATTGCCGCTTTCTGCTGTTTTCTACTCCATTGTAATACAGTAGATAACGCTAAATTCTGTCTCATGGGAGACACTATTGAGGCCGATCCATTGATTTATTGAATGAGTGAACTTATCATTAAGTTTTATACACCCTGGCCAAGCGAGCAAATAAGATGTTTTGCCAATCATGCGAATTTCCCATAGCAAGCATCATTCAGCACCTAGTGCAGTGCAGTTATTTAACGTACGCTACCTTTGATAATTAACGTTGACTAGTTAATTAACGTTTGATAACAACGTTAACATCCATTAATTCTTGAGAATTCTTGAGAATTGATATGGATTTTCGATGGCCCATAAAACTCTTAGAAATGAACTATATACGATTCGAATAAAATTTGAAGGAATTCCTAAAATTTCATGAAATGTTTCATGAATTCTCAAGAATTCTTAAGAAGGAAAAACTGTAGTTAAGTTGCAAATTAAATGTTGTTTGACTATGAACGTCTTTGAAGAAGTTACAAAACAGTTGAAACTTGTCACAAGCAGGGGCGGACTGGCCTGGGTGGCCAGGTGGCGATCGCCACCCGGGCCCCCTTATAATTTTGAAAAGCGGGCCCTTCATAAAGGGAAATTTTTGAATTTTAGCATCAGTCTATAACCAAACACGTAAGCTTCGCAAGCTGATTCGCAACAATGTCTATCACGTCTAATGTCTCTGGGCCCCAACCAAATGAACACCTCTTCACGTTGAGTCAGGGCATCTTTTAATATTATAACTAGCGGGCCATTGGCCCAGTAGGCCCTCTTCCTGGCCTAGTGGTGAAGCAAAATCCCAATTTTTGGCCCATTAGTTTGGGCCCTTTTCGTTCAACTTATTTTGCAGTTTTACCCTTTATTGTCGAGCGCCAAAAGGTCCTTCCAGTGCAGTTGATATTCATAGTTACTCAGCCTTGGATGAACTTTTCTGTTTCAACATTCTAGACGTATTAGATAGAGACCTTGCTATACAGTTTATAGAGGAGTCAACCATGGGCCTTCCAATTTCCCAAACTGGCAGGAGGTGTTGTGGCGTAATGGTGTTATCCTCTGACTTTGCAGCCAGAACATTCAGGCGGACAGTGGCGTGGCCACGGGGTTATGGAGGGGGGGGGGGGGGGGAGAGAAAATGGCTGGGTATAGCTTGGGTAAGAATTTTCCGAGAAATGTCAAATCTTCTTTTTTAGCACTGGCAAGCATGATATCGGGGGATGCATTCTAAGCCAAAGTAAAAGATGTTTCTTTACAAATTTTCCTCGTGCTCTGATTCATAGGATAACTGTCACAAAGCGATCAAGGTTTTCTTGTCGCTAAAGGCCAGCATAATATTGGGAGATGCATTTTAAGCCAAAGTAAGGGATGTTTCTTCAAAAAATGTCCTCGTGCTCTCATTCATAGGATAACTGTTACAAAACGATCAAGGTTTCCTTGTCGCTAAAGGCAAGCATGATATTGGGAGATGCATTCTAAGCCAAAGTAAAGGGCGTGACCTTAACCATTTTCATGGGGCTTCGCCCCCAGACTCCCTCATTCTTGTACCCCCCCCATTTGATTTACCCTGGCCACGCCGTGTAAGGTGTTGTGGCACATTGGTGTAATCCTCTGACTTTGCAGCCAAAACAGTCAGGTGGAGTCGGTTGGATACCCTGTAGGACCCCACCATTTTAGCGTCATGACAGGGGTCGCGGACTCGATTAGGTGTGCGCTATTTCTGCGATCCCAGCGCTTGACGCTGAAAAACGCAACTTCACCTTCACCTTCTGGGCTCGATCCCACGTAGGGCCCCACCACTTGAACGTCATGACAAGCGGTTGCGTATTCGATTTGGTTTTTGCGCAAAAGTTATTTAGAATTAGAATCTAGAAACGTAGAAATATAGATACTTTACTATCATCATACAGATGTAAAACGATATATCTCGTCAACTGTCAAATTCGTTGCAACTGATTCCAGCCTTTAGGAAGCTTAACTTTGCAATGATTCCTCGCTAACGGACGGATTGAGTAATGCAAAAATTCATATCACCTTTTATAATAGTAGGCGAAATTTGGTTTTTCAATTGACCGCACCCAATTAAGAACTGGCCGCGTCCTACGGGCCCTTGCTGAGCCATAACGCCACCCCAGAAAAAAGTGCCAGTCCGCCCCTGGTCACAAGCAAACAAACTATGCTTGCCGAGCAGTGCTTTGTGGACACAGCCAAATGGACCAACAGTGTGGCGAGGGCTTCAGAGCAAACAAGCAACAATAAAATTGATATAGCCTGCATAGTTTTCATTATCTTATAGCTTGTAAGCTTGTTTCGAATTCTGATTTCCGTTTGGAACAAGGTTCAGTTCATAAGACATTGTACACGATTTAAAACAGATTACCTGTGTTTTCTTGATGTCACGGCCATTCATGTAAAATCTCTATGAATAGACATGCAAATCAAAACATGAATTTGAAGGCAGAAACACCGCAGTACGACAAAAACGACAGCAAATGAGTGTGAATATTGATAATATGTATGTTACCAATATTTCGTCCTGCCATACAGGACTTCTTCGGAGCTGTTATGTGATAGTTATATTCAGAATTCAAATATGTACAGCGATGAAAATCAAAACATGCCATGATTGAGAGACATATTGATGCACTATCGACTATCAGCCTTGTAGATTCCCTTCCTTCTATTGATCTTCCTTCTTAATATCAACGTATTGAAGCTTCCTGATAATTTTGCTATGATATGCTCTTTGATAGAACAATTTCATACTTTACGGGAAACACAGATCTTTGTTACTGCGACAACTTCGGATCAAGAATTTCTTCGAGCAATTTTCCCAAATTTTCCTGCGTTGGTAGCCCTGTTGTTAGTACTGTAAATTCTTAAATTTGCTCGAGGAACACTGGAAGTTTTTCTTATTATAGAGGTAGATTTGTCTGTGGTATTCCTACTTCGCAAAATCCATCATTGCCTGTCCTTTGAATTTCTTCGAAGACATCTCTTAGAACAAAGTTTCTTCTTGTAAAGCAATGGTTCAATGGCAGAATCGCTTTAACAAGTAGATTCTCTAATTTGACGAGGCTATGTTTACACAAATCATTTCTAGAACACTTTCAGTACATGTTTTTGCATGGATGTTGCAGCCCCTAATTAGTTCCACCGCCCTAACATGCCTGACATCTAATTATCGAATTAGTGTAATTGCTTTTAGACACAATCAGTAGTGGCTTGATATTTATGCAAAGAAACCACTCTGTGATGTCTAAATCATAAATTCAATTTGTTCCATAATGCTAAAGAACGAAAACATGTCCTAAAATTTCATTAAAGTTGATTTGTAACCGCCAAGTTATTTTGAATTAATGAAGAACTCGATTAGGCCTTTTACCTTGAAAACGTCATCTAATCAATGAAATAAATTCTCCCTAGGCTTTTAGGAATAGATAAGGTTTCCAGACAAATACTGTTCTTTCCGGGGCCTGTACTTGATGAGTCAAAGCGGAAGCTCTTGAAACAGCAGGAGTGAGTTGATTTGGAAATTCCATCTTTTTCTCGCCCAGGGATGGTCAAGAACATTTGACATCGATACTACAGACGAGTTTATGTCATACTTGTCGACAGAATTGCCTTTCTGAACTCCGTAAAGATTAAGTTGCAGGCAAAAATAGCAACAACAGCAACAGCAACAACACATGTAAGGCGGGTAAAGTCTGCCTCAGATTAAGTGTCACTTGAAATCTACGATGACGCTAAATTTCTCATGGAAAGCTCTTCAGTTATTTTTATTCGCGGTATGTTCACATAACGTCTTGGGGCCGACCTTAGATTGTAGCTTATAGAGATGCCACGGTCTCTATGTAGAACATCCAACGTTTATAACATGGTAGGTATCCCAAAAAAGTAACATAAAATCCCAGGGGGGTACTCCCTAACTTTCAATACCACTATCCATGCCACTATTTCTTTGCTAAACCCCAAATATTAAGCCTGATGTCTTGGGGACCCCAAATATTGAGTCTATCGTTTTGGAGACCCCAAATATTGTTATTTATCTCTGGGGTCCCTGAAATGTTTTTGAATGATTTCAATTTGAGCCTCTCGATCTTTCTCAGTTTTTGAATAATACCAAAACATTTATTTCCTGATTCGCAACTTCAGGGCCAAATGGCACGATTCTTCCTTTTTTCAGATTTGTGGACCCTAAATATTGAATTTTTGTCCAGGTTGTTATTCACAGACCCCAAATATTGATTGAATATAAAATTTCGGACCCCACATATTGGCATGGACCCCTCCCCCATACTGAAAGTCAATGAGTACCCCCCCCCCCCTGGGCATAAAATATGGGTACGAGACCTTCCAATTTCTTTCCATTTTAGAGGTGAATAGATACTAAGCAATGATAAAGTTGTATGTATCCAAATGTGATATTGCAGAGAATTTCAAAGCAATACCATCTTTGTTGTAGCATTTCTACTCGAGTAGAGAACACAATATTGATATAAAAGTCAGATTTACTCTTAAGAAATGAGCTACAGATTTTTATCATGTTCGAATGAGTGTTTCTTGTTTTCCTTGGTTAGAAGAAGGCCTTTGATAATTGTTTAATATTTCGTGTAACCATTCTTTATCCTTGTGGATTACATTACAACCAAGACTGACAAATAAGATCTCAGATATAAGTTGTTCATCAATCAACTCTTCATTGGTAGGATGTTCAAGCTGGGATGGTGTTTTGCGCATTGTAAAGCTGGTTTGTGATTCTGTGCGAGGGGGTCATATTAAATCGGGCTTCGAATAGGACTGTTAGGAAAATCCATGGGATACTAACTGAATAAAATCTTTGGAAAGGAACACTCAGTTGAGGAAAATTCACCTGTAGATCTACACAGCTATTACTGTATGGCGGTAAAGATTCTGGTCTTGATTAATATATCTATAAACACGGTTTGTCGCAACACAGCCACCAACTTACAACGTCCCATCTTGTATTTTTTGTAATTTTTGCTTTTTTTATATTTTTTCGTTTTTGTTTTTGTTTTTATTATTATTTTTGTTTTTGTTTTTGTTTTCGTTTTCGCTTTTGTTTTTGTTTTTGTTTTTGTTTTTGTTTTTGTTTTTGTTTTCGCTTTTGTTTTTGTTTTGTGTTTAGATAGACTTTTAGTCTTTAGTTTTATGTAATGGCTGTGGAGTTGCCATGGACTCCAAGGTATCGTTTTTGTAGTATCGTAAAGTAGTTTTGTAAGTAGTGTTAAAAAGTAACTTATATTGTAAAATTTTGATTGGATATATAAAAAAAGATCTACACGATAAGAATATACATAAATTTATCAAGGTAAAAAGTAATAAAATGGATAGAATCTGGAGGTTTGCTCGAAAATCAACGTCATTGTTTACGAAAATTTTGACCGACTTTTGGGATTATTGTTGCAATAAAATGGTGGATGGTGGCGAAGCTTGCATGTGTTGATGGGGACTACCGCCCACATCAACTGGCTCGCATTCTCATGCCAAAAAAAACAAAGCAACGGTGTTTTCAAGCTCTAAAAAGATAACAACGAAGTTTTCAAGAGTTAAAAATAAACACAGTCTTTGGCAACCTAGACATTTCGGAAGAATCTCCGACCCAATTAATGTTCCCCCGCCCGGCTCTACAAAAGCTCCTTTGGCTAGAACTGTTATCTGAAACAGTTGCTCGATTGCTTGTACAGTCATCCTTTTGGAATAGTATAATGTTGATTGGTTTGGCAGTCCAAAAATAATTCTATCCCACAGCCCCTTTACTGTGGGAGGACTCTCTCCAACAACCATATGCTCCGATAGATGAGCGTGTTTCTGCCACACGTATATCATACGAAAGCTATCATCATATGATCCCCACAAAAGTACAATGATCTCTGTTTCTAAATGTTTCGTGACAACTTGTTGACAAATTCCTCTTAGTTTTATCTTTAGGCCCAGTTTATGTGGTTTCATACTTAGCTATTATTTTGAATTACATGAAAAGTCTTTTGTAATAAGCCAGATTTAAGTTAAAATTTGATGTTGTGGAAGAAACTGATATCTCGAAGTCCTTTTACTTGAACCATATGTTGATGACTATTTCCTGCCGCCTCTAAATGCAAAAATTGTCTCATCAGCTTTGGTGTATTCTACTGGATATTTGTGCCAATGAATTTCTGGACCAACATGAATGTTTTCAAATATGCTTCCTTAAATAGATATGGCTTTGACTCCATTTTAGTCTGATGAAACCGGTTTCTGCTATTGCTCGGAACAATTACGCATTCTACAGGCATGTTAAGTCGATTTTGAGTATTTCAACATGTATGATAATACCAATTGTTTGAGATGTGTTTACAATAGTGGGGCTCCGTCTCCAAATTTCGGTCGGAACACCGAAGCGAGCACTTCACCGAAGTCAAATATTTCAATAGGGTATATGGAAACCCGCAAGCGTTCAAATTTCACGCTTATTAGCCAATGATATCGTCGTTTTCCGATCACATGACAGAAAATAAGGTTTTCAAGATAACTTTTCGAGTACCTTCACGAAAATAAAAATGGATATTCGACTAATAAAGATACAGAGCTGGTTTTACCACGAATCGATTCTACAGGCCCAACTCCGTGTTTGTTTTTCTGCATTTGGTTAAAATCTCATCAGGGATCGGCGTTACATCGAATTCCATTCCTTCGAAAATTGGCCTATGCTCGAGAATTTTCCAGGAACCCTACAAATAAGATATATCTTTCAAAATTTCACATGTTACATGAATTATGTCCAGGAATAACATGAAAATATTTGTTTGTATGATTTTCGAAAATCGTTTACGAATTAAAGCTATTTGCTGCCAAGAAAACTAATGGGCCTACCCTCACCCGCAGAAGAATCCCAGTTATCGGCATTAAAGCAATATTTTTCTCAGTAATAACCAGCGAATACATTTACCAATTATATCACCACAAATCCAATTTCTTTCCACCATTTTTTCATCGATGATTTCAAGAAAATGTGATAAGATTTGACAGCCTCTGCAGCAAACCGTTTAACTGCCGTCGATTCAAAGTTTTCTCGTTTCAAACACCTTGGAAGATTTGCATAAAACGAAAGGTTTCGCAAGGCTTATGTCTCCAATATGACACAGCAAAATGATACCTTTTAGAATAGATGCTGATTTGAATAGATTTTGCTGTAGTTATGTGTAATTTTATGTCTTTTTCGATTGCTGTTTTATTTAATGGCCACGTAGGTAGACATAGTTGTTGCTCCCGTGATACTGCAGAAGACAATGTACATGCGCCGAAAATACCACTTACAGATTGGTTTACAGTTTGGCGATGGAGCCGCACCCTCTCCCCCATACTTTTCGTAAGCTGATATGGTGATAGAGAATGCAAGACGTTTTGATTGCCTCCTGGTTACTTCAAAGCGAAAGGCTTTTTGATATATGGATGTATCTTCAAATAACTTGGTGGTATAGTGCAACAACAATAGTGGCACCTAACCTATCGTGACTTATCTGAGATCTTTATTGTGCAAACACGCAAGGTCAGCGCTAATTGTTTGAGGTTTAAATGACGTTTGAAAATGTGATAACCATATCTTTTTGATTGAGCCATTGTTGTGCAGTCTAAATACGCCAACTTGGTGCCTTGAACCCGTTTTTATCCATCCTTAGCCATTTCATTTGGTAGTTTCATTCCATGATATCTGTTTGTTATTGTTTTTATTTTCATTTAATCTTTTTACACAAAAATAGAATATGTTGTTTTTCTTGCTGCAGACTATATCAAAATCAAGTTCGCATTGAAAGGAAGAGGTCTAGCGTTGCACATTTCAAGATATGCAAAGGTTCAATGATGCCACGTTATAAATAAACAAAAATATAAATCATAAAACCTTTCAAAAGTTACAAAATGGCAGAAACTTTTCTTTCAATATTCACTTGATTTTGAGATTATTGGAGAACAAAGGAATTGCTGTCTTTGACGCAGAGTACTATCGCCCTGGTCCGACTACTTTTCAGAAAACGAAGATTTTCCGCGATATCAAAGAATTTCTGGAGAGCAATTCACCTGGAATAACAAGGACAGATATGTTACAATAGGATCCACTCCTTTTTATGAACACCTAGACATAAAGTGATTTCGTTTTCGTTTCAAAGGAACGAAAGCAAAGAAGTATCAGATAAATGACATCAGCAAACAACTTTACTTTCGCGCGTATTTTTTGAAGAGTTAGGCCGAGGCTCCCTTTGGTTTCAAGGCAGTTGCAAGGCAGTTGCTTAACCCGGAATCCATATTGGTTGGACCAGGGCGATGGTACTCTAGATATATATTTTGGGTTTGCTGTGTCATAAATCAGCAACCACTTTTCAGATTGACTCAAAGAAGTCTGCAACGTTAAGTTGAAGCTCTTCCAATGCAACTGTATAAAAACTGTTCAATGAAAATCACAGCTCCATCACAGCAGCTCCTATCAAGCTATCAAGAAACCTTCGAGACTGCCAAAAATCGCGATGAAATTTCTCTAATATTTCTACCTTACAGCAATTATCAAAACACATTTTAGCTCATCTTATGTCACTCTTTTAAGCATAACGAAATTAGTTCAGAAGACTTCTTTCTAACAAGAGGAAAACACGGGTTAATAGATTAAAGGATCAAAACCAAGGACATTTTAGCATCATTTCGGCCATCTTTGAAGGTATTTTGAAAGAAATTTTCCAGAAAAGTCCCTAACAGTTTCAAAACGAAATGGTAGATTTCGTCCGTGTAGCTTTTAGATTTCTCTTCCTTCAACTGGGTGGGAGCTCTTCTTTAACTTTAAAAGTTTGTGAAATAAGATTGCAATGACTCTTTTCAATATCGCTCTACGTGAAAATATAGATTTCTCAAAAGGGTAATGCAATGTACAACAATCTTTTTATAACGCAAGTTGTCGACGAAGGTCAATGAAAGCAAACAAATAAACTAGTTCAGAATATATTTTGTGAGATATCATGCTCTGTTCAAAATACAACTTAAAATACAATACTTCATCTATTTGTATTTAGTTGAGTGTACTTTAATAGATCCTCGTTCATGAAAGATTAATCGAAGTTTGTCATTCTTCTGCTAAAGATAAAAGAAATAAAAAATGCTTTTTGACAGAACTGCAGCAGCATTGCCTTTCTAAATGCGAGTTAAGATTTCGCATTCTTTTAGATACAATGAATCCTTATTGGGGAGACGAGATACGGTTTGTCCCAGGAAACGTATGTGCCCCCCCCCCCGTGCAGTAGGTTATGCTCATGTGCAGTGGCGTTTTGGGTTGGAACTTTGACGGGTGCATGAGCATTAACCTACCGCATAGGGGGACATTTCAGTTTCCTCAGACAAACCGTATCTCATTTCCCCCAACAAGTTCCCACATTAAAGAAAGTCAAAATTAAAATCAGGCAGCTTACTCTCTTGTATGTGACAAAAGCCCAGAGAGTTTAAGGTCCAGATCTAAATATTGATATATCATTTCATGTGTTGAAATATCAAATATGAAAGACTGGAAAAACTTGTTTTATTCCAATAAAAGCTATTTCACATGTTTAACCATTTATAACAAATCAAACGATTAGGCTGTCTACTCTTTTTAAAGGAGAGAAGATTCCCAATAGACGATTACGCTAAAGATGGCGGTGAGGAACTTTTTATCAAGATGCATTGCGTTCGAATTACGAATCTTTAACGTTCCTATAGGAATTCGATTAAAGAATGCAATGCATCTTGGTAAAAACTTCCTTGCCGCCATCTTTAGCGTAATCGTCTATTGGCACTAGTTTATGTTAAGATTTTTCATGCAAATCATGTTGTGCGCAAATACATCCCACACATAATCATATTTACAAGCTTACCTACAGTTAATTGAAGAATTGGTGTTGTAGATGTGAACGTAGTTACAAGTATTGTAGGAAGGTACAGCTATAAGATACATATAATTCATTAACCTCTCTTATTTGAAATGTCAAAACTTCATACTAGGTGAGTAAAATATGTGAAATTTTTTGCTGGCTCTAGAGTAAAAAGTACGCAGCCGATATTTGAAAATGAACTGTGCGGTAAAATCACCCATCTTTTCGACCCAAAAATTATTAACATATTTGCGAGGGATTTTTGGGGACGAGGAATCACGCTTGCTTCGGGTCCATGATTTACGTGCCATTGAAATTTAAATTTTACCTTTGAAACTGACAATTGTAATGAATTTAAATTTCAATAGCAAGTAAATCATTATTCTGTGATAATAGACCCCTACTTCGCGTTAACTTGATTGTTTATCAGTTTCAACTTAAAGAAATAAACATAACCTCCTCCTACAAAGAGAACGAAGGCTGCTACGGGTATACCAATTGAGAGACCAATCGTAAGGCCTAATGCTGAAGCTTTCTTTGAAAAGTCATCTGTTTGTTCCTTTTTCACTGCAGTGGATTTTGTAGGACTGGTACTTGTTGTTGGGACTTCGGGGACAGGAGAGGATAGCGTGGCAGATATAAACTGACTGCTTTCTTGGTTGTGATTGGGGAGGGCAGTTTGTATTCTGTGGCTGCCAGTTGGATTCTGGATCTTTGCTGTTGATGTTAGGCTGAGGCGAAAGCTCGATTTGATTGGCTGGATTCCTGTCAATGTAGCGCTTACAGCAGACATAGATAAATGTGTTTCGCTTAACTGAATTGTATGGGTCGTAATTATGTCTCCAGAGGAGGATGCGTTTGTTGAAAAAACTGCTTCTATGTTAGTTAAAGCTGTGTTTAGAAGAGCAGAGCTGGGTTCATTGTCTGAAGAGGAGGAAGCAATGGATTTGAGTGGCGTGCTTGACGTACTTAAAGGACCTGCAATCGAAGATTTCAAAATATCAATTTATTTGTTAAGGTACCAACGGGTAAGAATTTCAAACAGATATAGAGCAAGATCTTTTGAAGTATTTGCTGCAACTCTGTTTGTGAACAATGATATCTTAACCAAGAGCATTGCCTGAAATCTATAGTTTTTGAAAAATAGGTTGCATACCGAATTAGTTTGATGGGAGTGCTACTGCTTCAGATGTAATCCATGAGATTTGAACGAAAGAGATTTTCTCTATAGCAAACAGTAACACGACGAAGGGTTTCATACCAACAGCATTCGTTGGTTTTGTTTGCCCCGCTAGTTCAAAGCGATGAATATTTGCAATCGAAGGAGATTCTACAGCTGTTTATGATTAAGCGTATAATATGAATGCAACAAGTTGCATAAGATGGACAAAATCTTGTACACTAATTCATTCGTTCTACCTGGTGAGTCACTGAAATCAGTCTCCGTTTGAAAGGACACGGCTCACTGGATATCAAGACAATAATATATAGGCAAATGTGTACTTTAATGATAGACATGTTCAAATCTACTTTAAAATTTTCCTGACTGAAATCGGCCGCTCCGTTCTAAAATTATAAAGGATTTTCTCGAGAAAGCCCTTCAAGGAGCCATGAAAAAGAGGGGGGAAATCACGACCAAACTTTCTTCAAATTTTTGCTTTACACAGGCCTTACAGCAATGACTTATGCACGCTTTAGCGCGTGGTATCCTCTGAGGATGATGAACAGGTCCTCCCCCTGGTATGAATAACCAATCCAGGAGGATTATATTCTCCCAAGAGGACAAGATACAAGAATACACTTCAGTGTCATCATATTTAGGAAGGAAAACCAAGGAAAATTTGCGCATCGTTTTCACTGGTTTTTGTGGGTTTTTTAAAGGGACTGTCTCTCAGATATCCACGAGAAGGAATGACCGATCAAAGCCGGGCATATTACTGAACCTAATTGAATACATTGAAAATGAAACGAGAAAGTTTCAATATTATTGCTTTGATATTAAAGGAGCAGAAGCCTTTCAAACGGGGGATTGTTTTTTTTGTTTACTCACCCGGTATGGGAAAAAAGGAGTCTTAAGAGAGGACATGAGCATATATCAACGAACGATAGATCGAGACATCTGCTGCCTAAATTACTTTGTTCAAATTCAGAAGCTGAATGCACTTGGTGTATGGTGTTTAATTGAGATACTTAATGCTTTGTATCTGGATTAGATAACAAACTTATGCAGCAGATATCTGTATTCGCATCGGTCTTTCTCCTCTTGATAACAGTGGCGCCGCCAGGATTTTTTATTGGGGGGGCGAAACACAAAGGGGTCTGGGGCAGAGCCCCAGAAGAATTTTCCAGGACCACGCCCTCTACTTTGGCTGTAAATGTGACCAACGCCCCTTTTATAGGTTGACATAAAGATAAATGACACTGTTGAAATAACACAAGTAGGGTACCAAAATTTGAAATTGACGTCTTTCCGGCCACCGAACGGCCAACTTCGTATTTCCAAAAATTTCCGCGACCAATCTAATACACCACTCCGTAATGGAATTGTCGGAGGGCTGTCAAGTTCTCTCAGATTCAGAAATCTGAAGTATATGGTTTGTGAACAAGAGGGCATCGGGCTCAGCAGAAACTTTAAAGTTGCCTGGCATCAAAATGAAAATCTTGACAATTCTGTTATAGTTCGTCTCGGAAATTTTTCAAAAAGCCATCATATACATTGGCTTAGAACGACTCTCCCAGTAACTTTCCATCATTTCTCCGAAAGATCCTTACCCGACACTTTCCCCATTCCCAACTACTTTCTCCTAATTTGCAATGTGAAAAAACCCCTAGACTTAGATTTGGGAGGGTACATAGAACGGTGGTCTAGGGGCTTCACCACCAGAGAAAATTCTGAGTCAGTGCCTGACAGATCGTCGGAAAATGGGGCCTAGTTTGTAGCCCCCTTATATAATAAGCGCAATCGAAAAAAGTTTGAAATTTTTTATTATTCTTATCATCGCGGATCTCGTTTTCATAATTATCGTGATTCTATTCTTATCGAGTATCTATGAAATCTTGGCCTCAAATTAAAATCTTGTCAATTCTGTGATAGTTTGTCTCGGAAATTTTTCGAAAAGCCAACCTATACATTGGCTCAGAACGACTCTCCCAGTCACTTTTCATCGTCTCCGAAAGATCCTTACCCTACATTACCCCCATTCCCAACTACTTTCTCTTCATTTGCTGTTTGAAAAAAAAAACTCTTGACTTAGATCTCGGAGGGTACAGGACGGTGGTCTAGGGGTTTTTTTACCACAAGAAAAAAATTCCGAGTCAGTGCCCTACAGATCGTTGGAAAATGCAATTAAGACAGCAAGATTGTACAAACATGTACTCACATTAAAATTGCCAAAATTATCGGCCTTACCCCCCCCCCCAATAATTTTACACCGGAATTAGAGGAATCAGAAAAGTGGTCCTGGGGAACATTGGAGGGGCGACCGCCCCCCCCTTGCCCCCCCCCCTCCCGGCGCTTCTGCTTGATAAACATGCTTATTCTTTGATAAGTCCGTCCCCAGTTGTCCCTTTCCGCTGTGGATGGGACCAGTATTTCTTAGTTTTATTTGTTCCGAATTATGAAATTTGATTTTAATATAAGTCCTATTTACAGTTGGAACAAGGTGACTGAGTGTTTAGATTTTAGCTGAGTTGATAAGTCATGCTCCCATGAACAACGAGTGATTTAGGCACTAAGGGTTTGAGTTATAGTTGGCTTTTTTACATTTGCAACCTGGTGAGCTCTATAATTCTTCTTGCTTGCAAAACGGGGATCGTATTGTTCTGCTATTGATTGTTTTTGAATGCATGCATAAATTTGAATTTATGAATTTGACTTCGATGCATTATGACAGATGTGGAATTTTGAATTCGACCTGTGATGAAATTGATTTGCTGCATGAAGTGATATGTTATGGATATGGTTGAGAGTATTATTACTTCGTGTGATTCATTTTATGTTGTGACTTTCTTGGTTAGAAACGCGCATGCGTTCGTGCTGCTCACTAGAATTATCTTGGTTGAAATTAGTCGCAGCATGGTTATCTCAGACATATTCTTGAATTTATATCACCTAGCTTACCAATAGTTAATTGAACACTTGGTGTTGTAGATGTGAACGCATAGCCATCATCAGCAAATGCTACCAAGCCATACACTCCAGCATCATTACTGATGATGTTGTTATACTGCAATGTAGTATTGTTAGATGTGTAGTTAAACTCTAATCTTCCATGATCTTTTGCTCTTCGTATTGTCACACTTGACTGTAAGATATTGTAGCTAAGTATCTCTTCCCATGATCCTGATCCTTTGTAAATGATTCGTAATTCTGCGACTTCTAAACCAGAGAAATCATGAGTCCAAATCAATGAGATGTTTTGCGGAGGCATGAAATAGAGTTTGCTTGGAGGAGTAGATATAAATGGTGCAAGCGGTCCTCCCCCTTCGTTACCTAAAATCAAGAGAAAAGGTTAGATTTGAAGAAGGGCATTGTTTTTGTTTGTCTGCTTCCTTCGGCGGGAGCTTCACTATTTGGTTATATGGCTATGTCCACTGCAAGAATGTCTGTTATGACCTAATCACAGAATATAGTCGTGATTTGAGACCCAATCCTAAAATTGTAATGGGCAGGGGAAAATATGTTGTTGTTGTTGTTGTTGTTGTTGTTGTTGTTGTTGTTGATGCTATCTCATGAGTCTAGGAAACAGGAAACGAATGGGATATGATTTGATTTATTAGATACCCTGTGGTAATCAAAACATAATTGGCCGATTTTTTAATCGCAAATCACCATTCTTTGGAATTCTTTGGAAAACTTGATCGATGTTTTTGATCGTTTTCAGTGCTTTTCGAAAACTAAAATTTTAGGAAACTCGCTTCTAGCTCTAAAAACTGAAAATGAAAAAAATTGCAAAAAATCCTGGTATCTAATTCAGGCTTCCTGCTAACTATTAAGTCATGAATGTTCAAAATCGGTCCAGTGTACGTTTTATTATGGCCTGCCAAACATGCATAGTTTATTTTGGCGCACACAGTAGCTGTATCAGTTTATTCAAAAAGCGAAACTACGACATACAATGAGCCTATATTTAGAGTACAAAACCTTACCTATCGAGATGAGTTGCACTACAGCATAATGTGAATATCCATTGGATGCCACAACGCTATACATTCCACTATCATTTGCCTTCAAATTATTGTATTGCAGCATTATTTGGTTATTTCCAAAGGAGAAATGTAATCTTAGAAGATCTTTAGGTCGGTAGAAAGTTTTGTTTGATGAGTGTACATCATACTTGGCTACAGAAATTGATGACATCAAATGGTACAATCCGAGGCGCACCTCTCTCACTGTTGAGCCAAATTGATTATTGACTGTCCATGTCAATGCGACACTTTGTTGAGGAGTATAATAAACATGACCTGGTGCCGTAATGACAGTAGGTAATGATGGTATCTCAGCTGAAAGAAACAGTTAGATTGAATGTATACTTATATTTTCAGCAAACAGACTCAGATAAACCATGAGTGTATATGAAATTAAGGTAACGTGCTTTCCGCTCTAGTGAGCAACGAGCAGCCGTTGGCAGCACCAGTCTCCTCGGAAAACATTTAATCTCTCCAATAGCTTTCGGCCTATCGATAAACGGTAAAAAGGACGGTGTTCTGCATAGCCTTTGCATTATAAAGATGTAATAATCGCAAGGTTCAATAAACGCTCGCTTTCAAATTATTTTTCAAAGCTTTACTTTGATTTCAGAAAAATGGATTTGTCTCCGAAACTACAGGTTATCCCAGAAATATTGTGACCCGCTTGCCTGAAGATTGCAGCAAAGCGGCAAAAGGATCTCACCAAACTTTTATATGTTGGTTCTCTTCAGATGTTCAAATAAAGTTTGCTGCCATCCCCGTAGCAGATCTTTATGGGAATGGTAGCAAACTTTAATTGAATATCTGAAGAAAAACATAACGCAAAAATTTGGCTAGAATCTTTTGCCGTTTTGATGCCATCTTCAGGAAAACGGGGCTCACTATTTTTGGGAGACGCTGTAACAAGAAATATTTTAGATTTCCTTTCTCTCTATCTTTAGCTAGGTTGTTGATTTACAACTTTGCTAATGCCAAGTCTGGTTGAAAAAACTATGCTATAGAGGTTTTGGAATCGAATTTTATATTTCTGGTTACTTATTTTGGACATCGAATGGAACAAGCCACACGTAAGAAGGTGTTGAACGCTTTTGTAAAAACGTTTAGTTTCAGATCTGTGGTCATTATGTACTTTTAGAGGAACTGATACTTTTTTAATGCGCGTGAAACCGTCCCCGTCCTCGTCCTCGTCCTCGTCCCCGTCCCCGTCCCCGTCCCCGTCCCCGTCCAGTCCCCCCCCCGTCCCTCTGAATACACTCAATCAAATCAAAATAAACAGAGAAAACGAAACATTATGATCGGCTGCGCTGAAGGTGTGAAATTTATTCTTGAGGCAGTAAATTTGCTTTGCCTTAAACAGAACCGTATCTTTTGTTTAATAAAAAATCGCCATTGCAATTTTGGCCTTGATTAAGAACAAGAGTTCTATGTGGGATGGACAATTTTGATCAACCGTTCAGCAAACAGCCGCTATAACGCCATAAAGACAGTTCCTTCGAAAAAACCAAATCATTTAGGAATATGGTGAGATTACGGAGCTAACTTACCAACATTATTCCTTAGATTAGCAAGCATAATTCTTGCAAGCAGCTGCGACATACTTCCTCCAACTCCTTTTTATTGGAGGATGATGAGATTTCTGTTTGCTTGCTAATATGTCTTCAACGCTGCAAGTGAGATAATGTATGTAAATTTTGTTAAAAATAGTTGTCCACGAATGTTTTCATCTCTGTCTTTGTTTGCCAACAAGCAATCAATTTCATGACACACAATAGTTTTCTATTTTGAGCAAACAGCTAGTTGAAAATTGTACAATAGCCAACACTATGAAGACACGAAAATTTGTTGTACTTAACTTTGTTTCTTGAACCAGGGCGGGAACTTCGTTGAATTGAAAGAATTACTCCAGAAGATTGCATCAGTTCCTTGCAATATTGCTCTACATGAAAACTTAGATTTCTCAAAATGCTGGTGCAGTGTACTTTTGCAGAGCCTAGATCATTAAACTTTAATTGGACTCTGCCATTCATCTCCTAAAATACAGAATAGATTCTTTTGCTTTTTACAGTATGGCAGGAGAACTTCTATTGTGATTGTCGACATTGCATTGGAAAATTGTACACAATTCTACAAATGAATTCCATTCATTTGAATTTGAAGTTCATTGATTTTCATTCCATCAAGACTATTTTGCAAGATAGCTGAACGATTTATTTCACTTGAAACAGGACAAAAAGTATGGCTGGTCATGAACAATCAGAGTTGAATTCCCTTTTGAAACTTGATGAAAATTAAAGTTGAATGTTGAACTTCCCAGTCTCACAATCCTTGTTGGCTTCTTGATGATCCCCGTAATAATCCGTGAGCTACGATTGTTTTTGAATAGGTGATACAATCATTTGAATTTTTCGGCAGATGAGAGCACTATCGCAGACAAATAGCAATTGCTACTCAATATTAGCCTCACTCAATAATTGTTGATGAGACGAGATACGCTTCGCCAGAGTAAACCCATGCTTCCCCCCCGCGCAGTAGGCTAAAGCTCATGCGCAGTAGCGTTGTGGGGTTCAAGCTCTGACTGGCGCATGCGCTTTAACCTACTGCACGGGGGGGACACAAATTTCCTGCGATCTTGTCTCCCCAACAAATAAAGAACCACGAGTTACGCTCATCTCATTGAGTTGAATTATTGTTGTTGTTGTCACTACATCGAGGTAGTTGTAGCGTTATCAGTTCAGGCAAAAAGCGAGACTACGACATGTAATTGAGGCTAGCTCAGTACACTGAATAGGATTTCATACATTATATATACCAATGAAATACTATCAACGCTACGATAGAATATGTTGTGATATACGCTAATTACAAAAAGGTTAATGCAACTATGGCTAGATACCACATATGACGACATTTTCAAAAGGTTTGTCTAAAATTCTACTACAGTTTTCTTTTAAATTGTTCGCTCAGAAGAAATTTTGGGCTTTTTGCTGTAAATCTGCTGTAGAAATGTATTGATATCTTGATTTGTTTCAAAATGGTGGCATTTATTAGATTTGAGGCTTGGACTTCATGCAATTTTTAAATCCTAAACCAGAAACGCTAAAGATTTCTGCTTGCCACCATATTGTAGATTTTCATGAACTATGGCTTTCGTAAAGGCTATATCATTTCATTTATCCTCTATTGGTTTAGGATTTATGATGATTTTAAATTTTTTTAAATTTTCCATGACCTTTTCAAGAATAATTAAATTGCCGCCATTTTGAAAGAAATCAAGAAATCAAAAATTTTCAAGGCAGATTTACAGCAAAGTATCAAAGTTCCTTTCAAGCTATTCAACTCAAAGAAAAATGTGATCGAATTTTGCACCCACCTTTTGAAAGATTTGACAGATTTAAGCCCTATGCTGCTAGATCCACATATATTTTTTACACGCTGGTTATTTACTGCTAAGATCGCCGTTTGAAAATGAAAGTAATTAATTTTTGCCACCTTAATTCTTGCAACTTACTTACAAAGAAGTCTTTAAACTTGATAGGTCTTTCACTATCAAAAGAAGATTTGGCAGAGAGTTTCCGTGTGATTTCAGACGCTTTTAAGAGCATAAGAGCCTTTAGATTAATTGTATGAATATTTACGATTATGGACTCTGTGCTCTGAAAGAGTAACCGACCTTAGCAGACCGATGGTAAAAAGGGGGAGACACACTGTCATCATCTCTGCGAACTTTACTGCATATCGAAATTATCAAGCCTTTATACCTAACCAATCTGCTCAATAGCGATTGCCCTAACATGTTCAAGTTTAGCACCACAAAGTTTCCTTTAAAGTCCCTTCGTTACTTTTCAAAAATCGGATTAACTCGTGTTGTTTGCATCTTTACTTTGACAAAATAGATATAAGTGCCTCCTATGAAGAGAAGCAAGGCTCCGACTGGTATCCCAATTGAGAGACCAAGAGTAAGCCCGAGCACGGAAGCAACCATAGTTGATGTGTCTGCTGTATCTTTCTCATTAGTATTTGGCACTGTAGGCCTTGTTGGGGTTGTCATTGTCAATGTTGTTGCTGTTGCTGCTGTTGCTGACGTTGGAATGCTTCGCTGTCTCGATCTTGAACTGATATCTGGCAAGGAGGTTATAATTTTAGAGCTAGTCGCAGCATCCGTTATCAATGCTGTTTGTTCGTAGTATGACACGTTGATAGTTGATGTGGTAGGAGTTGTCGAATCTCGCACCACACTCTTACTCAAAGATGTTGGAATATCCTTTGGGGTATGTGAATAACTGATGGAAGGGATGGCTGTTTTATGAGGGCTTGAAAGGTACTGCGTAGTCACACTGGAAGATATGGGAGCCATCGATGAGGGTATAGATGTTGAAGCCACTGGAACGACAGATGTGCTTGGAGGCACTGAAATGAAAAAGATTGATTTATAACCTTTTAGAGAAAGATGCCAAATTTATCTCATACACAGTCTGAAACTCATACACAGTTACCTCACTGAGAGAAAGCAGAGGGTCCAAAATAGGCAGTAGCTTTAGTAGCTGGAAAACATTGTTAAAAGGAGTTCCACAAAGTTCCGTACTTGGCCCCCTCTTATCTAACATATTTATAAATGACTTCTTTTATGCTATAGAACGCTCTCAGGTTTTGCTGATCATAACATGATCTCTGTGCATGTGATGAAACCTTAGACGAAGTAGCCACATGCATTGAAAATGATAAGAGGGAAGCAATGAATTGGTATATACATAACGAAATGGTTGCAAATCCGGACAAATTTCAGTTAATTTTCTTTGGGTTTAAAGAAGACCACGAGTTACAGAGACGTAGGAACCGGGGGGGCACTGGGGGCACGTGCCCCCCAAGATTTTGCAATAAACAAAGAAGTGCCCTTTTTATTTTCAGGAAGTGCTCCTATAGCTTAACGAAAAACGTGCCCTTAAAGTGTCGTGCCCCCTCAAGTTTGAGATGCTTCCTACGTCCCTGACGAGTTATGCATTGATATTCATGGCGATATCATAAATATGTCAGAGACGGTAAAATTCTTAGGTGTCACCGTCGACTCAAAACTTAACTTTAATGGACACATCAAAACTTTCTGCCAAAAGACCAAAAGTAAGGTGAAAGCTTTTTCAAGGGTTGCAAGAAACCTTGACTCTCAAAAAGCTAGCATGCTATATTACTCATTTATACTAACAAATTTTAACTATTGCCCACTCATCTGGATGTTCTTTGGCAAAACAGCCAAGGATGAAGTCAATCGGGTTCATAAGCGTGCCCTGAGAGTGCTGCTAGATGATTTTGACTCCAGTTTTAAAGAATTCTTACACAGGAACGAGGAAATCAAAATACATGTAAAAAATTTGCAAAACTTATGCCAGAGGTATATACAAATGTATTACTTCTGGAAACCTCTCATTCCTGTGGGAGTTCTTCAATATAAAAGTGCTTCCATATAACTTAGGAAGGAACGATCTCCTCCAACTTCCTAAAACCAGGACTAATGAATATGGAAATGAGTCTCTTTCATATAGGGGTGGCATGGTCTGGAATCAGCTTCCAGACCAATATAAAGCTGCAAAAGGCGATGATGAATTCAAAATGAAAATCAGAAGTTGGAAGGGATCCGGATGTATTTGTATGACATAGTTTAATTTCAGACATTGTAAATAGGGTACAGTTGGCCTTTATTGGCATTAGCTATTTCTCTAGCCAACTGTAAATAAATTGTATTATTATCATTATCATATCTGCATGCATAATGTAGCGGAAGGAAAAAGAATTAATGAAATTCCAGAGGACATCCAGTGCAAATAACCTTGCTCATACCTCGTTTACACAATGCTGGTTGAATTTCATGCTAAGTCCTTAGGCATTAGCAACTGACGGCAATAATCAATCAAGATAGATAAAACAACGAGAACAATTAGGACTGTAAGCAGCATGGGAAATTTTGCCGTGAGACGTAAGTGGGCTAAGAACACTGCAGTTTACCCGGTCGACCCACAGGGAGCCCCCTTAAAAAGTAGCAGAAAGCAAACGAAATGAGGCTCTGCGAGTGAGACATGGAAAAAAGCGGCATCTGTGGAGGATCAATCTACGTTGTGCGCTTTGCGGTTTTGGAAAGAGCGGGGGAATGCCGCTTTTCGCCGTGTCTCACTCGCAGAAGCCGCATCTCGTTTGCTTTCTGCTACTTTTTAAAGGGGCTCCGTGGTGGATCTTGCGTAAAATGGGATCCGAAAAGAATTGTTATTGCAAAAGTCGAAATTGACACAAGTTTGAAATTGCAGGAAAAATTGAATGATAGCAGATTTTTGAGAGCAGATTGCTTCAGCTTCAGTAACGAGATCCCTGGAGCTTTCTAAACAAGCAATATCATTTTATAAAAAGGTCTCCTACCTGCCATAATTAGTTCAACACGTGATCTTATGAATTTGAAAGCCCATCCATTTTCATCAAAGGCAAGAAAACCATACATTCCAGCATCATCAGCAGTAACATTATCAAATTTCAATATTGTTTGATTAAATGCATACTGAAAATGCAACCTTCCTTGCACTGTTGCTCTGTGTACTGTCGATGGCCTTTCGGTAGTAAAGCGTGATTTAGAATACGTCACTAGTTCTTCCCATGCTTTTAACCCTTTGTAGACTATTTTGATTTGCATGATGGTTAATCCAGTGAAGTTGTATGACCACACCAGTGAGATATTTTGGAGAGTGGTGTTTTGCGATAGCATGAGATAAATTTTACTTGGTGGTGTGGATATGAATGGTCCAGATGTCCGTTCGTCTTCATTTCCTGAAATTCAAACGATTTTTCTAAAGAGACAACAAACAGACACTTAGGAACAGTTTAATTTTATCTAAATGTGATACCAATTTGCATTCGATTGTTAATGCAAGTGCACGAGGTCGGCTAAAAGTTTTGAGGAAATTATCAGTGACCAAGAGGAACATGCGAAACATTTCTCGGGCAAAAATCAGTAAATTATCAGAAGCATATACAGAGAAATGAGGTTTTGAACAAATCTTGCAACAGAATCATTAATCAAGAAGAGCACATTACAAGTTGACCCAGGAAAGTGTCTTGCACTCTAAAAAATGAAAAAATTCCTGCTGGCCTCAGTTTTGCTTCGCTACATATGGTTGAAAAAACACGTGAAGTTTTAGTGACATTAATTATATTTGCCCCTTGTGACATTAAACCTCATTTCCAGTCAGTGAACTTTTCGAAAGGGCGGAAATTCTATTGTTTACGAGAGAAAATGCAGCTCTGAACGTGAATTAAAATTTATGGCTAAGCGACCTTTATTGCATAAAATTCCACCCAGTCTGGAAATTCCACTGAACAGAAATGGACCTTTAGGGAACTATAATCTATGTCGACCCATCTATCACATAAGATAATCTAAGAAGCAACCATGACAAAACTGAGTAATATAATTTAGTCTTACCTATGGAAATCAGTTGTACGTCATCGACATTAAAAATGGTGTTGAAAGCAAACCCATACACTCCACCATCATCTCCTATTGTTCTGTTATATCGGAATGTAGCTTTTTTACCCTCAAAGAAGAATTCCAATCTTCCCAAATCTTTTGGCTTATGCACTTCTGTTGTCGAACTGAGTATATGATGGGTAGACACTCCATTTGACATTCGCAAGGCCAAACGGTATGTGAGCCACATGATCGTGGCACCTGGGATAGTTCCATCATCAATGGTCCAAGAAACGGATACCTTCTCTGGTGGAGCAAAGTAAACCAAGTCTGGTGGTCTCGATATGATTGCATTTGCTTCTGTGCCATCTATGAGAAAGAGGGACAGTTTGGATAGTTCTTTTTCAGCTAGAGCCAAAGAGGCCAGAGGTGGCACTGTGTTCCTGAAACATTTTACCCATAATGTCTTATCATCTCAAAGTGCCTCCTTATAAATTAATCAAAATCCCTTTTTTGTCTTTTGATTTAATGAAGGATTTTTGCTCACAAGATGTTTGAAAAGGCCTCTCCTTTTCTTAAATCTATCTCCCTGAAGGATGTGGGCCTCGCCACAAGAGAGCATTGCCTCGCATCTCCCCGTGCTCTGTAGATTGACAGCTTTAGAATATTGTAGCGTGCTTCGAACGGAACATCGAATAGGTCTCAGCATTTATCATATCATAACCTATACTAGACAACAAAAGATAATTTACTCGAATTTTTCTTATTGTGATATCTAAAATGCACCGCTCAAGATGATAAAATGATTCAGTGATAACCCTGGCTGATTAAGTTACTTACTTGAGAGATGGAGAAGTATTATTGTAAGCAAAGAAGCAGTAGCAAAGGCATGCATGACTTCTCTTGCCAAAGATCTGGTTTTACGTCGCAGTTTGTTTCTCTTGCAAATATATCTTCGACTGTTTAAAGTTTAGTGTTTTGTGTACCGTGGTCGAAGCACATGTCACTGAGCAACCGAAAATTGTTTGTTTTGCCAGGATAGCTCAGTGAGAGCTACAATGCAAAGCAACATAAAAACTTGAATTGCATATGTTACTCAGATTTCTCTTGCGGAAAAGATGGGAGGGCTTCTTAGATTGAAAACATATTCATGTTTTTGTAACAAAGACGTAGGGGGCTATCAACGTCTTTCTATGAAAAAGAGTGCCTTTCACGATATTGATTGTGCATCTTTTCTTTTTAACTGGCAATATGTCATGAAATTTTTATTTCAATTTGAAAAGTCTTGCTAAAAATAGAAAATATTATGAACGATTAAAGGCACTTTTTTTAGAAAATTGCTGCTGAATACAACAAGACAGATCACGCACTTTGTATGGATTTGTCATGTTGGAAAATTGATCTCTTTTCTTCGAAAGTTTTGCCTCGGACATTTTACGTATCCAGTTCTGAAGCTGAACCAATTTTCGTGTATTTCTGTGTGTAATTAAAGCATTTAAAGGTCAGTTTCTGAATTTGATGGATGTAATGCCCGGAGATGATCTTTAAATCTATCTTTCACTCTTTTCGCATGCATGATGACTGAAGCACTCAAGGGCTTGACTAAAGAGCCTTAAAGATCCCTTTATTTGCAGTTGCAAACTACTTTGCACAGACATGTCCAAGGCAGTTCATAACGCAGCTGATTTTCTGCAATAGAGTCGAAGCTCAACTAAATGGGCGTCTTTGTTAATCGGTGCATTTAGAAAAAAGGAGAGCTGATAGTTGTCGCTTTCTATGGCTGTAGAAAGTGACTGAGACAAGCGGCAATTCATTGGTCGTATTCTTTGCACTGTCTTTAGCACTCAGTCAGAAACGCGACACACTGCCTTTCATCGAAAGTAATGTAAGCTGATACAAAACTTGCCCCCGTTTTTAAACGTTAAAGGGAATGACGAAGAAGAAGCAATTTAGTTCAGCTATTAAGGAATAGATTAAAATACCTACCGAGGACCAACTTATATTGTTAATTGTTTATTCATCAAGGGACCTTGGTGTAGTATTCAGATACTAAAGGAAATGACGTCAATAGCCATTGTAATATACTTATAACTTATAATTGCTATAGCGCTTGTAAATACCTTGTTGATTGAATTTATATTCAGTTCAGCTGTAAGAGTGTGTGACTGTGTGCTTGGTTTCCCTCTCGCCTATTTTCCCCAAGTTGGGAATATGACACTTGGCTCTTTGACTATGTAATACAAACTTTGACTATGTGATACTAACTCTTTTTAAATTATACAGATTGTCATAATTTCTTTACATTTTGCATTTTACTTTCAGACAATACCAAAGCAAATTATTGATATGCTTGGAAATGTCGATGACTTTGAGACATTTATCGATCTCTTTCATATGAGGGAACAAATGACAAACTTTACAGCAGAAAATCATAAAATGCGAAACAATGATGGTATGTATCAGACAAGTCAAATATTCCTTTTCTTGAAATATATCATTATACAGTATATAATTCAATGACATCTTCACTGTTTGGTAAGGCCTCCGCAGCATCAAGAAATTTCGAAGCGCGAGTGAAGCGAGCTGTTTGGTAAGCCGTCCACAGCATCAACTGATCGGATCAACTGAGCTCAACTGATCGGATCAACTGAGCTGAATCAGTTGCAAAAACTTCAAAACCGAGCTGCTAGAATTATAACCAATAGCAGTTTTGACACCCCAAGTAGACCACTTATTGACAGGCTGGGTTGGAAGACCATTGAAGAACTTATAGATGGTGAATCTAAAACAATGGTCTTCAAGTCCCTGCATGAACTGGCTCCGCAATACCTGTGTGACCTCTTCACCCGAAACTCAAAGTGCTCTTTGTATGTCCTGCGTAATACAGAGACAGATTTAAGACTACCCAAGAAAAATTCAAGTAATGGGCAAAAATGCTTTTCTTATCGAGGAGCAAAAATATGGAATGACCTTCCTGCTGAAACCAAACAGGCATCTTCCCTAAATAGTTTTAAACAATCTATTTAGAAGTTAGTGTTTCTTTTCTTTCATCTCAAACTTTGTAAATTGTTATTAGGTTTTAAAGTTATGGTTTTTATTGTATTTAATGGTAGTGTATTTAATCTATTCCTTAGTAATTTTATATTGTAGGTAGCGTTTTTAAGTGGAGGGCCCCTTGTAAAACAGCTCCGGCTGAAGGGCAACCCTCCTTAAAAGAATCAAATATCAAAAATATATCAAATATGTCAAGAAATTTCGAAGCGTGAGTGAAGCGAGCGCTTTTACCTTCTCTTCTTCCTCTCCGAGGATCAGTTGTGAATCACTCTGAGCAGGCTTGCAATCAGTTGAAATTGAGAAAGCTCTATCGTTCTTCTTGATTTTGCAAGCTTATATGGAGTTTGTGCAACTTTGTCTGTTTACAGGAAGCCTTGAAGTGTCAGTTGGAAAGCACAAACTTTGCGATAATTTGTAAGGCCAGGAGAAAAAAGATAAATATTGTTTGATCAGATATTCTCCAAAAGACCCAGATCATGTTAGTGAGGAGAAATTGACAGTCCATTGTAATTAGGGTCAATAGGCCAGATATCGTTGCGTTTGTCAATACCTAAACAGAGGAGATGAGACCTTCATGGTCTTCAAATCATCATTTAGTGCTCTCACACTTTAATGATAGTTTTTAGAGAGGGCATGCTCCTAATCAGAATATTTTGCTTAGTTTCCTTCAGTAATTTGTTTGCTACATTTGAATCTTTGTAATAAGTAGTACAAACAATAATGACAGTATCAGATCGAGTATATCACCAGCAGATCACTTTAAGGGAAGAAAGTTTCGCAGGAATAAACTTTCGTGACTTGGAAAAACGCAAAAATGTTAGAATTATTTTCGCGAATCGGTCAAAATGGGAAATTTTGCAGGAATAAACTTTCGCAATTAGGCTTCTTATCACATTTTGTAGCGTATCAAACGTTCCTCAACTCATCAATGACTCTTCCAAATTTTCCATACATATGCTTGTTAGTAGCATACTTCAAAAAGGTTGTTGCTAAACAAATCATATTAGATTTTTTCTTGCATATTTTATCATATGAATATTTGACTCTGTACCTTAGGAAGTTTCACGGGAATGAACTTTCGCAAAATTTGAGATTTTAGAAACTTACGCAGAATAAACTTTCGCAAATTTCGGTGAAAGCGCAAAAATCGCGAAAGTTTCTTCGCTTAAAAGTATTCATTAGGTAATGCCTCATTTCAATCGATTGACCTACCTGGTATTCCTCAAAATACCACCCCTTTTGAAAAATCATCAGCATTTTATTACGTCGCCGATCTTTAAATTTGTTGGCAAGTAGATCAAAGTCCACATTATTTTCCCAGGTGGAGCTGAACTTTTGATTGGTTTTAAATTAACATTTCTAGCTCTTTATAAGGCAGCCTGGTTTTCACTCACAATGCGAAAAGCTTCAATGATCACCAGATTAAGTTCTTTCCGTGTATCGACCTTCTAGTTCGGTCACAAATTTTACAAGAAACGCAAACTATTATTCCAGACATGTATACTAATGAAACATCTCATGATCCATTGCTCTTAGACAAGATTTACGATGTTATTTAAATAATATAGCTCAGAATAAGATGTTTCTGATTGTCTTTCTTTACCTCTTAAATACAGAAAATAAACGATTTTATTATTTCTTTATAGTGAACGATAATAAGTGGGACAACATCCCCAGAGAGCAGGCATCGAATTGATTTTTTGCACCCTTTTATTTATCCAGTTATCTGCTAACTGGTTTCGTCCGCCTAGGGCATCTTCAGAGCAACTCTGAAGATGCAGTGAGCGAAATTTGGCCGCCATGAAATAAAGAATAAAAAGCGCAAAAGACCAAATTGATGCCTGTTTTCTTTGAATGGTTAGGCCCTCTTCAACGGTACACTAGTTATCATTTCTTTAAATATATTTGGATAAACAGCAGCAACTTTTTTGGTCACCAGATAAAATGCTCCTCAAAATCTGCAGAGGCTTTACCGTTATTGAATTTGTTTATTATATTCTGTTTGCAGCAAGTAAAATTGCTCAATTAGAAAATGAAGTCTGCAGACCAAGGCCTGTTCTCGTCAAAGTAACCCAACCAAACCATGCAGCCTCATTCAGATATCCATTTTACGTCGAGCTGTATCGATGCATGGGTTCGTGTGGTGCAAATCCCTTTCTTTCAAGATGTACAGCTGCTGGTAAGTCTACTTGAAATATACGCTCTATTTTATAAGAATAATGTTTATAAGAAAATTCAGGCTCAGAATCGTCGAATTTTTAAGAATACTTTAAGAATATTGCTCAGCCTCAGCTCGCATATTTGTGTCTCATTTTTCAGCACTTTTCTATATGTTATAGTTGCTTAATTTTTCCTTCGTTCGACCATTTCGTTATGACATGAAATTTCTTTCAGCTATGTTCCCCGAAAACCATATCAGATTTTTAAAGAAATACGAATGCTTCAAGAATATATTCAGACTCAAATCGAAACTTTGGTAAGAACATCGAGCCTGGACAAAATGTATAGTATTCTTATAAAAAAAAGACTGTAGACACTTTATCAGGTAGCCAAAAAATTCCAGGTCAGTCAGAAAAATCGAGCAAAGGCGTTAAATTTTTAAAAAAGTTCCATGATTGATTAAAGGCTGATTTCCAGTCAGTGGAATTTTCCGAGCGGGCGGAATTTTCTATTGTATTCGAGAGAAAATGTCGCTCTGGCATTGAATAGAAAGTTACGGCTGAGAGACCTTTTATTGTCTAAAATTCCGCCCGCTCGGAAAATTGCACTGACTGGAAATTAGCCTTAATGCATCTTTCTTTTGATGTAATGGCTCAGAATGAAATTCAGATATTTTGCCCCATTGGTAAGTTTTTATATCCAGGTTACTTTTAGAATCATAGAGTTATTCGTCTTTAAAAAATTGAAAAAAAATCACGAGAAACTTTGACAAAAATTGGAATTATCGTAAATCATAAATCAACGTTGGTACGATATTCTAGAAAGCAATAAGTCTATAAAAAATATGGCAGTTAGCAAAAATCCGTAGCTTTCTGGTTTACAATTTAACAAAATGAAGACTTCACATCCTCCAAACTCTTTGAAATATGAACAGCGCTATAATGCTCATAGTTATCATGATATCAAACTTGTAAATGACTAATGACGGCAAAGTACCCATATGGCCATCTGAGACATTATATTGAAAAGAAGATCAATAACCATTCGTGCAATCTTGTTTCAAAGATTGGTCATCTATGCTGCTAAAATGTAAGGTTTTGCCCGCTTCATTGATGCAATTTAATTCGTGATTTGGTTTTCTATTATAGAATTAGTTGCTCATTTCCACAATTATCAGTGATTTTAGTAAAGTCGTGTCTCGCAAGATTGTCACAAGAGAACTTCAATTGGCTCAATATTCATGTACATCTAAACTTCTAATGTTTGTCACAGTTAATCACACTCTAATGATAACGAAAGTTTGAAAGGCCTCGTTGTTCTAGAAACTCTGTCTATTTTTGCGTCCGTTTTTATGTTTGAAGAATGAAAACATTATGCAGGGGCATTATTTCCTTGAACCCCGAAGGAATACACCTAGACATATAGGTACATAGGAATCAGGAATGTTGTAACAATGGGCATTATTTTTCTCCTAGTACCTATTTTCAAACTTCTGAAACATAGCCAGAAATTCCTCTCTGTGCTGACAGTATTTCTCTTTCAATTTTGGGTTTCAGCTAAAATCTTATGAAAGAGAGCATATATTATACAGGGACTCTCAAAATGATATATTGGTGTTTGCCAAGCTGTACAATCAAGAGCTTTCCACTGATTTCAATGAATCACCTTCCATTTTGAAACCCAAAAACCAACTTAGGTGTAAAGATTTGTCATTTGAGTCGGTCACATGGTTCTAGAGCTCTGAGCAATTTTACATGGACGCTATTTTTGGTAAGTTGTGAGAAAGGCAAAAAATTAATCATTTATCTTCTAGTAAACCTTACCCAAGCAACCCAATTAAATTGAAATGTAGAAATACATCTTTATTGTCAAATTTGGCTTCTTGATGGATTTGCATGCTTGCCTTCATTTTTTGAAGCTGAAGCTTTGGAAAACTGTCATCGAGATTTCTTGTTCTCTCTGTTCTCTCTGACATATGTTTGAAAATAAGTCGTAAGCACAAGAACCTGAGGAACTTTATAATTGTGTGGAAGATTCTAATGAAAATATTTCTGCATCTAAGTTAAACTTTCTGCTACAAAATGATTGGCATTTTCATTTAAATTTGTTATTGCTTAAAGAGAGCACATTTCAGCCAACGCTGATATGTTTTTGTTCTTTGTTATTTATCCCTTAACAAGTTATTTACAAAACAACAAGGCTAATTAACTACGTGCCACCCATAATGGGAAAGGACTTGTGGTCAGAGAGTTCCCACTATGTACACGGCACTAATATTTAAATTTAAACTGTTCCGATGATAGCCGTAAGAGAGGGACAGCCCGGAAGCAAACTATTCGCCATTGTGTTAGGTGCTTTAAGGTTTGACGAACAACATCAACAACCCAGAGGTGTACACTCGTGCACAATTGGAAGTCCTGGCTCGAGCAAATCTATCAAGAGTTAGAAATGTAATGCTTTCAGGCCACCTTCCTCTTGCAACTATGTTGAACAAAATAAGAAAAGCTATACCAACAAAAGTACAAACGCCTATATATCGTGTTGGGACACATGGTACATCGATTTGGATGGATGCTTGAATTTGTAATCAGACTTTCTTTGATCTCAGAAGGCCTATGAGTTGGAGCTATTCACTTTTTGTATCATTGAATAAGATAAAAGAAAATGGTCAAATAAAAAGCACCGTCTTCGTGTTCAGTAGAGCCTGGGGCACAATTTCGTTCCTGACCTTTTTATTCTGTTTTTAAAGCTTGATTTTACCATTCTAGAAATAACACCAATGCAGCTGAGAGTTGCACAAGTTGGCTGGGCCATGGAAAGCAATATAGTGAGCAAGCAGAAGAAAATTGTCATGCTTCCTGTTCATAATGAGACAAGGTGTACTTGTGAATGCATGAATAGGCTGGAAGGGTGCAATAGGTTTCAGGTAAGATGATGCCGTTTATGTTCTCCTGCAGCGGCTGCATTTGTCATCGGGACATAAACTTTGCTTTAAAAATATGATAGAAATTTCAGGACTGTATATAATTTTTGAAAGGAGAAGTACCCATTGCCTAAATATCAAAATGGCAAGTCGAAATGGCATGGTAATGGCAATTTGAAATGAATGGCAATGGCGAATGATTTCAGATTTTCAGATTTCAGATTTTCATTAACTCAAAATAGCCCCATACAATTTAAAAAAATAGTATAGTTTACCAGATACTTTAAGAGATACTGTAACACGAAAAACGAACATAAAATTGTGAACTAAAAAGAACTAAAGGAGAACTAAAGAGATGTAAAATGCTGACAATACTATGGATCATGGATTGCTAGCACCATCATTCTGTGCATTCTGTTTATACGTTGATGTTAAAGGGAAGGTAAGTATATAAAAGTGGCTCAAGCCACTTGCGGTCAAACTCTAGCCTATCAGATATCAGGATTTCCTGTTGACGAGGATCAACTATCCAAATATGGTGTGGCACGTGTATCGGTCTATTATCTTTGCAGGGTTATTTTTATCGAAGGCTTACATATGCTTAGATTCCTTTTAAACATGTATTGAGAATGGCAATTTGAAAATGGCATGGCAATTTGAAAGAAGTACCCGTTGCCTAACCGAAAGCAAAGCACGATTATTTTCAACTTACAATATGGTTTCAACAGAGTCCAGAAAAGTACAAAATCTTCCTCCGGTCAAAATATCCTCATACCAAAACCTTCCTCCAGCTTTTGAAATGCCGAGGCGTGGCTAGGTCCTGGGTAGGGCGTGCCAGTCTTTAGAGTTTGAAAATGAAAAAAGTAAAACACAAGATTGTGACTATTTTTGACATCATAGCTGTTACTTTATAGACTTACTACCTGATTTTTATGTTATGTCTAATTGCACAAGGAGGGGCAACAGCAACAGCAACAACAACAACAACAGCAGAGCGATGATAGCCTAAATCAATCTGCATCAAAAAGGATTAGGATTCAGCTGGGTATAAATTCTTATGAATTTCGTAAACATTTAAGCCTGGTTCTCATATAATCTCAACCCGACGGCGACCCATCGGCGTCACTACTGCGTTGCAAAAGTTGAACTGCCGGCGACCCATCGGCGACCCATCGGCGACCCATCGGCGACCTATCGGCGACATGTTGTCGGCAGGGCGCCGTCATTCATATCTCAGTGTGCATTCCCCGCTGATCCTCGTATTTGATTGGCTTGCTATGGTCACCTGATCTAAGGGAATGCAAATGATTCGCTGACGCATCGCCGGCAGTGCGCCGCCTCATGTTCTCATATAATTTTCATTGGCGCCGGTGCCGCAGCAAAGTGAAAAAGTTGAACTCAGCTCAACTTTTTCGAATGACTGCGGCAGGACGCCGGCAGTCGGCGCCCCATCGGCGCTGAGTGTTCTCATTAAAATTAGACTACCGGAGCAAGGTCGCCGGTGGGTCGCCGATGGGTCGCCGGCAGGTCGCCGATGGTTTGAAGCTATATGAGAACCAGGCTTTAGTGATCAGCTGGTTGCTTGGTAGAGTCAGCTTTGGTAAACAGACTGCTCAAATTATTGGTCCCCATAACAGCAAGGAGTCAGAGCCATGCAATAACTGAAAAGGAAGGGAAAAGGCAGAGAAAAGATTGACTCTGTCTTTTTGGAGTTGGAGCGGTTGGTGGTGGCGATTGCATATCTCTGCAAATATATATTTGGCAAGTGATCCACATATTTGTGATGTGGGAAATACAGCCAAGTAAAAAAAGATCTGTGGAAATAGGTGCACGTGAGGGGGACAGTGGTATTATCGATGGATGTCCTCGGTCCTGCACAGAGGCGCCGGAGGCTCCATGATGCGGCGGGGGCAGGAATCGCAGAAAGGGCACCTCAGGGTGTCAAAATTTGCCGTTGAAAATAATCGGGAATCGTCATTTAGGATATTGTGCTCAACATCTATTTCGACACGGGTGTCACCAGCCCAAAAAGCTGGGGCGGAAAGGTATGAGGGGGTCTTGGGGCAAAGCCCCCAGAAAAAATTCTCCTGACCACGCCCTTTAGACCCTCGGAAAACGTGGGAATCGCCCTTCAGACACTCGGAGAACATAATGGGAATGCTCTTTTTATTATTTTGATCTATTTAGATATTTCTGGAAAAGCAACCATCTCAAGCAGTACTTTTTACAACAGCGGGCATTTTGTGCAACAAAAATCGAAACAGAGAAGAACATCATATATTTATTTACGAGGAAGGAAAAAATATGGTTAGAAACAGCGGCGTGGCCAGGGCAAATTAAGTGGGAGGGGAATGTAAAATGAGGGGTTCGCCCCCAGGAAAATTTTTGGGGCCACGCCCTTTACTTTGGCTTAGAATGCATCTCCCAATATCATGCTTGCCTTTAGCGACGAGGAAACCTTGATCGTTTTCTAACAGTTATCCTATGAATCAGAGCACGAGGAAAATTTTTGAAGAAATATCCTTTACTTTGGCTTAGAATGCCTCTCCCAATATCATGCTTGCCTTTAGCGACAGAGAAACATTGGTCGTTTTGTGACAGTTATCCTATGAATCAGAGCACGAGGAAAATTTTTGAAGAAAGATCCTTTACTTTGGCTTAGAATGCCTCTCCTAATATCATGCTTGCCTCTAGCGACAGAGAAACGTTGATCGTTTTGTGACAGTTATCCTATGAATCAGAGCACGAGGAAAATTTTTCAAGAAATATCCTTTACTTTGGCTTAGAATGCATCTCCCAATGTCATGCTTGCCAGTGGTAAAATGGAAGATTTGACATTTCTCGGAAAATTCTTACCCAACCTATACCCAGCTATTTTCTCCTCGGTTTTAGAGGAATCTCGAGGACCATCTTTCGACAAAAGTGGGGGGGGGGGGCAATTGCCCCCCATACCCCCCCCCGTGCCCACGCCACTGGTTAGAAATTGAAATTAAAGGCCTTTCTCGAAATCTTCAATAAAGGAATTGAGAATTCAGGAGGAAGGCCAGTTATCACAAAAGTTTAAGTCCATACAAATTTACCCTTCCCAATCTTTTTGACTGATTTCGAGAAATTATAACATCGACTCTGTGAAAACTGTGGTCGACATGTCCACCCCAGACCACCCCGTGGCGACGCTACTGTCCTTCGAACGTACTGTAATCTTGAGAGCAGAAGGAATCGCTCTATTATTGTGACTGCGGACGAGAAACAACTTGCTTCCAACTAACAGGCGTGATTAATCAATAGTTCTCTGAAATGCATTTTTTGGAAAGGGCACTTTGCTGCCCCCGCACTGCCCCCGCACTGCCCCCGCACTGCCCCCGCACTGCCCCCGCACTGCCCCCGCACTGCCCCCGCACTGCCCCCGCACTGCCCCCGTACCACTAGGGCAACGGGGGCAGCTGCCCCCGCTGCCCCCGTGGCTCCGGCGCCCTTGGTCCTGCATCTTTTTTGCATCATAAGAGTTAGTGTTGGAATTTATTATTCTATTGGAAGTACAACATTTTGAAGCAGAAAATAGAGTCGAACTACAGAGTTTGAAGTTGCTTATATCATGAAACTGTGCTCAGAGTTCTGATTGGGCTGGAACTTCTGACTGGAAATAATTCCAAAAAATATTATGAAGACATCTCCACAACAACAAAGGGCCAGGGAGGTAATAACTGAAATTCAGGAAGAAAGATTTTTCAACCTTGATTGGCCCATCAACCCAACTGGATCATTCTGTGCAGCAACTATTTTTGGCATCATGTGTGACTGTGGTGGTTGATATCCTCCTGTTTCAAGGAGTTTGAATGAAACTGTCCTAGGATAAGCTTTGGAGACTTTGCAGAGTATATGTTATTGAAAATGCTCTTATTTTCTTTGAGACATAAAATTATGCTACACATGCAGCAAGTTGTAATGGGAAATATGTCAAGAGTTTTGAAGCAGATATAGAAACTGAATAGATAGACCAGTTGTCAATGCTCAAAAGCAATTGCAATACAAATTATTTAAGCTGTTTTGCCTATAACTAAGCATAGTGAGTTTGACGCTGACTACATTGTGTATGACAGTTTCTTACAATAAATTATCTCAATTTTCATTGTGAGAAACAATTGTTAGAGCTTACTCCAAATCTCCATTTTGCCAAACCTTCCTCCAAATTCCCATTGTTTTACAAGCCTTCCTCCGGTCAATGACCGTACGACCGTAATGTTTTCTGGACTCTGGGTTTCAATGACTCATTTGTAAATATAGTCTACTGCTCAGTCGAGGAGTCACATTGTCTTTAGGAAAGGTTCTGTCCTTGTCTCATGTCAGATGTCAGGTGAAGATATCTGCAAATAAAACAATAGAAGAGTCTTGCATGAGTAGTGTTGCGCAATCGCAAATCTCACCTGAAATCTCATTTGAGACAGACTTTAGGCAGATAGGCATGTATTGATGTGAATAATATATGAAATCTTTCAGAAGAATGTAAACATCCTGCTATGCAGGGACGCCGGAGCGATGGTAGGGCAAGGGGGGCGAATAGGAACGCAAGGGCATTCGAGACCGAAGCGAGCCTAAAAATTAGGGGGTCCGGGGGTACTCCCCCGGGAAAACTTTTGTGACCACGCCCTTTAGATTGGCTTAAAATGCAATCAAAAACGTTTTAACGAACATTAATAATGTTCTTTCACAAAATTTTTCGGCTATTTCTCCACATGTCCTCATTCCGAATCGCATAAAATCGCATATTGCTTATTTTGAAGTTGCAATTGCCAGTCATTTTTCGTTACTGGTGTGTTTCTGATAAGGGAATGAAGCTATGGCGGCTTTGCTATCAAGTTTCAAAGTAAATTATTGTTTTTCATTGAAAGGGAACTTAGGAAAGGGCAGGAGGGGCGCTTGCCCCCCACCCGCCCCCCTCTCCGGCGTTCCTGTATAGAAGCATGATGGTACCTGGAAAGACATTACTAAAATAAACCTGAATGTTATAGGAATATTCCTCAGCCTCAACTCGCATATTTGTGTCTCATTTGTCAGCAGTTGCCTGTTTTGCCATGTTCATAACAGAGAACTTTCGTTCTACTATTTCCCCGCAATGCCATTAAATTTCTTTTCGCTATGTTCCCCTGAAACCAAATCAGATTTGAAAGAAAAGAATACTTGAAAATATATTCAGGTTCAAAAACGAAAATTTCTAAAGATTATCGAGGTTGGAAAAGATTTATAGTACCGGGTGCGCCAAAAAATAAACTCTGCACGTTTGGCAGGCTACAATAAATCGTACACTTGACCGATTTTGAAATTTTACGACTTTATCTTTAGCAACAAACCCAAATTAGATACTGGGATTTTTTGCAGTTTTTTTATATTTTCAGTTTTTAAAGGGTCTGTTTCATCCAGCACTCCTTGCACGTGCTGTCTCTTGGTTTTCCTTTGTTGTCGCCATTTTCATGGGCCATGAAAATGGCGGCAACAAAGGCCAACCAAGAGATGGCACGTGCAAGGCATGCTGGATGAAACAGACCCTTTAACCCTATTTTTACCGGGGGGGGGGGCAGTGGCGCCGCCAGGATTTTTTATTGGAGGGGCGAAACACAACGGGGTCTGGGGCGGAGCCCCAGAAAAATTTTCTTGGACAACGCCCTCTACTTTGGCTGTAAATTTAACCAACGCCCCTTTTATAGGTTGACATAAAGATAAATGAGTCTGTTGAAATATATCACAAGTTGGGCACCACAATTAGGAAAATGACGTCCTACCGGGAACCGAACGACCAACTTCGGATTTCCAAAAATTTCCGCAGCTAATCTAATACGCCACTACGTAATGGAATTGTCAAAGGGCTGTCAAGTTCTCTCAGATTCAGAAATCTGAAGTATGGTTTGTAGAAAGAGGGCATAGGGCTCAAATCAGGGGCGGATCGAGCCGGATCTTTTAATGAGTTCCCATGATAAGGGCGAAGGCAAGCGGAGCGAGCTGAAAAATTAGGAGGGGGAGGGGGTCCGGGGGTACTCCTTCGAGAAAATTTTTGCAGCCACGCCCTTCAGATTGCCATAAAAAGCTATCAAATGTTTCTTAACTAATTGGTAACTGATAAAAATTTTGAAATGAAAAGCATCCCACCAAACCTATCGTGGAACTTCATATGATTATAAGTCCTAAGTTTACCTCAAATTCGTCTCCTTCAGCCAGCCACATTTTGCCTTATTGACACATATAAGGGGCCTACTTTGTAGCCCCTTTATATAAGCGCAATCGAAAAGATTTTGAAATTGTTTATTATTCTTTTCATCATGGATCTCATTTCCATAATTATCGTAATTCTATTCCCAGAGATAAATCTATGAAATCTTGACTTTATGGACGTCACGTTAAATCCGCCCCTGGATGAGGGGGTCTGGGGGCAAAGCCCCAGCGAAAATTTCGTGGACGCGTCCTTTACTTTGGCTTAGAACACTTCTACCGATCACATGTTAGCTGGTGGTCAAATAAAATTGTTGATCATTTCTTAACAGTTGTTCAAATTAGCATCCCCAGGAAAATATTTTTGTAAAAATATGATATTCTTTGGTTTGGAATGCATCCCATCCTTACCAGTGCCGAATTGAAAACTTTCATAATTTGGGAACAGTTTTTTATGAATCAGCACCACAGCAAATTTTTTGCGCAAACACACTATAATTTGTCCTAGAACGGTTCTCACAATCCAATTTACTTGGCCTCAGAATTGGAAATCTTGACCATTCTGTGATAGTTTGTCTCGGAAATTTTTCAAAAAGCCAACCTATACATTGGTTTAGAACGACTCTCCCAGTCACCTTCATCATTTCTCCGAAAAATGTTTGCCCTACACTACCCATATACCCAACTTCTTTCTCCTCATTTGTTCTGCGAAAAAAACCCATGACTTAGATCTCCCACAAGCTATGTTGTTGAGATCCAGAAAAAATTCCGAGTCAGTGCCCTACAGATCGTCGGAAAATGTAATTAAGAGAGCAAGATTTGTACAAACCCATGCTCACGTTATAATTGCCAAGATCATCGGCCTTACCCCCCCCCCCCTTAGTTTTACACCGGAATTAGAGGAATTAGAAAAGTGATCCTGGAGAACATTGGGGGGGCGACCGCCCCCTCTTGCCCCCCCCTCCCGGCGCTTCTGGGGGGGGGGCGTTTTTCGCCCACCTATCGGATTTTTTTAATAGCTCCCAAACGATGCTACTTACAATGCTGAAACTCCTTGACTTTTCCTAAAATTTAGTTGGCAATCAGAAAATAGAAATTTAAGTACCAATTGTTTGATCACGTGACAACCATATGCCCATTATTTGGAGATCACATCTGATATGGTCACAAAGAAATTCTTTAAAACGGTTCTAATTTCTTTCATTGTTACTAAATCTCAACAATATATATACCATTCGATTCGTCTCAATGAGTATTTTCATTTGATATATAATTTATTCATATTTGCTGACATCAGCAGTTTATTATTTCTATGACGTCATCAATCTTTATGACGTCATATTCCTAATCAATGAGTATTTTTTCATGCAAAAGTGATGTAATTACCTCAAATATTGATGAAGGTACTTGATTTCACCAATAATATGCGAAATTAATGGTTTTAAATCATATTTATTGAGCTAACAATTTTGCATTGAATCAAATTTTCATTATTTAGTTAGTTAATTTATTAGAAACCACAAATATCCGTATGAAACCATATAAAACTACAAATCAATGGTGTCAAGCAGGTATTTGGATGGTTTTTTGCCAATTTTATCAAGCTATTTGCTAATTATGGGCCGTTTTCTGCAAATAGCTCGATTTTCTCAAAATTTGCATTGTTTTTGGTTGCCTAGCAACCAATCACGTGACTATTGATTGATTGATGCTATTTTTAGATTCTCCTTAGTTCGATTATGACACAGTGCAAGTTTCATTGTCATAGCTGTTATACTTGTGGAGAAAAACAAGGGGGGGCGAAAAACGCCCCTCCCCCCGGTAGAAAATCACTTTTTTTACCCGGTTAAAATAGGCTTAAAGCTGGAAGCGAGTTTCTTAAAATTTTAGTTTTCGAAAAAACTGAAAACGATACAAAACATCGATCAAATTTTCTGAAGAATCGACATGAATGGACAAAGAGAGAACTTGTTCGTGTTGATTTGGGATTCAATAATCGACTAGTTGTAATCTGCTGTACGAGAGTTCGTACTAAACCCCCAAATCACCTTGAACATTTTTTCTCTTTGTTCTTTCATATTGGGTCTTTTAGAATTTGATCGAAGTTCTTTTATCTCTTTCACTGTTCTCGAAAACTAAAACTTTAAGATACTCGCTTCTAGCTCTAAAGACTGAAAATGGAAAAATTTGCAAAAAGTCCAAGAATCTAATTCAGGCTTTCTGCTAAAGATTAAATCATAGATCTTCAAAATCGCTCCAGTGTACCATTTATTGTGGCCTGCCAAACGTGCATACTTTATTTTGGCACACCAGGTTTTCTGATAAAAGAAGAGTGTATCGTTCTCTTGTAGGTATGGGAAGAGAATAGTTGTCGTTGTGAATGCACTGGCTATTGCCCAAGCAATTACATTTATACTGGTGGTCACGAATGCTGCACTTGTCCACGAAGGAAAACTTGTCCCAGGAAGAAGGCGTGGAACCCCAACAAATGCGCGTGTGAATGCAGGAAAGATACGTGCAAAAACCAACAGAAGCATCGAGATCCAAAAACCTGCAAATGTGTTTGTAACAATGTGTTATGCAGGTATGGTGAACTTGACCCAAAGTCATGTCGTTGTCAAAGGCGAAACAATATTGTATAATGAACCTTCAATGTCATATTTCTAAATCATTCAATAACAAGTCTATAATGCTACAAAGCCTACTTGGTGACAATGGCTTATGCAGATAGGCCCATATATGGTGAACTGGATCCTAGGCCATGTCGTTGTCAAAGGCGAAATAATGTTATATAATTAACCTTCAATGTCATATTTCTGAATCATTCAATAACAAGCTGATGATGCTACAAAGCCTACTTGGTGACAATTGATTATGCAGATAGACCCGTATATGGTGAACTGGATCCTATGTCATGTCGTTGTCAAAGGCGAAATAATATTATATAATCAACCTTCAGTGTCATATTTCTAAACCATTCAATAACAAATTGCAGAGGCTACAAAACGTTAGTGAACCACTTAATGACCATGATTTATGCAGAAATGGTGAACTGGACAAACGTCATGGTTATGTCAAAAGCGAAGATTGCACAACCACTCTTCGATTTTATATTTCAAAATGTCATACAATAACAATCCATTGTCATACAATAACAATCCATCCAGTACTCTTGATGCCATGAATTTTCAAAAGTTGGAACTTTTTTCTGGCTCACCCAGTAGTTCTAATGTTTCTTTTATAATATTTATCTTAAATATGTTACTTTGACTTTATCTGTGAAATGGCATGTGAAAGCATATTGAAAAATCTCATTGGGAACCTAATTTGTGATATGCAGTATTGTAACTCTGTCCTAAGAGCAGCCAATGTTTTTCACTTTTCAACAACATTTAAAACTTGCATGTTGTTCATGAATGCACTTCAATTGTGGCCTAATCTAAAATAACGTAACATAACGTGAATGCACTTCTCTCTTATAACTAGGGGCAAAATATAGAAGCTTGATATAGGTTAAAAAAGACGTTTTCAATCATATAACCGGATGTCCCAAAAGAATGTATATAGAGAGCAGAAATATCAATCTTGAAAGCTCAAATTTCCATCCACGTGCAAACCAGAGCTTTGGCCTTTTGGCCTAAGCAAATTCCTGAAGTGCATCCATATCGACATTAAGAACTGAGATTGATGAAAAATTAAGTAACTGCCCAGTTGGTGACTAAAGGGTGACTTCTGAACAACAAATAGCTCAATATCTAATATTGCTCAAATTTCATCAAGAGCTATTGAGATTTATACGCTGTGACAAAAGAATTTGATTAGGCCAAATGGCTAAAGCTCTGGTTTGCAGGAAGAGGCAAATGTGAGCTCTAGATTAACAGGTCTGCTCTCAAAGCACAAATACCAACAAACGAGGTACATATGTTCAAGTTAACTATTGAGGAACATTTTTGGAGTAATTAGACATTGATTAAGCAATATTCACATCGCTGGAGTCAACCAAATACGCATAAATTTTTTGGGACACCCGGTATGTAGCTTGGCTGGAAACATGGTTGCCCCAAAAGCATGGATTTACAAATAATTGTCTGCCGCTACCACCAGAACACGTATAGTGACCTCAGGTTAGATGGTTTGAATATACTTGTATTTTTATCAATATTACGTAGCTTAAAGGGGCTGGGTCACGTAACCGTAAACAAATCTGTTATCTTTATAATCTATATTGTTGCCCGCACGCGCCGGCACGCGCCCATTGTGTTCTGTACAGATTTTGGTGGATGGGGTGAATCCACGATAAAGTTACTTCTAAAAATCCATCAATATCTTTGCAATCTTACAACATAATGTTGTTTCATTTGTTTCTCTCTGAAGTTCAAGAGTTCGTCTTCAAAGTAGCACTTTCATTTTGAGAAAAATAGTGGAAAATCTGTGTGATATGGCCTGTAAAAACTGCAAAATCGTCGTTTCGAAAGAAGTTTGTTTACTTTACGTGACCCAGCCCCTTTAAGTTAATGTAGTGTTTGTCACTTTTTATAAGAATTATAGTTGTCTCAAATTACACGTCACGTAAAAATTCTCACAAATAACAAAGATTTAGTTGTTTTACATGAATAATTTTGTGTTTTTGCAAATCTCACGTGACACCTAATTTGAGATAGACCTTTGGCTTGATGGCACGAAAAGTATTCTCCGTTTTGACTTTCAACGTTTAAAGAAAACTTTGGCTTTTACTTTTCAACTCTCCTTTAAAAATTGTTACCATAGCCTAATTGTAAAATCATATGATATACATGTTTTTGACGCGAGTAGTTCGTTTATTGCATTATCCAAATGGTTGCGAATACTTTGTAGAAATTGTATAATTTTTCATGAATTGTAAAAGAATATCGTGAATTTCATGTTGCGTATAAAATGTAACAAACTCACAATCCTTTTCTCTCATGACAATCTTACATGGAAGGTGAGTATTGTTGGTACTGATGATAAAAACGTCTTTATGTTGCACTTATCATATCAGAAGCATTGTTTTCGGTCCTTTTTTATATTATGAAAAATTTTTTGAAACAATTAAAATATCGATCAGTTTCCACATCAGATTTGCAGCAAAATACCATAAGTTCCTTTCAATCCATTCAATTCAAAGAAAAATATCATAGAAATTTACACCCACCGTTTTAAAGACTTGAAAAATTTCAACCCTATCCTCTCATAACAGAACTCCACTTTACTGAGCCACACAGAACCACAAACAATTATCACCGAGAAAGGGTGTGCCATGTCAGGCATCAGTAGATCATACTGTATTTAAATGTATGTCCATTTTTATCAATTTTCATGTGTGATCTTGGCAATCTGATGGGAATTCACAATTGCAGTTATTTCTCAACTGTGTATTTACAGCTGGAGAATGTTCCAATCACAAGTCAAAAACTTATTCCTCTCATTGTTAAAACTGATGGAATATTAATTCCGGGTCATTCTCCTAACCAAAAAAATATGTTGTAAAGGTTAAGTTCTGCTGATAAATTGAAACATTGATACACAGTCAAGAACTTACTGCATTTCTTTTATTGTAACAATTATTACACAATTGTATTTGGGTTCACGAACATATATGATATGAGGTGTAAGCTTAAGCTTGCAGTACGGGCTTTGTGTGCATTTACCAAAATTAATTCCCAAAAATTTTCAGAATTCTTAAGAATTGTCAAGAATTCCTTTACATTCTGAAGGCACTCTTCAGTCAGATGAAAAAGACATGGTCATACATGGCCCGGGGGGGGGGGGTACTTGACTTAAATTTGTACGGGGGTGTGCCCACGAAAAAAATTTTTTTTACCCTGCTCCAGAATTTTTCGCTCAAAATGATAACCTGTTCTAGAAAAAATTGGTGAAAAGTATACTCAAAAACATGAAATTTGACCGAAAACAGACCCGAGCTAGCCGAATATCCTCCTCTGACATGTTTTGACAACCTGCTCTAGAAAAATTGCCTCATTTTGATACCCTGGGCTAGAAAAAATTGGTGAAAACGATACCCTTAAAAACGGCACATCCCCGTCGGACAAATATACTAAGTACCCCCCCCCCCCCCCCCGGGCCTTCATCGATACCTGAAGTTTAGTGCGAAATTAGTTTTTAAGACTCTTTTTTCCTCACTTTTTTTGTTTGCACCAGGAAAGAAGAAATTTAGGGGTCTTGAGTAGTTCTACTGCTAAAAATACCCCTTGGCAAATATGTGCCAAATAAATTAAATAAATTGATGTAAATTCATAGAACTGATACATTGTATAATTGCGCAGACATTGAGGGTCAATTTAAAAAAAAATTTATTGAAATCGGACGAATACAACTGGAGAAATGAACATTTGAAATTGTTGGTTTAGGCCCATTTCAAAAGTGATACACCGGAAATGTAAACAAAAACATGGCCTGGCAATGTTTGGCAACTTAAAAGTGCAATTTCTCTGCAGTAGTTGGTCCGATTTCTATACGGATTTTTGTTCTGAATACCTCAAAGTGTCCTCTCTATAATAGGTGTGAAAGTTTTTGCATTTGCAACTACTTGTGTTTTGGCATCTATTCCATGCTCTGGATCACTGTGCCTGGGGGTGTGCCGCGAGCAAGGGTATACTTTTTCGGACTTCTAGTCTGGTATTATTGATCTTCGTATGCTGAGGCATTCGAGGTGAATGACAACGAGTTCGGACGTGCAATTCAGCAAGAAAATATTGCTGCTTTGTGAATCAACTTATCAGCATTAATTTAAATTGATTTTACAAAGCAGAAGGGGGTATTATAATCAAGCTTCTAAGGGTCCTTTCACTTACGATCCTGGGGAGGTGGGGGTACTTCATTGTTAAATGATACCTGACGCTGCTCATGTGGGTGGGTTTGTCATCCTGATCCCTTCATATTGGTTCGATTTTTAACCCTAATCCGCATGAGGGGAAGGGGAAGGTTTTATTTGCCGTGTTTTTAAACGACATTTGCTATGTCCCCCAGCCTCCCTGACTTTTACTAATTATCTATTAGCCACATTTTGGTGGACAAATTTTTGAACAATAGGACTCACAGGTCACGTGACATGCCCATATTTGGAAGGAGGTAGCAGCAAAATCATTGTTTTCAATGATTTCAATGGAATTATTTGATTGAATTATGAAGTATTATACAGTAAATGAATCAGCAAACGAAGGGCTTCAAGTTGATACCGGAATTTCTGGAATTTGATGATGTCAGCATTTTTTATAATGACGTAATTTTGGCCGCCATTTTGGACTAATTAGCAATTTTTTCAAGTTTTTTCGAGCTTTTTCAATGAAAAACACTCTAAGGATACATTTGTTATAGATAATCGCCATTTTGCAGGTTCTTTTGGTCTCTTTTTACATAGAATAAATTAATTGCACAAATGACGTTATAAGAATCGGCTAATTTCTGCCAAAATATCACTCCAAAATCGCTATTTTCAATAAAATAATATTTCATCACCAAATATGTTGACAAACTGAACCAAAAACTGCATAAAGTTAATGCAAAATCTTCATTAAACTTGAATTCAACTTGGAAGCCTGATTTTCACAGATTTTCAGCTTCGTGACGTCACTGTGACGTCACAAGGTGTGGCAGCCACACCCAAATTATGCTACAAGCTACAAATTACCTGTTCTATAACTGTGCCAAGTTGTAATGAATTCGGATGCGTCTAAGGCAGTTTTCAGAGGGGGGTGGAAAGCACCCCCCCCCACCATAAATGGTAGCTCGAAGAAAGCCCATATGGATTAGGGTTAACCAATCGGTCCCATAATGATAATCCACACAAAGAAACTAAAATTTTCTTGGGTACGTTTCAAGTGAAGATTTACTTCTATCAAATAGGTTAGCATATTTTGACAGTGGATACGGTTATCAATAAGTGACTGTACAAAAGTTTGTGATGTAGCATTTTTAAGGGTGCATGGCAAGAAGTTTTGGCATTCTATCCACTGTATCCACTGACAACTACACTCATTAATTATGAGGTGCTGTCCTTCTCCTTTTATAGCCTGTTATTGTACATCAAGGTGAAATACACGTTGTTTCTTTTATAAGAAACTGGTTTATAAGAAACTAGTACTAGGATAGCGAAAAAATTAAGAAACTCTAGTACTATGCTCGAGAATTGCTAAGAAACTTTTAAAGCCAAACACAAGGAAATCATGGGAAAATTGTCGTTGAGCTTTTATAGGTTAGTAATATTCATGACAGATTTATGTTTTGAATCAAATAGAACTCTCCTTCTCGCTAAAAATTGTGCTGTCTGTCAAGAAACGAGTACTTGGCAGTGGTAGAAACTACATGCATCCTAAATACATCCAAAAAATAAGAAACACATTAAAGAGAATCAACGGAGATAAAAGCCCCGCGCGGAAGGAGTCTGGGTATTTTATTATTAGCCTATTGTATTTGATGATTTTGAGACGTTCGAGGATATTGTTTAGCAAGAGGAACAATACCGTGCGTAGGAGTTTTCTTTGTCCTATTTATAAATTGCCTCTACTTAGCTCTCACTTAGCTCTGTTGATTCACCTTAAGAAACTTTTAGTACTAAAAAACTGAAATTTTCACCTAGAATTAAGAAACTTTTAGTACTATGCTCGAGAATTGCTAAGAAACTTTTAAAGCCAAACACAGGGAAATCATGGGAAATTTGTCGTTGAGCCTTTATATTTTAGTAATACTCATGATAGATTTATGTTTTAAATCAAATAGAACTCTCCTTCTCGCTAAAAATTGTGCTGTCTGTCAAGAAACGAGTACTTGGCAGTGGTAGAAACTACATGCATCCTAAATACAAAATAAGAAACAAGAAACTTTTAGTACTAGAAAACTGAAATTTTCACCTAAAATTAAGAAACTTTTAGTACTATGGGCTTATCCAAGTTTCTTATAAAAGAAAAAACGTGTATCAGATATCGTCATAAGGCTCTCCACAGGAACTAGGAATGTTGAAGCGTGAGCGAAGCGAGCGCTTAACTTCCCAGTTCCTATAGAATATTCGTAATTCGAATGCAATGTACCTTGGTAAAACGTTCACGGCCATCTTTAGCGTAATCGTCTATTATCAATTTCATCCTACGTATCAAATGTTCAAGTTGAAAGAACAAATGACTAAGGGGCTCAGAAGTCGAATGTGATAGATCTTGCGTGACCTATCTAACTTTGGTGACATTTATGAAAGGACGAAAAATTCGTTGTGTAATCCACTGCCAACCACTCATGTGCGTGGGAATAGCACATTTTAATTTGTTTAAAACACAATGCAAACTGTGAATACTGCAAAACAGAAAATGCGGTCAAATGAACATAAAAGATGTGATCTTTTCATTACTGTTTCATAACATAATCTGTGAGGGGATTCCATCAACTTCTTGCACAACAAACGTGACCGCATTGCATTGGGACTTTAGCAATTGATAGACTACAAAAATATGGAATATGGGCCCAAGAACCAAAGAGCTTAGGACCTTAATCAGTCATCGGAATAAATATCGTATGTAATCAGAAATATGGGTATCTATGACGCATGAGAATACTTTGCAACATTGCTTACGATCTTTTAGATACGCATAGGTGCTAAATCCTGGAACTACATTCCCTCAAACATCAATCTCCTTCAGCAATGGCTTTCCGTCCTGATATGCATTACGTCGTACCAGTCCTGATTACCTCAATGAAATAACTTTATCATAATTTCAATGATAGATAGATCCCCTCTGAAATTCTTCTCCATACAGAATTCTATGTAGACTACTCCTGTTGAAAAATTTGTTATATATTCTTTGTAATCTGTTATAATTTGTTATTCTAGTTCATTGTAAGTATTTTCGAAAGATTTTTGTATTTTGTGCAATTTCAAAGTCTCAAAGATTAAACTGAACCAAACTGATGTGAACTGCGAACTTTTAACACCGAATATATTGGAAGAATGATTTTTCTTAGTTTTCCAAGTAATTTCTGGATGTTTCTTTCAAGCTGCTGAAAGCTGTTTGTGAAGTCACATAAGATCCCTTGTCGATTCAGAATCTGCTTAGAAACTAACAAGTAACTCTCCGTATTAACAATATAAGAAATAAAAAATGATATGAATTTTCAAAACAATCAAATTGTCCTCGATTTACTGTACAGTTTTCGACTCATCAATGTTTAAACCCTCGTAGTTTCCCTTATATCGAGAAGAGAATTATTTTCTTTGATACTTTTAAATTTTAAAGTAAAGCTAGATCTATGGAAACTATTCTCTTTTGGAACTTCAAAATATCCAAAAATATTTTATTCAAAGATAATGTGTCGTTAGCTGTAAATAGACTAGATAGACTTTCCATTTCCGATATACAGGGTGGAAAAATCTCTTTACCAAGTATAGAAATCGAGGTTCGAATAAGCGAAACTGAAAGAAAATTGAATTAGATTTCAATGTTGCAGATTTTTAGCAATGAAGCGCTACCAGTTTGAGTTTTAACTACCGCTGCTTACCGCTGCTTCACCAAAACCACAAATCTATTTCATCCGTGTCGTCTCATAGGTCCGTGCTTCATTTGTCCAGAGTCCGAAGATTACACGAGCCACATGAATGGGTGTGTGCTGGACATGAAGTTTTGCCACTACAGTTTAGTTCTAATCAAAAGCAAAGTTGCAGTTGATCAAGAAGCATGGCTCTCTCAAAGTTGAAGATCGCTCTCATATCAGTCAACGCGTTTGTGTTTCTTTTCACAGCAGCGCTGAATTACTTCTCGACTCAAGCAAACAAGATTTTCCCGACGCCTACTGGCAAAATCTCCGATGCCAATCCTACAGAGATCACACCAGCCAGTTCAACGTTCACAATTTGGGCCTTTATTTACATGTACCAACTGGCTATGATCATTTACACCCTGACATTGATATGCAGAAAGACAGCAGCCGATATCCTGCCAATTGGCTTCTTCATCTCATACAGCCTTGCCAGTGTTTTTAATTTGTCCTGGTTGCTTGTGTGGTCACGTGGAAACTTAAGTGTAGCATTTGTGTTCATCATTCTGATTGCAGTCTCCTTGGAAGCAGCCCTGTTTTTCAGTTATTCCAGCCTCAACAAGTACATCGAGAGTTCCCCACAAGACAAAGTCACCGTAAATGTAGCCGATGTTTGGTGCATTCGTGTGTTATGTCAAAATGGCATCGTCTTCTACAATACATGGGTATCAATTGCTAATTGTCTCAACTTGACAATTGTGCTACAGCATGAGCTCAATATCGATGGGAGCAAAGCTGCAACAGGAGCGCTCTGTGTTTTGCTGATACTCATCTTGGCCTGGTTCATCATGGAGAATTTCGTCATTGAAAAATACACAAGATTCACTTTCTCCGAATACATTGTCCTCATTGTTGGCCTAAGTGGCGTGTTGAAGAAGCAATGGACTGATGGAAAGGGGAACCAAGGATTTGTGCTTGCGTTGTTGGTGCTGTCTGCTCTTTTGTTTTTAGCTCGTATCATCATCATGATCGTAAAGGAGAAGAAAGGATTCAACAACGGAGAAAAATACAAACTTATAATACGTGTATAATCTCAGAACACAGTTCTTGTATATTTGTATATGTTTATATCGCATCGCTTGTTTATATTTTTATCGCATCGTACACTTATTTGTATTCGTGTAACGTATGGTTGTTACCTGTACAAAAATACAAGCGGGGATTGTGACCTTACCTTGTTAAAGAAAATTACGGGGCTAGGCTATCCAAGGGCGCCTACCTTGTAGGAACTGTGTTTATTCCCAGTATTGCTTTCCTGACATAGTACACAGAGTAACTGCTGTCCTGTTATCTGAGTATGAAAAAGAAAGCTAGAGTTCCTTTAGCTACAACAGTTATTTTCAAATTTTAATGTTAGTGTTGACCAATCAAATATTACTCTATCTGGTTCCCTGTGGTCATTATCTCGTGTTACATCAACAGCGGAATTTGAAACCACAAAATTATTCTTACCTCATCTTGGCAGGACAGCAATTACTCCATGTACTTTATCAAGAAAATAGTACTGGGAACAACTACAGTTCCAACAAGGTAAGCGCCCTTGGGCTATCAATAAGATTCCCAGTTACAGCCAGTCTAACACAAGGTTACAGCAAGGCTTTTCTAGGCTAGACTAAGGTTACAAGGCCATAACTACAAGGCTTGTACATGGGTATTACCTTACTTGGCCTTGTATTTTCATACATGTAGTCCTGCAGAGCTCATGCTTAAGGTATAAATCGCTTTTCAAAAGTTGCAGTTCTGTGGTTAAGATACACGGCAACACACACGGTCTTTCCAAACATGGCAACACACTGGATCTTTCCAAACTTCTGATCAATTTGAATCTGCCTACACCTGGATGGACCAAAAGGCGGGCATGTCACACCGGGAAGATGTGGTCCTACCTTTGTCCGAAAACCAGTAGTTCACGAGAAAAATTTGCACCACCTTTGTCCTAAAAACTGGTTGTTTTTGATGGCAAAGTTCCGCTGTTATGCTTTTTCAATTTGATGGACAATTTTAACATGACGTATCACTGACGATGTTTGTCCCAAACACCGGGTAACTTCGACCAACCCCGGGGGGCCACTTGGTACCAGGTACCTAATGTGTTATCATGCTCGTACAAAAAAAGGGAAGGGCGCCTATCTTCAAAATAGGCACGGGCCCGCGCGGGCCCGTGTTTAGGGGTGCCAATTCGATCATGATTTGGAAAAAGGGTGTCTTACTTCGCATTGGATAAATATAAACTCATCTGCAATGATATTCTAATCAAAATTTATAAAATAGAATTTGTAACGAGCCAAAGAACTTAGCAGACCATCACAAGATGGGGTAGGAATTCAGGCAACCTCGTCCCCAGGGCCTTTTTTCATATTGGGACGGACTTTTCGTCTCCATCCCAATATGACAAAAGGCCCAGGAGACGAGGTTGGAATTCGGGAGCAGTTTCCTCTTCTTCTAGCCTGGGTACTAGACTCTATAAAATAGAATCTTTAACATCAGTTTAAACATCATGGCAGCAGGGGGGTATGAGGGTCATTGCCCCCACCACTTATTTTGAGAGATGATTCTCGAGATTCCTTACCGAAAAGAAAATGGCTGGGTATAGGTTGGGTAAGAATTTTCTGAGAAATGTCAAAGCTTCCATTTTAGCACTTGCAAATATGGAATCAGGGGATGCATTCTACGCCAAAGTAAAGGAAGTTTCTTCAAAAATTTTCGTCGTGCTCCGATGTATAGGATAAATGTCACAAAATAATAAAGGTTTTCTTGCCACTAATGGCAAGCATGATGTTGGGAGATGCTTCCTTTCTAAGCCAAAGTAAAAGATGTTTCTACAATAATTTTCCTCGTGGTCTACTTTATTGGATAACTGTCACAAAACTATCAAAGTTTCCTTCTCGCTATTGGTAAGCATGATATTGGGAGATGCATTCTTAGCCAAAGTAAAAGGTGTGACCCAAAAAATTTCCTGATGGACTCGCCCCCAGACCCTCTCGTTACAATAACCTCTCGTTTTAGTAACTGACTTGTCAGCGATTAGGGTACCTGAAATTGAGAAGTTTTATTTGACATGGAAAAGGGTATGTTCTCAAGAAAATTTTCCGCGATTAGGGTATGTATTTCGCTAAAACAGATCAGCGTTTAGGGTGCATATGTTAAACCTTTGTACGAGCATGATACTATAGGAAAATATAGAAGTGCCCCCCCCCCCGGGCGACCAACCATTGTTTTCGAAAGCAAATGGTAATTGTGGCCTGGACAATTTGCCGGACAAAAGTAGAACGGGTTATGCAAAATTTTAGATACTGGTCTTGTGTGCTTAATGGTCAGGGTGGGATGGAAGATATTTGTTAAAGATTACAGTGTATTTGTTGTCCCCCTTCGATTTCATTGAGGTGAAATGCGGCTTTTCTAACTCTAAGTATAAATTTTTGCAGCAACCTCCTTTCAAGTAGAAAGAAAATACGCGAGGTTTTCCTGCAGAAAACTGCTCAAATTGATTGGTATGAAGTTCAGCTTTCAGGACTAAAGCCACTTCTCGGTCAGATTCGTCAGATTAATTGAATTCGATTTGTCGAATTCGACAAAATCTGACCGTGTAAAGGCAAAAATCGGATGACTGATGCCATGGTCAAACTGTCGAATTCGATTTTTCAAGAATCGGACCTGTTCTTTTTCTTACGATTTATCGAATGGCAAATGAATGAATTTTTTCCCTCGCCTATACTCTATGTCATGGTTCCGCATTGCAATGCTTTTTGAAGATTGCGTAATTCTTTTTGATTTCGTCAAAATCTTCGGTAGTCATCCTCGAGTAAGTGTTATAGTCCTGTTCCTCCGTGAAACGCAAGTCTTTCCAGAGAGCATCGTAAGTCATATGCACTGCGCATTGTAGCAGCCATTCCTTTGTCCATTTTGTACGATGTTTTCTTTTATTTTTGCGTTTTTCAAGCACCAAAACGATTATTATTGCTGCTGAAGCAACTTCTTCGTCTCTTTTCTGCTAATTTTTGGGAATTTTATAAGGTATGCACTTCGATTAAATCTGATCGTGTAAAAGTTCAGATGCAATTCGACAAATCTGAAGCAAGAACTGATTCGACAAACCGAATTGAACAAAATCTGACCTAAGGGCGGCTTAAAAGATGGGAATTGGCACAAAGTGTTAACAAATATGCAGGGGATCAAGGTCAGCTCCTGGTAAACGATTTGATACGAGCAGAAATGTCTGTTGTACCTCGAAGGTGTTAATCCTAATCCATATGGGGGGGGGTGGATTCAGCCATCCCTCCTCAATGCTGCGTTTTTAAACAACATCAGCTATGTCCCCCCACCTCCATGAATTTTACTAATTATCTATTACTTACATTTGGAGGGAAACATTTTTGAATGATAGGTTTCACAGGTCACGTGACATGACATGCCCATATTTGGAAGGAGGTAGCTGCAAAGTCATTGTTATTCTCCATTCTCCTATCTTACTCAACTTAGGGTTGGTCTCAGCAAGTTAAATTTCCACGAATTCGAGCATAATTTCAGGGATACCGTAAACCCGATGTGCCCAACAAGCGATGGTATTGAGGACGTGAAGCACTTTTTGTTGCTCTGCCCTTATTTTGATGCTCAACGCCGAGATCTTCTCGCTGGAATTGTTGAATTATTACGACCATCTGTACAAATCACCAATCTTTCAAATGATGCTTTGGTGCAGCTTTTATTATATGGTGATCAAGACCTTTCTTATGACTTGAACAGAGATATACTCGAACTAACTTTACATTTCATTCACGAAACTGGTCGGTTCGACTAAGATCTTCCAAACCTCAGTCATGCACAAAGCAGCCACCAAGTCTCTTTACGTAAATGTTTCCTTTTCTTTGTAAATTCGGTTTCACATCAGATGACTGATGACAGATTTACCTTAAATAACTAGGACGAGTTGCGCTCGCATTGATCGCAACCCTGACCTGACATCTGATGTGGGATGGAATCTAGTATAGTATCCAGTAGTTTTTAAATCGTTCGTAGTGTAGTTGTATTTAGTTTAACGTTGCGTGTCTTTTCATATTAGCCATGGGGTAGTCATAGTCTTTCGCTCCCCAAGGTATCGTCCCTGTAGTGTAGTATAGTAATCAGGAACGTATAGTAGAATGTAAGATTTATTGTAATATTTCAATATGAATAAAATATAAAAAATGTCATTGTTCTCAATGATTTCAATGGAAAGTTTTGATTGAGTTATGATGTATTATATAACAAATGAATCAGCAAACAAAGGGCTTCAATCTGATACCGGAATTTTTGGAATTTGACGATGTCAGCATTTTTTGAGAATGATGACATTTTGGCCGCCATTTTGGACCAATTGGCTATTTTTCGACTTTTTTGAAACTTTTTCAATTAAAAGCACTCTAATGATACATTTGTAATTGGTCATCACCATTTCCCAGGTTCCTACATAGAACAAATTAATCGCACAAATGACATCAAGAGAATTGGCTAATTTCTGCGAAAATATCACTCTAAAATCGTTATTTTCAATTGAATAATATTTTATAGCCAGGTATCTTGACAAAGTGAACAAAAACTGCATGAAGTTCATGCAAAATCTTCTTTAAACTCTAATTCAACTTGGAAGCCTGATATTCACAGATTTTCAACTTCGTGACGTCACTGTGACGTCCTAAGCAGCCACACCCAAATGATGCTACAAGCTAGAAATTACTTGAACTGTAACTGTGCCAAGTTGTATTAGATTCTGGTGAGTCGAAGGCAGTTTTCAGTGGGGGTGGAAAGCACCCCTTCCCCATAAATGATAGCTCGAAAAAAGCCCTAATGGATTAGGGTTAAGCAAAAGATTAATGCATTTATAACAAAAATCAAAATGCTCAAAGCAAAAGTTTTTTGCAATGAAATGAACATAAACCTCAGAAAGCGAACGAATTATTATTCTACGAGAAGAGGATAAAAGAATTTGCATTTGCTCGAAGAAAATTCGTCAAAATTAAAGATGACATTCCTTTCACCACCCAGGGGGGGGGTCACTTCAATAGGCGGATGACGGGGGTGTGCCATTTTCAATTGTAGAATCATACCCTAAAATTTATGAATTTTTCAAAAACCATACCCCAAAATTTACGGGCCTTTCAAAAAAGATACCCTAAAATTGTGACCAAAATTCGAAATTCTAACCAAGTACCTGAAATCAAATTAAATTCAATACCCTCAAACATTTTTCTTCCAAAATGACACCCCAAAATTTATGTTTATTTGTGATATTACCAAAAATGACACCCTAAAATTTATTTTCAGCCTGAAAAAAGGTACCCCAATAAATGGCACATCCCGTACTGGTACATATGGTAGTGACCCCCCCTCCCCCCCCCCGGTTTCACCATGCTGAAAAGGAGATCTGACGCAAGTACAGTTAGCAATAGATGTCATCAAGCCAAATTAAAACACCGTGCAGAAGAAAGTAAGAGAAGAAATGATTAATGTGGCCCAAAGAGGTGTCTGTTAGTAAATGGTCAAATGGTACAAGGAGAGAAAAATGAAGAAATTACAAGGAAAATTGAAGAGGGTGATTGCAGCAAATTCCATGGACTTGCGACAAGTCTCACTCTTTATAACTCACTAATCCATTTTCCGAATTGGAGGAAATGCTTTTGTTTGAAGGGATATTTTGCTGGAAGACCTGACGTTGAAATGGGCGTTTTCAAGACTATTTCTTTTCAGTAGTTGATTCTGACTCGCATACCAAACGAAAACTAAAGTTCCTCGTTCGGTCTGTGAGTCAGACTTGGTCAGACTACAGTTGAAAGAAAAAAGATCGTATTAGAAACGCCCTTTCCTTTTGCTTAGAATGCCTCTCACTACCCCATTATTTTTAGAAATTAGCATCTCCAGGCATTTGTGAGTAAATGTATCCAAATTACTTTGGCTTGCAAGGCCTCTTTCGATCCTTTGTTTAGCAGCGCCAAATTTGAAAGTTTGAAACTTTGATATGTATGAATGAGTCAGGTCAGCACTTTTCAAAAAATGTTTACGTAAAGAACCTCTTATTAATTAACGCCTTTCTTCTCGCATTTCCATTTTTGCCAACCCCCAAACGTGGAAATCTTGACAATTCTGATATAACGGGTGTCCCAAAATTGTTGGGAAACCTCATGCGCGCTTATTATGTTCACGTGTATTTAGTATTTAGTTCATTCATTTATTCTACAGTACAAGCGAGCACTTTTATGAGTCAAGGAATTTTACTTTGTATTGTTAGTAACAGCTTGAATGCGTAAGAGCCTCAGTATGAAGAAGGGAAGAAGAGACTAGGAAACTGACTTAGGTTATTGCAAGTTAACGACTTAACAGAACGTCAAACCACAGGTAGCAGCGTATGATTGTAAAATTAGTTTAGATATTAATGATATACAACCTTATCATATTCCATATCGTCTTTCTCTGTTTTGATGATGTTCCTCGCGTCTCTCCACCAAAACATTAGGCCTATTAGTCGACCCAGTCTCTCATTAATATCTAAACTAATTTTACAATCATACGCTTCTACCTGTGGTCAAACTATTATACTTAGCGTACTTAATGGCTTGGTCACCTTGAGTTTGATTGGTTTGACCAGTTGTTATTCTTAATCCTGATTGGTTAGTTAAAACTGAAGTTCCTTGTTTGTTAGTATAAAGTTACTGTATGAGTCAAAGCCTTTAGATTTTGAAAGATTGCGAATTTACACGTAGAACGTAGTTGTTGAGTGATGCAGACAACGTGAAGATTGTTGTTCTCTTTGAGTGAACTCTGCCATTTAGAAACCTGAATCAGCGAGTTAGAGAGTCGAATCTCTACAAAAAACATAAGATCCTTTTGGATGATTACAAAGTCGGTCCTGAGCTAAGCAAGCATAAGAAAATCTGAAAATTGATTTCTTCATGACCCGAAATGATCGTTGATGTTGTTTTTAGCTACAGTGAGTGTTGCTCCTAAAGTCGCCTTCCATAGAAAATCAAGCGCCTTGTATGTCTCAAATTAGATGTCATGTGAGATTTCCGATAATACAAAATTGCTTATGTTTATGCAGAACCCTGCAGAACGTTTCTATTTGAGGGCATCCAGTTTGAGACAAGTAGTTACGAAAATAACCTCTGTGCAGAATCGTATGCATGAAGATGTTTTGGTTCAGTGTGATCACGTGCCTTCCCCCAGTTAATGGAGCCATTGTTTGCTGGGATCCTGCACCTTTCCTCTCAACTTCACCTGCGACGTTTGCATCCGTAGCTGTGTAGGAGGAGGGCCCTTCTACCTTCGGTTATGCTGCGAATGCTAGCCTCTGTGCAGGCCGCCGGTTACATCATCCTCTAAACTTGACTTATTTGCATAATGAATACTATCAATAAGTGGCTAACGATGCGTTCGTTCTAGAAAACTATTGTTTTAACATAATTAAGCTACTAATGACGTCAAGAACGTGCCAATTCTGCGTAAATTTGTTGTTGTGCCAGGGTAAACATCATGGTGATTTATCCATCTAACGATGTCAAATCTGTCTAACATGAAATAAGCCGACGTCAAATGTTGCTATAGGATCGCGGGAAACTTCTGTCTTGTATGCGCTTTCTGTGCGCTTTCTTTATTTCAGTGCCAATTAGCAGAGATAAAACGTTAATTAATTGTTTTAACGAGCGTGACGGACTTACTTTCTTTCTTTCTTTCTTTCTTTCTGACTGACCTGGAGCCCCCTCTTAGATTACAAAGTTGGACTTTGTAATCAATGATGTACTATCGTTTGATTGCTTAGATGTCCATAACGGATGGACCTATTTTCAAAAACTAGTAAAACCACAACCAAGATTTCAAAATACAATGTAGCCTTTAGGCAATCAAACAAAACAAAGTTTTTGAATATCGGTTCATTGGTTATGGACATGTAAGCAATCAAACAATAATAATACAATTAATACCAACCTCGTACCCAGTGACAATGAAGGTTTTCCGTAAACTTCAACGCCTACATTGACCCTGGAGCCTGTTAGGCTATTCTGCTATTTGATTGGCTCTTTTCGAAACAAAAGAAGTTTCTCGCCTTCAAAACCTGGCGTTCGGTCGAAATAAAGAACATTCGAATGGCTCTGGATACAATGAGTGCTGTTCGAACCATGGAATCTACATTTCGAAATTGTCGAATATGGGATTCGAAAGGACCCGCTGTCTGCCAAATTATGCTAATTATTCCGATCAAAAATTTACAAAATTTGTAAACCGGTCCCAAGGGTATCTGTTGAGGTCTAGCCTCCTATTGAAAACAACAGATACCCTTGGGAACGAGGTTGAATTAATACATCATTTTGGGACACCCGGTAGTTGGTCTTTATGTAGCACCACAAGGAAAATGTTTAAACTCCAGCCTTCACATTGGCTCAAAAGGCCTCACTAAATCACGTTCCAACATTTCTCAGAAATATTGCTGCCCTGCCCGACCTCTTGCTTCACCCAACCGCTTTCTACTAGTTTTTGGAAGGAATGTAAGAATGTACCGGGTGCGCCAAAATAAACTATGAACTTTTGGCAGGCCACGATAAATCGTACACAGGACCGATTTTGAAGATCTATGACTTAATATTTAGCAGAAAGCCTGATTAGATTCTAGGATATTTTGCAAATTTTTCTGTTTTCAGTTTTTAAAGCTACAAGCGAGTTTCTTAAAATTTTCGTCTTTGAAAACACCGAAAACGATCAAAAAACGTAGATCAAATTTTCTAAAGAATTGACATGAATGGACAAAGAGAAAACTTTTTCATAGTGATTTGAGATTTAGAAATCGATTAATTGTAAGCTGCTGTACGAGAGTTCGTACTATCTTGGGAGAAATGTAATAATATTCTCAAGGATACAAAGAACTGTCTTTTCTTTTGTGATGTCATTGAGTTTATGCTTTGGTGCAGATTGTGTTCTTGTGTCCAGGGGGTTAAAAAGACAAGCGAGGAAGCGTCATGAGGCCAGCATGCATAGAGTCTTGATACATTTTTATTTTGTGACAGCTTTTGGGGCGGCACTTTATTGAAACTATTACAGAATTTCGCAACAAGCCAATCGTTGAAATAACTCTCGTGCAGAAGTTTACAGTAATTAATTTTCAAATCCCCAAATCACGTTGAAAGCGTTTTCTCTTTGTCCATTCATGTTAAGTCTTTATAAAATTTGATTAACGTTTTTTGATCGTTTTCAGTGTTTTCGAAAAAGAAAATTTTAAGAAACTCGCTTGTAGCTCTAAAAATTGAAAATGGAAAATTTGCAAAAAATCCTAGAATCTAATTCAGTCTTTCTGCTAAAGATTAAGTCATAAATCTTCAAAATCGGTCCAGTGTACGATTTATCGTGGACTGCCGAAAGTGCATAGTTTATTTTGGCGCACCCGGTAGAAACTTTGAAAATTGAAATATGCTTTTGAACCAACATTTTTTGTGTCCTCCCAGCTTGTTTACTGACTTTGATCTCGCGCCCCTTATAGGTAGAACAATTATAGATTACGGCCCTCAATATCTTCCGCCCCACCTCTACAAGAAATAGTGATGATTAGTTGAAGCAAAATCGTCAAGAATTTTGAAAACGTCAACTAACTTTACAGTTCCAAATTACACTTTTCAAGATTCTTGTGATTCGAACGAGATTTCATTGTGAGATCGCTCACCTTCAAATACATTCACTTTTTAAAAGGAAACACAGTTCCTACAACTTCCAATATGGCAAATATCAAATTTATCTATCTGGTTAGAAATAGCCATTTTCTGCCCCTCAAATGAAATATGCCATTAAAGAATTGCTATAAATAAAATACGTTTATTACCCTAGTTGCACTAATAGATGGGAACCAAGGAACTCTGTTACCTTTTTTTGACGCTAGGCCTATTCTAAGTATCATGGTCACAACTCCTTGACACCATTTTTGATTCAGCTCCATCCAACCTCGTTCCCAGGGCCGACATTGTTTTCCTAAAGCCCCGGAAAAACGACTGGACATTTGCACTAAACATGCAGTGGACAAATGTCCAGCGTAAAATATTGCGTCGTTTTGCCACCTTGTCCAGTCTTGTTCAGTCGTGGAGTCGTGTTCAGCGATGTTGAGCGTTGTTCAGTTGATTTTGAGGGCAGTCATAAATGTTCAGTGGACAAGCTTAAATTTGATTTGTTTGAAGATGTTGTGGAAAAATGTTCAGTCGTTTTGCCACTCCACTGGACATTGTCCAGCTTGCACAAGCGCATTGCAATGAAATAGTGGGCGATTTCATTCAAACCTTTTCATTCCAAGCTAAGCTGTCCTCCATTGTCAACTCCTTTATGTCATTTACAAACGTTCTCATTCATTCATAGTATCTTTACCAATTTCCTTGCGTTTCTATGGCTTTCTTGCCGTTTCTATTGCCGGCGCCGGAGCGCGCGAGAGCGTGTGAAGCAAGGGCTTCTAATTGGCTGCGGGCACGAGATTTTGGTAGAAGCTTGATTTTAGTTTTCGAATGATGAGTCAGCAGAATTCGTCAACAAAAATGGCGGCGATTTGGAGGTCTGGGTCGAAAGAAGCCTGGTGCTGAAAAATCTTCTGTTCTCAAGCATACAGCTCTTTGTTCTCATGCAGAGTTGAAAATAAATTTTTTTTCCGCTAGGCCTATTTTGATCGCACACAATACCGATATGTTGATTTTTTCTGTGTGAAAGGGATGGGGGAAAAGATTGATAAAGTATTCAGAGTATCCAATATGAATTTTCAATGATATGGAGAATCAAACGAACAAATTGCAACGGTTTGTGAACTCTGAAACCACCACACAGCAGGGTATCTTTTTATTCGTAGTTTTTTATTTTCAATTGACCTGTGTGGTTTTTTTCAAACAATTATATTTATCAACGGTTTCCATTCCTCCGAATAAGCAGAACCAGCAGGGACTTTAAAAAAAATATAGAATAAAGAAATTAGTGAGTCACCATGAGGATTCGAATTCCGACTACTGCGCTGAGAGGAGCAGATGACTAACGCTACGCCAGCCAATCATGAGGCCCCCTAAGGGATCTCGGGCTCCGAGTCTCCAGGGCATATTTCTATGGGCTCCGGGCTCCCAAAGGCAAAATTGCCGTGCTCCAGGGCTCCATTGCATACTTTTCAGGGCTCCAGGGCTCCACTTCTTAAAATTAGCGAAAACATGATTTTGTCAGTTTTAGCAAGCCGCGTAGTGCCAGGCTGCACTCGTTGTTTCTTGAGCGAGAAAGTGCAGTTTGTGGTTTAAACTGGATATGCGCAACTAAAGCTGATAACAAGCACGAGTCCCCTAGAAAATACCAGATGTCTCAAAAAATGTATACAAATTTGGTTGACTCCAGCGATGTGAATTTAGCTTTAACCAATGGCTAATCACTCTAAAAATGTTTCTCGATAGTTACCTTGAACATAGATACCTCGTTTGTTGGTATTGGAGCTTCTTGAAAGCTCAAATTTGGGTGCACTTGCAAACCAAAGCTTTGGGCTTTTGGCCTAAGCAAATTCCTGAAGCACATCGAAATTAAGAACTGAAATTAATGAAAATTAAGAGACTTCCCAATGGGTGACTGGGGGGGGGGGGTGACTTCTGGAAAACAGAATAACACAAGATCCAAATTGTTCAAATTTCATCAAGGCTATCGTTGATTTATACGCTGTGCCTTAAGAAATTGCCAAGGCCAAAAGGCTAAAGCTCTGGTTTGGAGGAAGAGGCAAATTTGAGCTTTCAAGATTAACTTGTCTGCTCTCAAAGTACCAATATCAACAAACGAGGTATCTATGTTCAAGTTAACTATCGAGAAACATCTTTAGAGTGATTTACATTGATTGAAGCTAAATTCACAGCGCTGGATTCTATCAAATCCGTATACATTTTTTGGGACACCCGGTACTTTGGGTTATCTTGGTATTGTTTAGAGAGCTTTTGGGGTTAATGCATCTTGTGAAAAATGGGAAGACCACTCTATCGATGAAGGCATCTTTCATCTGCTGGAACCAATAAGTTCCTTCATATGACTGTAAGAGAAGCTCGAGAGTACTCAAGTTTTCTTGGGCAGCTATGTGGTCCACAAGGCACGATGTCTTCTCAATTAGCTCATTTATAAGACTATTAAACCATCTATTTTAGCACTGTTAATTATGGAATCAGGGGATGCCTTCTATGCTAAAATAAAAGATATCTCTTCGAAAAATTTTTCTCACGCTCTGACAAAGCTATAAAAGTTTCCTTATCGCTTATGGCAAGTATGATATTGGGAGATGCATTCTGAGCCAAAGTAAAGGGCGTGGTCCCAAAATTTTTCCTGTTGGCAAAACCTCATGTCAATGCCCACTCCACTCCCTTGAAGGTCTGAAAGTAGATTATTTGCGAATATAAATCTCCTTGCAACGTTATCTGTTTGTCATTTTTCACTGCAAGTTCTGATCTTTTTACCACAGTCTGGCGCAATGAGCTACAAAAAGTATAAAATTCCTAGCGCATAAGGATTGAAATTCTAGCTGAAAGATTTCCAATCATAAGTAAATGGCCAGATTTCCAAAAACAATGTCTCGAAGAAACCTGGAAACTTCAAAAATTTATTTCAAAGTTGATGTTGAGATCTACTAACAAGCTCAAATAGTTTCACACCTTATTCATATAGTTTTCGTAATTAAATGTTGTCCGTTTTTTGCTTGGCTTTCACAAATAAAATTGTTTGAGATAAAGGGCTCCACATGGAGAAAGAGATGGGCTCCAGTGCTCCACTATGGAAATCGTTTGGGCTCCGGGCTCAATGCTGTCAAAATGCTGGGCTCCAGTGCTTCAGGGACCCCCCCCCCCTTTGGGGGCCTCAATCATTAGCTAGTAACAGCGCTGCAATCGTAGATAATCTTGATAATAGCCGAGGGCGTCAACACATCGACATCGATGTTGACCAGGGCCCTTTCATTGGTCAGTGACATTTTTGATCGTTGAATGGGCCAAAATTTTCTGCATGTTTCTTGTAAACACAAAGAAGTTGTGGAAACTGTGGAGTGGCTGATGTTAGATAGGCTACATCGTAATTTTTTCTGAAGAGGAAACGAGGCGTTTAGGCCTGTCTGAAACCCAAGCTGTTTTTCTGGGTACTTGAGGATTCCACTGGCAAACTTTTATTTGTTGCTTGTGTTTCTTTCTGATGCGAGACTTTTTCTGGGGTTTTCAATTTGATGAATTTTACTAATCTTTTTAAAAAGCGCGGGCATTTTAGCAGCAGCTATTACTTGTCTTGAATAATAGTCAAAATCACGTCTGGCTATCTTTTTGTTTACGACCCATCTTACCTGAAGTCAAAAAACTTTCTTATCTTTAATGCCATAATTTTGATGGTAGAATGAACGACGTGAATAAAGCCACAAACAAAACCAACATAATATTTCTAGCTCCTTGGTGCTCTGTTGGGAGTTTGCCCTAGACTTCCCAAACTGAATTATCGATCAAGAAAACTTTGCGCATTTCTGTTCAACATTTTCCTGTGGTGGTAATTAATAAAAAATACTGTTACCTAATTATGAAAGTTTTCAATTGGGCACTGGTAAAGATGGGATACATTCTAAACCAAAGAATATCATATTTTTACAAAAATAGTTTCCTGGGGATGCTAATTTAAACAACTGTTACGAAATGATCAACAATTCTATGTCACCACCAGGTAACATGTGATCGGTAGAAGTGTTCTAAGCCAAAGTAAAGGGCGTGTCCCCGAAAATTTTTCTGGAGGCTTTGCCCCCAGAACCCCTTATCCAGTGGCGGATTTGACTTGAGTTCCATGGGTTTGAGAACTTAGTCAAGATTTCATAGATAGATTTGTCTCTGAGAAGAGAATTACGATAATTATGAAAATGAGATCCGCGATGAAAATAACAAACAATTTCAAAATCTGTTCAATTGCACTGATATAAGGGAATACAAACTAGGCCCCTTATATGTGTCAATAAGGCAAAATGTGGCTGGCTGAAGGAGAAACATTTAAAGTAAACTTAGGCCTTATGATCATATGAAGGTCCAAAAATTGGTTTGGTGGGATGCTTTTCATTTCAAAATTTTATCAGTTATTAATTAGTTAAGAAAAATTTGATAACATTTTAAGGCAATCTAAAGGGCGTGGCTGCAAATGGGAGTACCCCCGCACCCCCCTCCCCTAGCTTCGCTCACCTTCGATCTCATCATGGGAAATCATTAAAAAATCGGGCTATATCCGCCCCTGATTGTATACTGAACTTTGAAGCTTCTGCTGGTCCCGATGCCCTCTTTTTCACAAACCATTTCAGATTTCTGAATCTGAGAGAACTTGACAGCCCTTCGATAATTCCATTACAGAGTGACGTTTTAGATTGGTTGCGGAAATTTTTGGAAATCCGAACTTCGTCGTTCGGTCGCCGGTAGGACGTCATTTTCTAATTGTGGTAGGAAGTTGGCCTCAGAAACCAGTAGCCCTGTCTGAGGGGCGTATCACTTTGTAAAAATCTCATACACATTTGGCAAAAATTCTTTTGTTTTCAAACAAAATCCGTAAAAAATCCCTAAAAATCCTATTGTCTTGTGAAATCTCGTACACCTTTCGGAAGAGTGATAGACCCCTCGGCCCGGCGGCCCTGTCCACAAGTTGCTCGGCAACTTTCGGGCAACTTGAAGTCTTTTGGGCAACTTTTGAGGAATTTTGGCAACTTTTGCAACATTGAGAAACTTGTCCTTATTTCAGCAATATTAGAACAATTTCTATGATATTTTGTTTATTCTCTGCAACTAATGAAAATTAGACATGGAAAGGATCTGTTTTCTGGTCAAACTCCGTTTTGGGAGGGGTAAACGGCCTCGGCATGTCAAAAATCGACTGGAAACCGTATTCTTTCACTAAAACACTTTTAATCTCGAATTTATCTCTAAAATTCGCAGAATAACAAGCCGTTCTTTTTCAAAGCTGTTGGGAAAATCCCGAAAATTTTTACTTAGGCTCTTTTCCCTCCCAAATGGATCGTGGATGAGAATGACTCAGGTCCTCCCAAAAATTCTCCTTGCTTTCCTAATGGAATCCTGCACATTTCCTCGCTGCAGATCGTAGATGCGCTGCCATTTTTGATTTTGAAATCTGGATGAGTGGGCAGGCGCATGCCTTTGTTCTTAGATTTTCGGGCGATGTTACAAATCCTATGCTCATCTTTTCCTATGGCCTGCTTAACAAGTTCCTTGCCAATTTTCAAATTTATGGCTTCATCCAAAGTTTTTTTGGGAGAGTGAAAAATGACAAAGTTAGTTTTATCTACATTCAAAGCAAGTTTGTTAGCATCAAGCCACTTCTTGACTTGTTGCAATTCTTTGTTGACTACTTTTTGCAGTTGATGTAAACTGTCAGATTCAAAGTAGATGTTTGTGTCATCGGCAAAGAGATAGAAAGGCAATTTGTCTGATGAGTTAGGAAGATCATTTATGTAAATTAGAAACAGTAGTGGACCAAGGACTGAGCCCTGTGGTACGCCACAAGTAACATTAAGATGTCCTGAGTTGTGGCCATTTACAGATACATATTGTTTTATATTGCTAAGGTAGGAACTAAACCAGGCTAAAGCTGTACCTCGAATACCATAGTATTCGAGTTTATTAAGGAGAATTTTTGGTGGTTCACAATATCAAATGCTTTTTGCAGATCATTAAAGATGCCACATCCAAAAAGTTTGTTATCCAAAGTATTCTGGATAGATTCTGTTAGACTAATCAAAGCATGATTTACTGAGTGAGAGGCCCGAAAGCCAAATTGTAGATTATACAAAATTTTATGAATCTCTAAGAAATTGTATAAGCGTTTATACATTAGTTTTTCTGAGATCTTACTGAAAACAGACAAGAGGGATATTGGCCTATAATTTAAAACAGTAGTCATAGGGCAGCCTTTTTTGAACAAGGGTATGACTTTAGCATGCTACAACTTTTCAGTAAAAATACCAGATGAGAAAGATTCATTAATGATTTGATACAGTGGTGAAGATATATGAGGAGACAGTATTTTTAGTAACTTAATGGGTATACTATTGGGACCTATTGATTTACCCGTTTTTAGCATATCTATTATATCTGATACTTCAAGTGGAACTGAGGGACTTATAAAAAATGAATGTGGATTTTTACTTTCAAGGTAGCCTAATGGAGATTTTGATGACCTGGGTATTTATTTTGTCTTTTGTAACGCCATCTGATACATTAACAAAGAAGTCATTAAAAATAGTAGCCAACGTTGAAGAATCTGTCGTCAAATGTCCATGTCCATCCTTAATAAGACAAGAGTGAAATCAACAGCATTTCATAGGTTTTCAAATTCTGCCCGGGGCCCCCTAGATCTAAGAATTTTATGGGGCCCCTGGGCCCATGGGCCCATGGGTAAATGCGTCACTGTAAAGATACCTGTTTCGATCTCTACTTACGTAGATTTATACACTTTAGCCAGCAAACAGGGAAAAGAAACCAGTGATTAACAACTCGTAAATGCTGTGATTGTCAACGAAACCAGAAACCCAGGTCATTGTCTTTGTCATCGAAAGCCAATTCGGAATTCGCGTCACTCTCATGACTTATGCTTTGATCCTAATAAATACAGCTCTTTCGGTGGATAGATTCATTAGCCAGAGAAACATTGTCAACGAAGAAGCAAATTCACAGAAGACATCTTCGAAACCTGCTAAAAAATGAGTTGCAAAATTGACCAGGTGAGTGCATCTAAGTCTAAGAACGTCTACTATCACAGAAATTTCTTGAAGCAATGATAAAAAGAGCTTATGTTGAAAATTTGTAATGCGGAGAACCATACTTTTGTTGGGGATACGAATCGTCAAAGTTCATAGCAACGGTCATCCCCCAAAAAGGAAACCTGTGATCATGCGCAGAAAGCATGTTTGGTTTTATGGAAAGGATGTGGTTGGATAATCCGGCCACAATCCAAACAAGAATTAGCAAAGAGACAAAGAGATTCTCGCGCATGGTAATAGGTTTCCCAGCTGTTGATCTGCTTTGAACTTTACCAGCATAACAAAGGCTCAGGCAAAAGGGGCAGTCCTCGGTATCCTCAACAAACTGGATAGGTCGAAATCATTCAAAGTTTGGTTGATTCCCAAGTTGAAGTATCTCGAAATTTGTGTTCTATTTTTCTGAGCGTGAAAATAGTTAGTAAGATTGAGATGCAAAATTTGAATTAGAATCTATGAAATCTATGGATAATAAGCTAGCTTTCAAGTACAGTACTGCGTTAATTTTCTCAAAATGTATACCCTGGATCAAACAAGTCTCGGATGTTTTAAAACAAATTCGAAATTTAGAAAATTCGTCCTCCATAACTTCTTCTTAATCTTCAATAAACATGTTAATTTATTGATTTTGCCACAATTTCAGCTTTCTGTGCAAACAGTTTGTGAACACAACCAACCTCGTCCTCATGCCCCAAAATGAGTCGACAGCCAATCTATTTGGTACTGACGTAGGAAATTGCCCTTCGGAACCAGGTTGGAACGCAACCTAATTGAAATAGACTACAGTATAATGTTTTCGTCAAACTTGTTCAAAACTTCTAATCAACATTGTTTCATTTCCCATCTCATTACAGACAGAAACCACAATTTTCAAGTATATAGAACACGATGGCCAATGGAGAGATAGAGAATTCAAAATTCTGCACCAACGAACTAAGAATAAAAACAATTATCTGAAGATTGCTAATGGTGTTGTTAGTTGCTCTGGATCAATTTCTGAAAGTGGGAGTAAGTTCATATTTCAACCTTTCACTGATTGCTAACAAAGAACATCTCTAGCTTGACACATATTAGGGCAAAATTCTTGCCTGTTTACTTCACAGGAATAACATTTATGCCTTCAGTCGGCAAAAAAAAACACCCTAAACCACAGGTTCCATTGGGTCGCTTGGGTCGCTTGGGTCGCTTGGGTCGTTGGGAGCAAGTACATATTTTGTAAGGCAATAGCATAAGCTGTTTTTGATAGACACCGCTATTCAAAGCGATTAGCGATCATAGACAAAGGAAATTCTTTCAACCAGTAAATAAAAAAATCACAGCCGCAAAAGATGCCCCGAAACCAGAGGGCAAACTCTCTCCTTGTGCAAGCAAAAGGTTGTTTCTAAGAGAAGTTATTTGCTTATAATGAAAGAAGAAGGATAAACTGTCTGGCAGATTTTCTTTATTTGATTCAGCAGCTTTGCGGTAATCGTTTCATTTAAGCCCTCAATACACGACAATTGCAATGCTTTGTGCTTGGCTTCTGAATCAAATAAACAAAATCCGTCATGCACATCTTTAGATTTACCCTTCTTCTTTGATTGTAAGCACAGAAGTTTTCTTAAAGACCACTTTTGCGTGCACAAGGGCAGAGTTTGCGCTATTGGTTGCGGATCAAATTGTGCGTCTTTGCTTGTTTTTATTTACTGGTTGAGGGAATTTCCTTTGTCTACAGTTGCTAGTCCCTTTGAATTGAGATGTCAATTAAAGCAACTGATGACTGATGCTTTTGTATTGCAAAATCTGCCCTTGTTGTCGTTGGGTAGTTGGGTAGCGTTGGTCGAAACACACATACAACAGCTCACAAGTATTAGACGACCTAACAATCCAATGAACCAAACGACCATATGGACACCAGGCGTAAGGGTCTCCTTCTCCAAACTGTAAACAAATCTATGAACACCATCATTTTAGGCACGTGTCCATTGTGCAGTTTATTTGATGGGTTCACTCAAGCCATCAAAGGTGGCCGTGTGAAATCCACTTTTATCGGAGCAATTGTAAAAGATATGAACGTTTGGTGAGGTCCTCCCTGAAGTACAAGGATTTTTCTTCAGAAAAATGTCTTTTTTAGAAAAAAGATGAAAAGCCTGTATGATATTCCCTTTCCAAAAACTGCAAAATCATCGTTTCAAACGAAGTTTGGAGACAGAGCGATTTTAAATGAAACGATGACGCTGCTCTGCGCATGACTGGAACTAGCAGCAAGGTACACATCTTTGAAAAAGATTTCTGTCACTGTCAAATAACATGACCTATTTCTTTAAATATAACTTGAAATGAACTTTAGCTATATATTGCCATAATTCTACATTTTGTTTGTTCAGAGGTCTTGAAAATTTAAAATCCATTTGAAATCGCAGCGTGCTTTATATTCCAATTCGTATGAGGGTGTGACATCATCGATTTTCAACTATAAAGAATGTAAACCAGAAAAGTGAAAGATTTATGCTTGATACCACATTTTAGACATTCATTAACTTTTTTTTTAAATTATTATATGTTTCGTCGAAATTTTTAGAAACTATGATGGTTTTACGTCCTGTTCAATATTTTTATTGGAATCTTGTAGAAGAAGAAAGACCCTCTGATTCCAAAAATACCGCTGAAGTCTCTTCAAGCCATTCAATTCAAGGAAATAGGTCATAGAATATTCATTAAGAATCGTCTCCGTCCAAATATGACAAAAGGCCCTGGGAACGAGGTTGCACCTATGCTTCTGGGGGGGACCTGCAGTAATGATTTTATTTTCATTCTTTTCAGCACTTTTCAAAGTATACGAAGGAGCCAGGCCTTTTCAACCAATGCAGGTTCTATTTGAATGCCTTGATGGAACATCTAAAGGTCTTATGATTTCACATAAAAATGGAGTGCTTTCCTCCAAGGTAAAGAAGCAAGTTCAATAGAAATTGTATTCAGAAATTTTATGCTAAAATGTTCAGTGTGGGGGGAATTAGGATTGGCCAATTATTAACGAAATAGCTTAGAATTTGGCTTTCAAATTAATGCCAAGGGGTAACTTCATATTAGTAGGTGACTGGAGGGGGGGTCAGACATTTTTTTGCTTTGGAAAGCGTTGTCTGGTGCAGTTGCTAAACAAATATTGCGGTGAAGTTGCTGAACAAAAAGCTGTAAAATCTGTAGTTTTTATTTACTATGAAGCAATGAGTATAGTTTTGGTGTCTGAAATGTCCTAAGTTTAGTATATTTTTGGGATTTTTAAAAATATGCTGTCATAAATAATAGGGCGTTCTCCCCTGGGTTCAAATAACGAGAGCCCATTTTATTTTTTCTCCATAGCATACAGAGCACAGCTTATCATTGGTCTCTCATTTCCTTTTCAGAAAAATTCAGATACCCCAATACTCAATTTCGATCAAGCAGACAGTGACATAATTTTCATTGCCGAGCCCGTATCTTCAGGCAGCAGTAAGATGAAGTTTACAAGCCCAAATGGGGGATTAATGCGCTTCGACAGCGAGGGAAGGTCACTGCCTTTACAAAGTGACAATGCAATGGTTTGGGAAGGAAGTTTCATGCTGGTTTCAGGCGACGTAAAAGAGGAGAAGTGAGAATAGCAGAACTGCGTACAACATCAAGAACAATAGTATATTTAATTCATAAAGACGAAATTTTTAGACAATTCATACTTCGAAGAGGACGTGCCCTCATTGCTAGACCCAGATTTGACCCATGTCTTTGTTAGGGTAGACCGGGTCTACCGGGTAGACTTGCTACAAGTCTTGTTCGTTATCTTCTGGGCCTACTCGCTTGGCAGTGAGCTGCCAAAGTGGAGCGAGCAAAGCTTGCGGAACTAGTAGGCCCGAATAAGATAACGAACGAGACTTGGAGCAAGTCCATTGTTAGGGTTGATCTAGCACTCAAGGTGTGGAACAATTCCTAGAGGAAGCATGGCATATATATGTGCCTCTGAAAACCCAAACGGAGATTGCATTATTGCAGGGCATAAGGGCATCATTTGAAGGCGCAACCCCACCCATTACCAGTGCATTTTCTTATGGATATGCTGAATAACCACGGAGCCACATGTGTGCCATGCCACTACAGCAGTTGCATACCTCAAAACAATTTCATATATCTTGTTGAAACTGGAAAGAGCGCATTGTTTTACACATATATTAAGCAGATTATACGTTTGGGTCCCTAGAAGAATAAGTTGTAGAATATACCGTCTATTTTTTGATAAATTCTGGTGACAAATCTTAGTTATGCAAAATTATAGACTTTAATGGAGCTTTAATGCTTTACATGAAAGATTTGCTTCAATGGAAAGTTTAGCTGATTTTTTCTTGTTTAGATACAATTCTTAAAGACTTTCATCTCCCCTTGTGGCAGTCATGTACCTGGCTATCCCGGGTTATCCTCACTCAAATAAGGACCCAAGTTACGCTCATCTAATTGAGTTGAATTAATGTTGTTGTCGTCGTTGTTAAGCGAAACTACGACATGTGCCAATGTATGTGTAGGCGAGGCGTTTGAACATCGTAGTACCTAAAGAACTGGATTTTAAATGACTCAAATTTCATTTCGTAGCTAGACTTGCCCAAAGTCTATTTCGTCAACTGTACAACTGTGATAAGTCCGTCTGAAAATAAAATAAGAAATATTTTCGCTTTTCCCTTTTACACCTTTTAAATGAAATAGGCTTAGGAAAAATCTACTTCGTAATAGAAGACTGGTAAATTCTAATTTACGAAAGAAAGGTAATTATTTTTTTCATTATTTCAAGAAGCACAATACAATAACATTGAATATTCATTGCCACGAGCTTTGCTTGATAGCCTAGTTCACTGACAAAAATGAGCGCATTTCAGCAAAATAATACATTACATTTGGCCTAAACAGCACATAATTTAAAAGATACATGTCTAACAAACCAAGATAGAATGTTGCAGCGAAAAACAGCCTAAACGGTATAATATACAGCAAAACAAATTCTTTTCAGTGGTGGAAATTATGGGGGGTTGGAGGGGCAATTGCCCCCCCCCCATTCGATAAGACTTGGAAATTTTCTTAAAAGTCGGACATTCCGTAGTTAGGACTGAAACTGTAATGAAGAAACGAGTCACCGTCAAGAAGTGGACGAGTTTTTATATAGAAAGAGCAAACGAAATGCACAAACTCAAAAAGCACATTCTAAAGTTTTTATTTACTTTCATTTATTTCATAAACGAGAAGAAAGTTCTTGGGTATAGGTCAGTCAGAGAGTAGCAATATTTCCGCGAGATGTTGAAGCTTTGGGAGAGGCATTCTAAACCAATGTAAAGGTTGGAGTTGAATTTCGACTCAGAAAGCTGAATTTCCGCCACTGATTCTTTTCGTGGGTTACAGTCAAATCCCTCGTAAGAGCCCTTCTATTTTACCATGGGGGGATTCTGACCCGTGAAGAATATTTTTGAATCAATAAGACCTTTAGGCCTTTAGGATTTATTCCTGTGTGCTTGGAATGTCCTCGCGGCTTTCGATTTAGTTAGGCCCAGGGAGCTATAGCTATAGTGTATAGCTCCCTGGTTAGGCCTGATAGCGGACCCTCATATGGTCAAAATGGAAAGTTGTTGTGGTTGTTTTCGTCATAAAGTCATAAAGTCATGGTTCTTAAGAAGGCCTTCTTACAAGAAACGACTGGACGTCACTGCTGGACGTCGGACGTAGGGGTTGCTCATAAGGAAACCTACTTAAGAACCATGACTTTATGGCTAGAACAACCACAACAACTTGCCATTTAGATTATAGTGAGGATCTGCTATCAGGCCTAACTAAATCGAAAGCTGCGAGGACATTCAAACACACAGGAATAAATCCTAAAAACATTCTTCACGTGTCAGAATCGCCCATGATTTTACAAGTCAGCCTGGTATCTTAAGCAATAAATTCAATGGATTGGTTATTTTGGTTCTCATAAAGCAATTGACAATTTGAAAATTTCAGCCTGCAGCAGGTCCTTAATCCACTATACGTGGGTTTTTACTGTAATGGCAACATACTCAGTGTCGGTATTTTATTAGTTCTCCACTGATAACACTCAACAACCTTCATGAGCAGAGTCTGGCACAGAGACGTAGTGTAGGAACCAAGGGCACTGGTGGCACATGCTGAGTGCCCCCACGATTTTGCAAAAGAAAAGAAGTTCCTTTCCTTTTTGTTTTTAGAAGTGCCCCTTTAAGACCTTTAGCTTAGTAAAGAAGTGCCCTTAAATTCGCATGGCCCCACGGGGGGGGGGGTTACTTAGTATATTTTATTGACGCCATTTGCACTCCTTTCCGGGTATCGTTTTCGCCTCTTTTTTCTAACGCTGGGTTAGACTGATGATATGGTCGTAGCTTTCGCTATTGAAATACTGCCGGGTCTCGGTCTGGCATAATAGTCTCGTTTTGGATAGCGATTACTGGGACTCATCGTAATCAGTCTAACGCCGGGTATCAAAAGAAGGCAATTTTTCTAAAGCCGGTTGTCAAACGTGTTATTTCATTGTTTTTCGACGAAGTTTTACGTTTAGGGGTATGCTTTTTGCCAATTTTTACGTTTTGGGATATACTTTTCGCCGATTTTTTCTAAAGCCGGTTGAAAATTTTTTTTCTTGGAGTGCACCCCCCCCCCGTACAATTGAAAGTCAAGTACCCTCCCGGGCGCATGCCCCGACCCTGGTCTGGCAAGTGCCCAAACTTCCTTATCCTTGGAAGCTATCCAGGCTAAAAATTAAGACAACTTTATATATACAGTCTCATGGTGGGTTGATCCAAGATTAATTTTTTACGATGTGCGTCTGGGACACATGCTATGCACCAGTGGATAAATGAAGGGGCCAAGCAAGGAAGCTTCCTCTTTATTTTCTTAAGAAAATTTAAAAACATTGTAATAAACAATTTCTTTTTCAAATTAGATAGCAGATGCATGATTTTCATTCCTTTATTTTCAAATTTATGCTACGATCAAGAAGATTGTTTTATTGGTAACCAGGCTTTTATTGTAAATAGCCCTCCAGGGCGCCTTGGGATGGTCCTCTCATTTTCATTGCAACAGAAAGTCACCTGCTGCGTAGGATGGTCTTTGGCCTCTAGGAAGGCGCCACTGACGGGAAAAGGATCCATTTGTAAACAAGTCAGCGCGCGGCAAGGAAGGAATCAAAGGCGAAAGCATGGTGAAAAGGTTGGGATCAGTGGAGAAATCAGACCCCAAAGCTGCTTTGAAGTGCAGTATCGATGACCCAACCGATGCTTACACATTTATTGATTGCATTTGCTCTTGTTTTAAATGATGTAAGTATGAAATGAGCATGCCATACTGGTTTTAACGTTCACAGGGCAGGGCGGTAGGGGCCTAAAAATAGCAAGGTTGTTTTGTTGTTTTTAGGCCAATTATATATATTGGAAAGATTAGCATAGCTGAAGCTTCCTGGCACGATATTGTATGAAATTTGGGATAATGGAGATTGGTGTCTCATTGGAGTGCATTGCTTTTCCAGGCAATATGATAATATTTACACTCGAATATTGAACGATATTAAAAGATAAGCAGAGCAATATCGAAGGCCTTATTGTTATTTGGATTAGATTTGGATGGGCATCTTCTGCTACACGTAGTGAAAAACAAAAAGTTTGTTTTGGCTTTCTTTTGGTCTGAGGTCACTTGGTCGGTATAAAGCCTAGGTTCATGTATTGCTTTCCTTGATATCTGAAATTGCAAACCACGCAAGCCTACTGTTGATATTAATGTGTCATATCTGTCATATCACTCAAACTGTAGCATGTATGCATTGCCATGCAGCCAAAGTAAAATATATTGACCAAGTGCTCTTGCACCAAAACTACTAATCCGTTAACATATCGTATGTAGTTCTATGTAGTTACGTAAAGTAGGTGTGATGTAGTGTGAGTATTGTGTATCTCCGTCATGGGCTGAGCCTTTTTGGAGATTGACATTGTAGATTGTAGATTTCACCTGCCCTATTGTTCATCAACAGTTGAAGGGGATTTTCTTTCTCCCTTCCTTGATAGATTTCAGATTTTTTAAGATTTTCATTTTGTAACAGGAATTGACATCACATGGTTAAAAGCTAGCCTTGGTTGGCCAATCGGAAATTCATTTTCTATGTAAATTACTCTCATCATCTCTATATGAAGTGCTGAAATAATTCTGTTAAAATAGGGGGACCTCTCTCCTCGATTAGCCTTGCTACTGACGGAGTTCCTCCTTTAAATGATTCCCATACATACATATCTCACTGATACTTTTTGCTCACATTATTAGTATTTTTCCAAATTACATGTAAAATTGTTTGTTACTTAAATTTGTTGTTTTTATATTGTATTTGTTGAATGTATGTGGTGCTGAAGCAATGGAATTTAAAACATGATGATCCTGAACCTGAGTTGTGATAATGAAGGTGTTGCTATGCAGTCGGTGTAATCCTCATCATCATCATCATCATCATCATATCTTTTTGTTAAAGCAGGTTAGTTATGGCTGCAATACTGCAGATGTGGACCTGCTATCTAATACCTAAAATACTTACATATTTTGAAAATAAAGTTACTTTCTACAATTGATAAGGAAAATAAAATCCAAACTATTATAATAAAAGGAAACTCTAAAAGTACACATAATCATTATTTCTAAACCGTGTTGTAGTTGTTCCTTTTCCAAAAGTTATATTGTTTATCTTATCCTTTAATTTCTTCATCTTTTCTTTCATTTTTACTCTTTATGTCCCTGTCTTCATTGCTTAAACTATTCCACAGAATTGTACCTCTGAATTTCACTGTCATTCTCCCTATTTCTGTTCTTGGTCTTGGCAATAACAGTTTATTATTGGAACGTTTGCTATGTTCCACTATCATTTCATTTAGCCGTTTATCGGTCCTTTCATTGAAACAATCACTCATGATAATCAACATGCGCTTTTTATACAGATAACTTAAGGTCTGCCATCCAGCTGTCTTAACAATTTGGTCATCCCATGGACTTTTGTCTAGGTGCTTCACAGTTCTCGCTGCTCTGGCATGAATGTGCTCCAACCTTTTAAAACCAGCATCACTACTTGTCCCCCAGATTACAATGCAATAAGTGACTGATGGAATAATTGTTTTATAGTAGATATCCTCCAACATTCTTGAGGGGAGAAATTCTAAACTCTTAAGTTTCTTTACCTTTGCTGCATATGATTTGCAGACTGCATCAATCTGATATTGCCATTTCAATTGATTGTCTATGATGACTCCTAAACATTTTGTTGTTTCAACATATTTGATTAGTTTTTCCCCAATTTTGATAGGTAATAATGGTCCGCAAATTTGTGCTCTGGTAATAAGCATTGCCTCTGTTTTATCACCATGTATTGTGATCCTATTTTTGCAACACCAACTGTTGATGTCGTCTGCAATGATGTTCAGGTAATAAATTGCCTCATCAACCGTGTCAGCTATTACAAATGCAGTTGTGTCATCTGCATACATGTGTAGTTCTCCAACTTTAATTGCTGTTGGAAAGTCATTTACATAAATTGCAAACAGGCGTGGTCCCAGTATTGACCCTTGTGGGACCCCTATATCTACTGCTCTCAGTACTGATTTTTGTCCATTCACCTCTACATACTGTCTCCTGTCTTTTAAGTAGTTCATCAGTAGCTCATTGATTGACCCTGATATCCCCATAGCATGAAGCTTGTGATTCAGTATGCTATGGCAGACAGTGTCAAATGCCTTTCTAAAGTCTATGAACAAGGCACCTATCACTTTCTTGTCATCAAGAGCAGTTTTCCACTTCTCTGTCAAATAGAGGAGCAAAGTCTCAGAACTGATACCCTTTTTGTAACCCCATTGATTAGCCGTTGCAGTGCCTATTTCAGCAGTCTTTTTATCTAGGCCTTTTCCAATAACATCCTCAACTAGTTTGCTTGGCACACTCAACAATGATAGTGTCCTGTAGTTACCTCTGTCTTTAGTGATACCTTTCTTGAAAGCTGCATTCACTCTTGAAACCTTCCATTTACAAGGATATGTTTCTGTCGGTGTAATCCTCAGACTTTGCAGCCAGAACAGTCAGGCAGATAGGGTTCTATACCCAGCAGGGCCCCACCGCTTGAGCGTAATGAGAAGGGGTTGCGGACTTGATCGCGCTTAGCTATCTAGGCCTAATGGGAAGACATGGCAAGTTCAGCAGCCATGCAACAGAGGAAATTTCAAGGTTAATGGGTACAGGGTGACAACCAATTTGCATGAATCTATAATATGGTATTAAAATGGCAGATGCAAGAAGCGAAAAAAGTTGAAGTAATTGGCACACTGAGGCCTTTCAAACTTATGTTGTCACCAGAGTGTGACTAACTAAAACAATGCAAACCTTTATATCAATGCAACCAATGCAAACCTGCAATTGCAAAAACATAATATATTTTCTCTCATGTAATTTATGTGATGGTCAAATGAACTACAACAAATTTATGTCAAAGAATGAACAATCACATATCTGAGTCAAGAAACGGAGTTTCTTCTTGCAATTTTCCAAAACATGTACATAACTGCGGAAAATCTAATAAAAACCTTAAAGAAAATTTCTTCAAAATTTAGGCATTTATGAAACTTAAGGACAATAAATCACTCTTAGAATACCAAAGCAAACTTTTCAACAGAGGACACGCTATAATGAACCAATAATCTTATATTTCCGGTCGGTAATCCTCTATTTAGTTTATAAATCATAAAAACGCGCTAGCTCTACAGTTAGTCACACTCTGATGATAACGTAAGTTTGAAAGGCCTCAGTGTGCTGAAAAATCTGTCTGTTTTTTGTGTTCCTTTTCTCTTAGTACCTATTATTTAGTATATACTACAGTACCAAGTTTTTCAAACCTTTTTATATGTATTGCTAAGTAAAATTATACATAATTAAGATAAATAAAGTCAATTCAAAAGAGCATGTCCAGATCTGAATAGTTGGTCTTCTTTACCAACTATTCAACTATTCAAGACCAACTATTCAGATCTGGACATGTTGGTGATCTGTCGGTTGGGGGTCCCTGTTTCCCAACATTTTCAAATTTGTTAGCTCGAAATCTACTGCGAAACAGGATTCTTTCTTTAGTTCTAGGTAAATTGGTTTGTATGTAGCTTTTCGTATTCGTATCCTTTAATTTTAGTTTAGGTTTATGTCTTTTATAGAATGGCCCCGGCGTAGTCATGATATTTTGCTCCTTGGGGTGTATCGTCTTAGTGTAGTAAAGTGTTTTCTAAGTAGTGTCGTTTGTAATTGGTCTTTGTAAAAGTTTTAGATCGAGTACCGGGTGAGTCAAAAAAAGTTTACCAGTTTGGCGGGCTGTGAAATAAAAAGTAAGTGGCTGATATTAAAAACTGAAATGTTAATCTACCAGTCAAAGGCCAACTTAGATGCGAACATTTTCTTTGGTAAAATCACTCATCTTCAAGACCCAAAAATTTGAAAAGTGCCTGTTAGGGGCTTGTATGAGAATCGAGAATTCCATGTTCCATTCTGGTCCATGATTTATTTGGCATGGAAATTTAAGTTCACTACAATTTTTTTTTTTTTAGAAATAGGATTTTGATTCCAATGGCAAGTAAATCATGGACCAGAATGGAACGTGGAATTTTCGTTCCCATTCATGCCCCTTACAGACATTTTTCTAATTTTTGGGTCTTAGAGATGAGTAATTTTACCAAACAAACTTTTCTGATCCAAGTTAGTCTTTGCATAATAGATTAACATCTCAGTCTTGAATATCAGCCGCATACAATTCCGCAGCCCGCCAAACGGGTAATTTTTTTTTGACTCACCCGGTATACAAATAGAGAAAAACAAAAGGCTATGAACTTCAATGCTTCAAAAAGCTGTTGATCTTTGCTTGGAAATGTGGAAATTGCAACCAGTTATCCTGTTCTTTTTTCATACAGGTACTGGTAAGCTGCAGTGGAAGTGAGAGGAAATCACAAAACTTTGATCCTGATCAAGGTAGGTGTACCGGGTGCGCCAAAATAAACTATGCACGTTTGACAGGCCACAATAAATCGTACACTGGACCGATTTTGAAGATTCATGGCTTAATCTTTATCAAAAAGCCTGAATTAGATTCCAGGTTTTTTTGCAAATTTTTCTGTTTTCAGTTTTTAGAGCCAGACACGAGTTTCCTAAAATTTACCTTCTCAAAAACACTGAAAAAGATTAAAAAACATCGATCAAGTTTTCTAGTGAATCTACATGAATGGGCGAAGGGAAAACCTTTTCGTGGTTATTTGGGATTTAGGAATCGATTAATTGTTATCGATTAATTGTATCGATTAATTAATCGATATCGATTAATTAATCGATTTCTAGATCCCAAATCACCACGATTCATGTCGATTCTTTAGAAAATTTGATCGACGTTTTTGATTGTATGCAGTATTTTCAAGAACGAACATTTTAAGAAACTTGCGTCTGGTTCTAAAAACTGAAAACAGGAAAATTTGCATAAAATCCTAGAATCTAATTCAGGCTTTTTGATAAAGATTAAGTCATGAATCTTCAAAATCCTGTCAAACGTGCATATGTTTACTTTGGCGCACCAGGTATGGACTTACAATGTCATTCCATGTTTTTCATCAGGTTTTGTTATTTTAACTCGTACGGACACACAACCAAACAGATTCTAAAAACAGACTATAGTAAAAGCCTTATGAAATCTGAAGAAGGATCAAGCGTCCTCTACTTTATTCCTTGAACAGCAAGCAAAAAGTGTTGCTTTGAATGTTGCTTTGCTTTGAAAGGTCGAATTTTGATCTAACCAACCAATCAAATGCTAAGAATATGCAGTGGCATGTGGTCTGATTTATTAAAAGATAGCGATCTGATTGGATGTGCCCTAAACACAGCGCACTTGGTCTAATTAGTCTGTGTTTTGAAGCTGTATTGCCACAAATCTAATATGGATAACTTTTGTAACACAACATCATCGGATGCTTTTTTGACACTTGAAATCAAAACGATTGGCGATGTGAAACAACGGAATGGCATAAAATGCACATGCAATGCATGCCGGTATAATATGTCTAAGATAGGGTGGGTTCATTTGATTTCATACCTGATGATACCCTTTGATTTATAATTTATAATTTAATATAATTTAACAGCTTATAATTTAGTTTATTGTAAATATTCGAATTAAGTTTTGGTAAAACTTCACGCCATTTGATTGCTCGATGGAGAGATCACTTGGGGATTAATAAAGTAAGCTAAAGTATAAAAGTGATCCCCCGTCTGGGACCACATTAACCAATCAGGCCACGCCGTGTCATTGGGAGATTTCTCGGTTTTGGACAGAGCTTAAACGATTTTGATTTGCTCATTCACGAAAGTCTATTGATTTTGCTTGATCACCCTTCTCTTAATTCTCAGCAGTCATCTATGTATTTCTCTAGCATTATTTTAAGGTATTATCCCTTGGGCGTGCCCTTTATTCAACTTTTTATCACGTTGGAGCTGTAAAAAAGCCTTTTCGTTGTTTATTGTATTTTGAAAATATAAATTTAGCCTTGTGCTCTGCAATTTTGTATATTCTAATAATGAAGCACATCCTGCTTCGAAACGTCAATAACATGGTTTAATCAAAGATTGGAATTGTCTTTTTACACTAACATTGACTTTGTCAAACTATTAATTTTTCTTAGCACACCGAATTGTAATGGAATAAGAATAATAATAATTATATAAGAATTGGGAGAAATGGAAGTAAAATGTTATTCGTCGCACTCTTCGTCCTTCAAATTAACTTAGTTTTTTAGTCTATGTTTAAGGTGTAAATATTCAAATCAAAGTAACTTGACAACAACAAGTGCCCCCCTCCCATTTCCTACATCTCTCTGTTGCTGGTATTCTTTCCGCATGTATTTTAGCTTACATTCTTTTCTTCACAGGAGAGTGTATAAAAGACTTAAAAGCCAACATATCCCATGATGTAGCGACAAACAAACTAGCAATAAATTTAAAATGGTCAGTTAGACAAGATGGTATGTACTGCAAGACTTTACAGTATATTTCCACTTCTTGTTTGTATTTTGTTTATTGCTTGGTATCTGTTATTTGATTTGTGTCCAGACAGAGGCATTTGGTTTCAAAAGTGTACCTCTGAAGATTCACACACGCCAAGGTGAGATATCAGTAGACTCATGACGTAAGTCCCTCTAACTTTCGCTGTTGTTGTTGTTGTTGTTGATATCGCTTCAGTTGAGGGACTTATGTCCTTACGCTTCTGAAAACAGCAACTCACCACAAATTTTTGTTGTACCAATCAGAGCGCAGTATTTCACAATAACAATGCGTATCGCACTGTTTAAGCCAATCAAATTTGTCAAACAGTTTCTGGCTATGCTGGATGCTATGATTTGCCCATTTCTTTGCATTTACCGGACCAACATTTGGTGGATTTGGTGGATGTTATCAATGGCGTCCAGTGCAGTCGCAGCTAGGGAATAACCAGTAGATAACTTCAAAATTTGTCGTTGAGCCGTTTCAAATGCTATTTTACCAGCAGTGTCTCACAGAAGAACGAGTTGTTGTTTACCTTGTTGTAAATGATGAGCTGAAAGGAGTGTTAGTTCCCTGTTTGCCTTGTTTCAAGTGGCCTATCGAAGCAGTCAAGTCAAGTCAACAACTGTGGACACAATGGCGGGCAGTCGAAACCGAAGAAGAAAGGAGAAATTAGGTTGTTGACATTGTCACATTTTGCCTGCGATCAATTCTGCATCATGTTTCATGTGAGTTCACTTTCCTCTCTATTTGCTGGCCTGGAGAATACTGCGAGAGACCAGACCAGACTTTGTCAGCGACTTGTGAGCTGAATATTTTGCTAGACAGTTTGCATTGCTACCAAGTCATAGTTGGCCTAACATTGACAATCGAAGGAATAAAACAAACTGTGTTTGCTTTGCGCAGAAGAGAGAGATGAAGTAATTCCTCATATATCACAAGAGTAAATACAACATCATCATCATGCGCATCCCTCAAAGTTTATGTGGCTGCACTGCAAGAAACTATTGTGAACTGGTTTTGTTGACTTGCATTTTTTATTACAAAAGGCTATGAATTTGAACATAATTTGGGTTTATTTATACACAAAGGAAACAACAATATCATTATTTATTTCAAATCCCCAGGGCAGGGGATAGACAAAATCAGCTAAGGTTTGTTTACACCCATTTCAAGTCATGTGATCAATCTCTTGATAAAACATCTTTTTGATTTCTCTAACATATTTTGTGCGATGCAAAGTTGTGCCAAATGCCTGCAAAAAGTAGCATGATGCTGAAACTTCCCAAGAGTATGGAAACATGACTTAAAATGGGCAAAACAAACCTTAGCTGATTAGGTCTAGTATATTATTCACTTAAAAATTGTCATTGTTCTGAAGTGGCAGAACTTTGCAAAGTTGTTGGTCTGTGCGGGGGGGGGTGTGGTAGAGTCTACTGGGGTAAAATGACTTAAGGCTGGGGTAAAATGGAAAGTGTTGATTGCTGGAAAACAATAGACCTTGAACTGATATTAATCAGCATCCATACAGTATGTCAATTGTCAAGCAGGGTAGTTTCAGTAGTCTAGCTATAGGACAGCTCTGAGCAAAAATTTTTGGTAAAATTAATCCAAATTTTCACTTTACCCATTTTCCCCAAAAAGTTACCCATTTACCCCAAAACTTACCAATTTTACCCCAGTAAACCCTACTTGTTTGACAGGGATTTGCCATTTGCAGGGTATCATGTTAGTTCAAGAGAAAAAAATTTAGAACCGGTAAAAATTAATGTATTTTCTGGGCATAGGACAAAATTAAGTCATCAAGTACCTACCACCCCCTCTCAATGTCCTATCAAATATGAAATAGAACCTAAAGTTTGATGACTTGCTGATTAAACATCCCTTAGCAAAATATTGAGTAAGTTTGCAGTATGCTTCAAGCCTGATGCTAACTTGTTTTGGTATGATTCCAAATATGTTCGAGAGCTTGATTCAAATAAGGACTTTGCACCCCTTGCGCTAACTGGCAACATGCATCTTCTGAACTGAAGGCGAAGTCAATCAAGTTTGTGTATTTGAGAGTAATGCTACTAGCTTTGGATTATTGTCAAGCTTGATCATGCCTATCATGCATGTAAACTGGCAAAAATTGTGTCAACATACTAAATTCAAGCTCCTCCAAGCCAAAATCACAATTCACAATTTTATGTTTTGATGGCAAAATTATACATAGACCTTATAATGAAGCTTGCACAGCTTGTTGCAAGCTGAATTTTTTCCAAAGGGATGTAACAGAATTGAAAATTTTTCACTTTTTAACATAAATTACAAGGATTTTTTTGGTAAAACAAACCTATTCCCCAAATTCCCCTCACACCAAATCATCTCTGGTCACCCTACAGGATTTTTAAACCAACAATAAAGTCAGCAGGTCGATTTTGCTGAGACCACAAGGATAATTGCTTTTAAAGGCATAAAAGGAACTTCAATTTTCAGCAACCCAAACTTAACGAGTATCCTGAATTTTCCCTTGGAAAAATAGTTCGAATATGTTTTCCTAAGCCAGTAAATGATAGCTTGCTAATCATGGTCAAGTGGTTTTGATCAGATAATTAGATTCAAACAAATGACATCATTCCACCTTTTGCAGTGTACAGTGTAGTTGTTAAATGTTTACATTGACCATGACAATGTTTATTTTCTGAGAGAAAACAAAATATAAACACAAAAAATTCGAATTAAAGTACTTTCGTAGCTAAAATTTATATTATAAAGAGTATTGTACTCATCGTTCTTAAAAACTTTAGTTCTGCAAGTTACTCCTTTTATAGCACTATATTAGTGCTGCAGAAACCATTCTTGGAAACATTACTATAGACATTAGTTTTTCCTTTAGTCTCATTTTAGCTTCACTGCATAAACGAACATCGATCAATTAAAAGTTTATTTTCTGAGAGAAAACAATGTGTCATATACTGAGTTTCATTTTTACTTAATTGAATGTTTTTGTGTCATATGCTTTCATCATAAGTTTTGCTGGGTGCAAAACTTGAAGATAGCCTTTTCTATAAGTATGTACATATGTTCAGAAGTGATTTACAATTCCATTACCCCCTCACAAGATGAAAATAAGACCATACGGAAAAGAAACAACCGCAAACTTCTTGAATGCGCACCTAAATATAATTACATGCCCGTGTTCTTATATAAATTGTCTAAAATGGGGTAAAACGGAGGGCCGTCAGAAACAACTTCTGATTGGGGGGCAATTGTTCTTAACACAATAGATAACAATACGTCCAATTAATGCTTGTGACGTAGCACTGTTGTTTTCAAAGTTATTGGGATGCTTGAGCTCCCCTGCCCACCCCCCCCCCTCCCCCTGCTTCCTACAGGCCTGGTAAAACGGGATTATTTGCTATGAAAATCCATGGTCTGCATCTCAAATCAACGGCCTTGGTGTTACTTAGCAACGGCACTGACAATTTTTCATCTGGTCCGGCTTTTATATATGCCATTCCAGGCTGCGGCAAATTGCCGATTTGAGAACCGCAAGTCCATAAGTCTCTGTTGTAGCGACAAGTCTGCAGGGGGAGCGAAACAAGAGACTTTATTGGAATGAGTCTAAGATATCAGCTCATACCGGGTGCGCCAAAATAAACTATGCACGTTTGGCAGGCCACGATAAATCGTAAACAGGACCGAGTTTGAAGATTTGTGACTTAAAGACAAATGACGGATATATAGCGCCTAGTTTAAAAATAGAACAAAAGATGGCTTAGTGCTTTCATTTGTCTAATTGATTTGCTAATCTCTCGATATCATCAAATACAATGAAATTCAATAGGTTATATTTAGATTGCCCAGGCCCCTGATTTAAGTCACCTTATATCTCCGTCATTTGTCTTTAATAGTTAAAAGAAAGCCTGAATTAGATTCTAGGATTTTTTGCAAATTTTTCTGCTTTCTGTTTTTAGAGCTACAAGCGAGTTTCTTGAAATTTTCGCTTTCGAAAACACTGAAAACGATCAAAAAACATCGATCAAGATCTAATTGTAAGCTGCTTTATGAGAGTTCGTACTATATTGGGAGAAATGTAATAATATTTTAAGGGTATAAAGGAATGTCTTTTCTTTTGTAGTGTCATTGAATTTATGCTTTGGTGCAGGTTGTGTTCCTGTGTCAAAGGGGTTAAAAAGACAAGCGAGGCCAAGTCATGGGGCCAGCAAGCATGGATTCTTGTTACATTTTTGATTTTGTGACTGCTCTTGGGGCGGTACTTTATTGTAACCACAACAGAATTTCGCAACAGGCCAATCATTGAAATAACGCTCGTGCAGAAGTTTACAATAATAAATCTCCAAATCACGCTGAAAATGTTTTCCCTTTGTCCATTCATGTTGATTCTTTAGAAAATTTGATCAACGTTTTTTGATGGTTTTCAGTGTTTTCGAAAACGAAAATTTTAAGAAACTCGCTTGTAGCTCTAAAAAGTGAAAACGGAAAAATTTGCAAAAAATCCTAGAATCCAATTCAGGCTTTCTGCTATAGATTAAGTCATAAATCTTCAAAATCGGTCCAGTGTACGATTTATTGTGGTCTGCCAAAAGTGCATAGTTTATTCTGGCGCACCCGGTACATAAATATGATCAATGCAATCTTACAATGGTTGTCTTTGCTTTCGCATTGTTTTACAGTGTTCCTACCTCCAAAAATGATTTCGTATAACTGGCAGTAAAATGTGCATGCAAGCACAGGGACCCCAAGAGCACTGCCGGTAATCTTCATACAGAGGGGCTAGAAGTGCTGACAGTGGGGCTAAAATGGCTACTAAAGGCAGTTTTTGTACGTCACTTTGCCAAATCTCCTCTAACAATGACCCAAAATTTCCTCGATAGGGGGGGGGGATAAATGTTTCTGATAGGGGGATGTAGCCCCTTAGCCCTCCCCTGGTGCCACCCACGAGGGACACCCATCCTACCAAAAGGAACAACTAGAATTTGAGGAACGAAAAGAATTTGAAGAACTTTTTGAGAAATCTGGAGACAGTTTGTGTAGCCCCTTAGCCCTCTGCTGGCGCCAACCCCGAAGGATCCCCATCCTACCAATAGGAACAACAAAAATTTGAGGAACTTTTTGAGAAATCTGAACACCGTTTATCTGTCACTTAATAATATGTTTTAAATCAGTTCCTGACATTGTTGTTTAATAAAAACACACATTAATCATTTAGTCTTGCAGAAAATCAATGGCTTTCGAGCATTCTGTGATGGTAACAAAGGGGTAGCAAGACGAATGTGGATCAGCAAGGTGATACGATTAGTTTTTACACAATTGATTCATTTAATTATATTCAAAATAACCGGCTCATTTATTATTATTATTATATTATTATTATTATTATTATTATTATTATTATTATTATTATTATTATTATTATTATTATCATTGTTATTAACAAATAAAAAGCAAGACTGCTTGTGTGAAAATTTTCGATCTATCGTAGATCTTCTTCAATCACTAAATGATAGCATTCTATAAATCTAATAGTTAATAAATGTTTAACAAGAGAGAATGTTGCGTTCTATAATGGAAAAAGAATTAAACGTTCTCCTAAATAATGTTAATATTGTTATTATTATATAAACTAAACCACATTCAAAGTAAAACAGAAATAAAATGATAAAAACACACAACTGTTTCAGGGCAGACTTTTCGATATAAAATCTTCTTCAGACAAGAAGATTGACTGAAGAAGATTTTATATCGAAACGTCTGCCCTGAAACAGTTGTGTGTTTTTATTATCATTATTATTATTATTATTATTATTATTATTATTATTATTATTATTATTATTATTTTTCTCAGGAAGAAGTCCCTGGTAAGTTCTTCTCGAAAGCAAGCTAGAACAACTAGCCTCAGGTTTCGAGAACCTTTCTCAATGTTCTTGCAGTTCCTTGAGCAGTCGATTAGAAAGAACAAAAGAAAATCCAAAGCCAGGTGACAATCAAGCACGCAAGTCAATGATTCGCTAAACTCAAAGAAATGGAAGTCCAAAGCTTTTGACATCAAGTCATAATTTCTGGGTTTATCTTGATAAGTCCATTATCTAAGGATATTTTAAAATTCTGTACTGCAAATCATTCATTTGATTAGATTTTTTAGTTCGTAATAAGTTATTTTGAGATAGGCTGATCTTGGTTGGAAATGAGATTCTCTCCTTCCTGGAGTGGCATACATTGAGACTGTGATAGTGATTATGAACAGAATAATTCTGGAAGCGACCATTTCCTTCATCAAATCAACACAGCGATTAGGCTAGAAATAAAACCATCAAATCACAGCGCACCCCAACAGGAGAGTCAGAGATATATTTCTTTGACGCACCTGGAACACCTAAATTTTTGTAATGCTGTGTTTTTTTTTGTTAGACTAGATACTATCGTTGTATTGAACTGTTGTAAGTGTCGTTCGTAGCGAGAACTCGATGACTCTGTGTCCTTTCTCGCTACGAACGACATATTTTTTCTTTTCTCACTTCTAGTTTAACTGTTGTCGTTGCTTTGTATATTTTAATATTTTATGATGATATAAAAAAACATCGAGGAGAACTGTTAATTATACAGAGAGTCCCAAAAAAGTTGTGCCCCGTTTGTGTTGCTGCTGTGGAGGAGCTGTAGCTTTGATTGTCCCCTGTTCTACACAGTTGCAATGGATGGACTTCAACTTAGAGTTTGATACCTTGTTTGAATCAATCTGACAAGTGGTTGCTGATTTGTGGCACGGGAAAGGCAAAAGAAGTGGTTGCCTCAAAGATTCGTTTCTTACTTAACTTGTTTCTGTTTCACTGTTATTCTTTTCCCATTCTAGAACAGGCGATCATGTCAGTTCGAGCTGCCCTCAGAGATGAGAAATATTCAAGAGTACACTGTTCAAGTTGCGTGCTCACCTATGAAAAGAAATCATACGAAATCCATTATACTGAAAGTTGAAGGTAACCCTCGATTTGGCTTTCGATTAATACTTCGTTGAATTCGCGTATTTGACTAAATTTTGTGTTGATTCATTTGGGGTAAGATACAGTATGTAATGACTTATAGACTTATCTGACTCCCCCTCAATTAAAGGGTCTGTTTCATCCAGCATGCCTTGCACGTGCCGTCTCTTGGTTGGCCTTTGTTGCCGCCATTTTCATGGGCCATGAAAATAGCGACAACAAAGGCCAACCAAGAGACGTCACGTGCTAGGCATACTGGATGAAACAGACCCTTCGAAGTTAGTTGACAGAGATAAATAGCTAACTCAAGAGCAGCATATTCAGGTTTGAAATCAGCCTATTGTATTTGATGATTTCGACACGTGCGTGCACATCTTTTCACTAGGGGAGCAATTACGTGTGTAGGCGTTTCTTTGTCCTATTTATAGATTGCCCCCTGAAATTGAATTGACTAACTAATCTTGTTGGAAAGTTGGGTCTCTGGACCATATGCTGCTAAGATATTTCTTTAATCTATCCCGTGCGAATAAACGACCGATCATCTGTTCGCAAATGCCCTTTCTCTAATAAATTGTTTGATAAGTTCTTCCGGAATAAGACAACACTTTTATGTTCTCGTTTCGCAACTTTCGGATTCTATCAGAAAATTTTCTGAATGTTCAGTAAATGAGTGCACAATTTTAATCTTCAGTATTTAATTCACAACACCCAGTATTTAATTTTACCAATTTTTAATAATTACTTTTGAGGAGCTAAATTTTCATTCAATCAGTCAAAATTTAACAGATACGAATATAGTTTTGGTAAAATTACTATCTTTTAGACCCTGAAATTAGAAAAAATGCTCTTAACCCTATCTGACCTGGGGGGTCATTTTTGTTTACACCGTTTTCCACACATGCAGCAGGCCTCTGATACTTCGTAAGTTTAACTTTGTATCATAGAGCAATAAAATTGCAACAGTTTTGACATTCTATTTTTAGCCTTGTCTCCATGGTGACCAATTTTTCATACTGCACTCTGTGAAAGACATACTTTGTATCTCTCTTAATTATGTTTATTTGGTCCAATTAAGTCTAAATTAAGAATTTATATATATTTTGATCTATATCTTTCATTTCTTTATGAAAAATAAAGTTTCATGACCTTTTAGCAACCTTTCATTTATATGACGTCATATGACATCATAATGATCATCATGCTCTAACATCGCTAATTGGATTATGATTTCAAATTTTCATTGTTTATATAATGAACTACCTTTGTGCCAATAGAGATAAACAGGGGGGGGCGGAATCTGCCCCCCCCAGGCATTGAGTGTTTCAAAACACCCAGGTCAGATAGGGTTGAGGGGTTTGTATGGAAGAAGAAGTCCATGCCCGACTGGACTTGCTACAAGTCTCTCTCGCGGAAAAACGGGGGGAGGAAAAAATAGCGAAAGTCTCTCTCGCTATTTTTTCCTCCCCCCCCCCCGTTTTTCCGCGAGAGAGACTTGTAGCAAGTCAAATGCCCGACTAACAATGGGCTCAAATCTATAAAAAGGTCGGTGTGAAATCTATCACAGTTTTCTTTGAAATAACTGGCATTTAAGGTTTTAAGGAATTCAAGGCTTTTAGTTGTACATCTGCCGTAAAAAATTATTGATATCTTGATTAATTTCAAAATTGCGGCATTTATCAAATTTGAAGCTATGACGTCATCAAATTTCCTATACCGGAAAAGCTAAAGATTTCTGCATGCCACCATATTGTAGACCTTTATAAACTATGCTTTTGTTGAAGGATATGCCATTTTCGCTCTATTGGTTTAGGATTTATTATGATGTAAATGTTTTGAAAAATGTCCATGAATTTTTTCGAAAATAATTAAATTGCCGCCATTTTGAAGAAAATCAAGATATCAACAACTCTCCACGGCAGATTTACAGGAAAGTACCATAAGTACCTTTCAAGCTCTTCAATTCAAAGAAAAATGCCATTTACTCCCACCTTGTTAAAGATTCGAAAGATTTGAGCCCTATTCTTGCCCGACTCAGGTCCATAATTTACTTGCCAATTGACATTTAATTTCTATCTTTTAAACTTACAATTGCATCTAATTTAAATTTCAGTTGCAAGTTAATTGTGAATCTGATCCCATAAAGGACCTCTTGTCAGCATTTTCCTATTTCTGGGTCTAAAAGATGAGCTATTTTACCAAACAAAATTTATTTAGCATCTAAGTTTGCCTTTTACTAATTGATATACATTTTATTCATAAATATCAGCCTTGTACTTTTCATTCCACAGCCCGCCAAATGTGTTAACTTTTTTCGACTCACCCGGTACATAAAATGTTTTACGTCAATTTTACTTTTGAAGCCAATAAGTCTAAGTCTCTTTTTATTTTCGTTTTTTTTTTATTGCTCAAAGATTCAGGACCATACGTCGTAATGTAGTTTGTGACCGTTATACTACAGGGTGTCCCAAAAAAATTGTACCCTGTTTGCCTGCAGATTGCGACAAAACGGCAACAGATTCTCGCCAAACTTGTATATGATGTTGCTCCTCAGATTTTCAAATGAAGTTTGCTGCCATCCCCTTAAAAATCCGTTGAAAAATGATGGAGCTATGACCTTCAGAAGACCAAATTTGCCTAATGACTGAAACTAGCGGTCGGCCACTTTGCCTTACTATATGGCAGCGATAAATAGCTTCACGTGAGGTAAGAAATATTTACTGTGAGGTCAGAAATAGTTGAACTCTGTTACGATTATCGGAATTTTCATGAGTGCTATGACATTGGAGGCTGCTGTTTCATTTCATCTGTTGAAGCTATTTGTCGCTGCAAAATAGTAAGACAAAATGGCCGTTGGCTGGTTTCAGTCATCAGGGATGGTAACAAACTTTAGTTGAACATCTCTGAAGGGCAAAATCATGCAAAAGTTTGGCGAGAATCTGTTGCCGTTTTGTCGCAATCTTCAGGCAAACAGGGCGAACATTTTTTGGGACACCCTTTCTTCTAAAGCATCTAACGACTTAACAACTTTTTAACTTGCTTTCCGCGGACTTTCGTCGCATTCCTTTCAGCTGGCCCAAGTGTATTCACATTTGTATGTTCCCTTTGTTCCATTTTCAAGATATCTGTGATGCATATAAGAAGAGCAATATTCCTGTATATTACCATTGCTGTGAGTTTCTTTTATTATTTCTACCAATATGAATTAAAAAAAATAGATAGACTTTATGAATTTTTTAGGGGCCTGGGGCACGGAATTTTTGTCGAATCATTGATATTAATGTTTTAGGTAGGCCATATGATACAGATTTTTCACTATTTTGTTTTAAGTGAAAGGTTCCTTAGAAAAGATTAACTCTTATATTGCACAGAGGAACGAACATGAAACATTCATGTATTGTAAGATTGAAGAGATATAAGTAGACTTTGAACAGTCAGTCACCATTCTGTATTCACCTCACCCACCAAAAAACGAACAGAAAACGGAGAACACACATGCCAATTACAGTACACCGGGAGGGCCAGAAAAGAGTTCCAACTTTTGAAAATTCAAAGCGCCAGTCGTACTTGATGAGTTAAGATGAATTGAATTCTGCTTGATAGCCGAGAGATTGAAGTATTTTCATAACTTCATAACGTTTTATGAGCGCTGCAAGTATAGGTAAATTTGACTTTACGAAGATTCCATGGTTGAGAAATATGCCCTTGGTTGTTTTTCTGTGTGAGGAGACTCCTTACGATTTGGCCAAGTGTATTAGGCCCATCTTAAGGCTTTTTGCAACCAAGAAATTTCGTGAAGTCAAATTTACCTATATTCTCAGAGACGAGAAAGTGAGAAAGCTACTTGGTATCTTGGCTTTTAATTAGAATTTAAAATCCATCAAGTACTCTCGATGCTATGAATTTTTTCAAAAGCGGGGACTTTTTCTGGCTCACTCGGTCTGTTCAAGTTTTACAGCTATCCTATGACAGCTGAATTCACAATTGAGACTTTTGTAGTGCTGCTTCTTGAGTAAGAGTGTCAACCGAAGTCAATCTCCTGTATCATGAAAAAGCAAGCATATTACCTTTGTTGTTTCAAATATAAGTTGTTTGTTTGTTGCTAGAAATTATCTTTGTTGCTTGAAGGAAAATACCGCAAATGGTAATTCAGGGCAGGATTTTTGACCAACCAAAATTCAGCATGACTAGAGATTTGATAAAGATGCAGTTTCTTTTTCTTTCCATATATAGTGACGCAGCTGGAGAATGTAAAATTACAAAAATGTCACAGAAAAGAAGTACAGATATCTTGGAGTCGGCCGAACGTAAATGGGCATAGAGGATTTCTTATTCGGAAAGCAACAGTTGAATGTGAAGATGGAACCTGTTGTCAGCATGCTAACTACGATGAAAGCTTTGAAGCTGATAACGTATGGCCTAATTTAGTTTTCTACTTCTAGCATTGTGTGTTATGATAAGACATGGTGTAAATTTGTGAAAACATTGCACAAAGGATGAATCCCTATAGGAATGATTGAATATAAGACTTAAAGGTGGCGTGAAGCGAAATTTTTTATTGATGTAAATGAACAGCGCAGTTGAATGATAAAGAATGTCGTTTAAATTTTTTTGATACCTCATTTCGTTTTCAAGTTATCCACTGATATTAAGTTGCAGATCATGACGTCATTTTGTTTGCAAATTACTAGGATAACATATGGAAACATAACTGTATCTGATTTTTGAAAGGTTACAGTGGTAAGAAATATTTCAGCTGAGCTGAATAGATGTTATATAAATTGCCTCATGACTTAATATGATGTTTAGAAAGGCATGTTGATTGTACAAAGTTTTTTAATTAGATTTCTCTTTGGAAACATGGCCAACCTTGTATACTTTCTTTACATTTTGCAAACAAAATGACGTCATCAGCAAATCGTACAAAACAGTGGATAACTCTAAAATAAAACAAGGTATCAAAAAATTAAACGACATTCTTTATCATTCAATTGCGCTATTCATTTGCATCAATAAAAATTTTCGCTTCACACCACCTTTAAAGGACCATTGAAGGATTTTTAAAATTGATGTAAAAACAGCGTTACCAACTGTTGAAAAACATTTATAACTTCTTCCACATTTTGACATCCTTGATAGCTGTTAATTCGTTAAAAACATTTTTCATAAGTTATGACAAACTCGTCGCCATTTTGTAACAGTACGCGATAAACAGCCTCGTTCGGGTTCAGCGTAACGTCAGAATGCTGCGACGATGGCTGAAGCCAGTTACTTAATGAATCTCCCTCACCATGTGATTCTTAGTGACGTTACTACGCTGTTGTCCCAGATTGCAATCCGTAATTTTGCAGAGAAAAGACAAACAAAGTTGGAAAAAGTACGATACATCAACCATAACAGTATAATCTCTCATTTTATGATCAATTATACCATACCTTCCCCAGAATTGTCCTTTAAAGGCATTGAGTCATGTTAAGTAGACTGCGCATACCCAAACTTCAAGAATCTGCTGACTCATGATTCTCAATGGCGCATCTGATTGGCTAACGTTCGTGTGAAATGAAACCGGTCACATGAGACGCATTGTGCAACAGCAGGCCATGTTACTTTGTTAGCAGTGAAATTGCTCTTTGTCACATGGGCCACATGATACACGACAAGGCACGTCTATTTATCATGTCTCCATGCCTTAAATGATTATGTGCCTCGCAGAATCGAGGTATGACGAATTCAGTATGACAAAACTGAAAACTATCTGAAAACGGCTGAAAAAGGAATCCTTAAGTAGGAAGAATGGCAGAGGTCTCCCTACATCCACACAAATGACTGACTCGGCAATGATATAGCGCCATTATGTTTAGTTTTGATCGCTGTGAAGCTTGAATGTGATCCAGACCATAATTAGTGACCATAATTAGTAATTAGATCCAACCATAATTGTGATCCAGAATGTTAAACCTGTTTTGAACGATCTTGAGATGGAAAATTTTGTCTAAAGTTGCTTGTGAATTACCCTGGATCAGAGTATTTTTAGTATTTGTAAAAAATTAAAGTATGTGAAAAAAATTGAAAAAATTAAAGTATTCGAAAAAAAAATTATGAAAAATAAAAAAAGAGAAAAGGAGGAAGGAAAAATACTCTGGAGACATGCGACTGCAACCTCGTTCTGGTTTTTAGTAAAAAAAATGGCGGGTAATTTATTCAAAATGGCGGGTGTCAGATTCAAGGCAGTAATACCACGCTTGTTCAATTCAGCAGTTTGCGTTTCGATGATTGCCAGTAATGGTGACACAACAACAACGAACCTTTTCCCTTTCCATTTGCTGTATCCCTTCTTGCCAAGCTCTTGCGTGATTGAGGGAATGAGCTGATATATCAGTGATTTCCCCCGGGTCCAGTTGGCAGTATCGCAAAAACATCCTTTCCTCTAAATATCCCTTTCCACGCTTCCATCTGCTGCTTCGTCGTCTTTTCAATTTCAGGGAAGAATTTCGCCAAGGCGACATTCACACAACTTTCAAGATCGTCATCAATCCCTCCATCTTCTTCTGCAGTCGCCATTTTGAAAACAATCTGCCCATAGTTTGCCTCGTTCATAAATTCACGGCCATCCACAAGGCCGCTGGCTCTGATTGGTCAAGAAGACACAAAGGAGGTCGCATGTCTCCAGAGTATTTTTCCTTCCTCCCTTCTTTTCTCTTTTTTTTTATTTTTTTTTTTCATTAAATTTTTTTTATTTTTTTTTCTCTTTTTTTTATTTTTTTTTCTCATTAAATTTTTTAATGTTTTTTTTTATTTTCTTTATTTTTATTTTTTTCTCCATATACTAAAAATACTCTGATCCAGGGTACTTGTGAATCAGCATATGGCTGAAATCAAATCTTTAAAGTGACTCAACGTAGCTAAGTAGAGGCAATCTATAAATAGGACAAAGAAAACTCCTACTCACGTTATTGTTCCTCTGGCTAAACAGTATATCCACGAACGTCTCCAAATTATGAAATACAATTGGCTAATGATAGAATATCCAGACTCCTTCCGCGTGGGGCTTTTATCTCCGTTGATTCTCTTTAAAAAGATGAGTGTACCTTTCTACGACCTTTTTCTTTGAATTGAATGGCTTGAAAGGAACTTATGGTACTTTGCTTTAAATCTGCCGTGGACAATTTTGATATCTTGATTTTTTTCAAAATGGCGGCAATTTAACTATTTTTGAAAAAATTCATGGACAATTTTGAACAAATTTAAATATTCGTAAATCCTTGACCAATAGAGGAAAATTGATATGACCTTCAACCATAATTCATGAAGGTCTACAATTTGATGGCAAGCAGAAATCTGTAGCTTCACTGGTTTAGGAGTTAGAAATTTGATGACGTCATAGTCTCAAATTTGATAAAAGAGGCCATGTTGAGACTAACCAAGATATCAATAAATTTCTATGGCAGATTTACAGCAAAAACATGCACTCAGTTCCTTCCAAGCCATTTAATTCAAAGAATACTGTGATCGAAATTTTACACCCATCTTTTTAAAGATTTGAAAAATTTGAGCCCTATGCTGACTAGTATGACCAATCTTAACCAAATAAATTTTATTATCCAAGTTGACATATTACCCATACAATGATAATCAGTCTTATGGAATCTGATGAATGGCCAGCAGACTGATGAATTGCTGAGCGTTAACGCTATCCTGAAGTTTTGCTGACAAACCGCTGACGGCCCTTTGTTATCGCACAATAATGTTAAAGTCATTAGCATTAGAGACTAAAGGCTTCTTAATCCTTGCATTATCCTCAGGAATTTCTTTGGTTTAATTTCAATAATGATTAAATAACAACTTTTGTTTTTTGATTGAAAATAAGTTGATATTGGTAATGAGCGCGCTATTTATGTGGACTTTAAATGTTTTTGACTCACTCGTTAGAACTATGGGAAGCTTTCCGGAATAGGTCCAATGTCAGCATGCTTACGAAGTATCAAACTGTCTTTGCAACAACAGCATATTTCTTTTTCAACAGGCAACAACTAGTGTGACGCTTGCTGGATTTAACAAAGAACTTAAATATTGTCTTGAGGTTTGTTTATTCATATTAAGGCCAGTTTCCAGTCAATGGAATTTTCCGAGCGGACGGAAATTCTTTTGTTTACAAGAGGAAATATCGCTTTGTATTTGAATAGAAATTTAGGGTTGAATTAATTTTTATTGTGTAAAATTCCTCCCGCGCGAAAAATACCACTGACTGGAAACTGGCCTTTAGATATAGTCTTGATTTCAGATTGTCCTTTGTACTGCTGCGGTGAGCATAGAAATAAAATGTTATCGCCGATTTTGCTCGTGGCCCTTTAGCGAAACCTCCAAAGCCTCATTTTCATTGACCAATCAGACGGTGAATAAGCGAAGAAGACAAAAGAAACCCGTGAAGATTTTTCCAAATTTTACCTACCTCGATAAAACGCAGCCAGGACAGAAAACTGCCTGAAATTTCTCGAATTTTTTTGAGAAATCTGCTCTCCAGATGCTTGGGTGTACAAGTTTGGCTGCCGGTTAAAATGTCTCCTGGTTTGGCGGAGTTATAGCCTCTCCAATTCACACACAAACGGATAAGGCACTGAACCTTGAAAGATAGAAATTCTGGCCGAGAGACAATAGTAATAACAATAGCGATTGTTGTAAGAAGTTGCAGTAACTTGAGCACTCTTTGGCTCTTGTATACCAGCAATGTGTACACATCGGTCTAATTCATTACATACCCGTGAAAGAGTTGATACTGGAGCGGTTGTCATTGACATTTTTTCCAAGACTTGTTTTGGTCCCTGGGTGCAATATACTTATCATGTCTATTCTTTACCTAGATCTTGATATGTGCAAAAGGTCTACTTAGTTGCCATCTAGTCCATCCACCAATATTTGTAAACTGCTCTGGTGAGTTTTCTTTGATATTTTTGGGATTTTATTACTGCAGCTTAGTTCACACCAAAATATTATAAATGCCTTACAAATGCAACGGAAAAATGTGGAAATAATTTTTTGCCTTAATTTGAGATGTTGTCAGTGCCTTTGAATATTTTGTAACGCATCTGGATAGAGTCGAGAAGACTTTTTCCATTTGGAAGCGATAACTCACTAAAATACGTGTTTACAATGAATTAAAAGACGCGTTACCTTAATTCAAAGGCGCTTTTACTCTAGTGTGATCCAAGCCTTATTGATAGTATAATTCATATTTATACAATGTGAGTGAAAAAGAGTTTGAACGTTTCAAAGCCTGTAGTTTGCTACCTTTTCATCAGATTCTTTGAAACTGATTTCCCTTGTATAGGTAATGGGTCAGGTAACATGTAGGTAACATAACAAAATTTAGTTGGTTTGAATCGGTTTTATTGTTCCATAGTTATGACTAATTTTACTAAATTGTTCAATCTCAGAATCCTACAAAAAGGGCCTAAATTCCATGATCAAATCTGCTAATGATTTATGACGATGCTGAAAAATGGCTAGAAGAAATTTCCAAATGGAAACAATAATAGGGCAGCCTCTGTATCTACATGGCTGATTGCCTGGGCAATACGATAGCTCCATTAAAGGGGCTCCGTCGCCAAACCGTAAACAAATCCGTAAACTCGCACGTGTCGGGGATTATCCATTGTTCATCCATTGTTCTCTGCAGTTTGTTTGGTGGCTTCACTCAAGCCACCAAAAAGTAACCGTAAAAAATCCACTTATATCCCAGCAGTCGTAGAAGATGTAAATGTTTGGTTTGTTCCTTAATGAAGTACAATGATTAATGCCCAAACAGCAACTTTCATTTAAAAAAAAATCTGAAAATCCTGTGTGATATCACCTTTCAAAAACTGCAAAAATCATCGTTTTGTTTACATTTTGACAACGGAGCCCCTTTAAGTTTCATTTTCATCGCTGTGGGACTGAAATACTGGAAGAATAGATCCAGAAATTCAGGCTTGTTTTTAAAGATTCTGATACAAAGCACTTCATGAAATCACTTGAAAGATATCACCCAACAAAATATAACCCAACTAAATTTTATTATTCAAATCTACAACAATAATCAATTTTTGAGGAATCTGATCAGTAGCTAGCAAACTAAAGGTTCGCTAGCGCTGACCCTTTTCTTGCATTAAAAGGCAAAAATTTCGGATGAATAAATTTTGGACAAATAGTTTCGGACAAAGAATACTTTCGACGCTTTTTTGCAGAAGTTCTAACGTTTTTACAGAAACTGTGGACGACTAAGCAACAATCTACTTTCAGTTTATTTTTGCACATTTCATACTAAAAATATCCTACGGGTGTCCCAAAAAAAGTTAACAGATTTAACTGCGGCTAGCGAAAGAATTTAAATCAAATCGATCCCTGATAAGTTTTTAAGTCGTTTAAAACAGTTCTTGCTTTAACCCTATAGTGGTTGGGCTATCTGACACGTCCTATTTTGGTTGGGGGGGGGGCAAAAAAGCCCCCCCTACCTAACTCTTGACTGGAAATAGATAGAGCAATCAAATTTGGTGCACTAACAGCCCCAGGCATTTATTTTATGAAAATATAGAAATTAACCTAAAATTAGGCGCCATTATTGCTTGCGTCAGCATTTTTCTTTGTGTGGTCGACAAAAGTGGCAAAATCGGTCAAAATCAGGAAAAATGCGATAAAATTTAATTTGGAGCATAATTTCCATCCAAACATGAAAATTATAATAGATTACATCAAAGAACACTACCATGCACAACATATTTGCAAAATATTGCAATTTTGCTACTTTTTTCGCGAAAATTAATATTTGAGAATTGGCGATTTTGACAGAGTCAGGTCCGGAAAATTGTCTCCCTCCCCCTCATTTGTCAAAATATTTTTATAAAACTTCTTGAGCCGCTGCATAATAAGTAGTAACGAAAAGTCAGAAAGTTTCAGTGCCGTAATCTTTCCCCTGGCAGAGTTATAACAAAAAGTCCAGTAGGGGGCCCCCAACCAAAATAGGGTTAAGTAGCTGTAGGAGATTGTTTGCTCTGAGATCGTAGGTCACTTCCTTTCTTATGAAGTAATCCCACATGAATGTTGGATTTTGGCAATCTAAAGATTTAATACCGGGTGTCCCAAGAAATGTATACGGATTTGGTTTACTCCAGCTGTGTGAATTTAGCTACATTCAATGTCTAATCAATCTAAAAATGTTCCTCGATAGTTAACTTGAAAATAGGTATCGTTTGTTTGTATTTGTGCTTTGAGAGCACATATGTTAATCTTAAAAGCTCAAATTTGCCTCTTCCTGCAAACCAGAGCTTTAGCCTTTTGGCCTAAGCAAATTCTTTAGGCACAGCGTATAAATCAACGATAGCCTTGATAAAATTTGTTTGTGTCCAGAAGTCACCCCCTAGTCACCCATTGGGAAGTTTCTTAATTTTTCATTAATTTCAGTTTTTAATTTCGATGTGCTTCAGGAATTTGCTTAGGCCACAAGGCCAAAGCTCGGATTTGCAAGTAGGACAAAAATTTGAGCTTTCAAGATGGATATTTCTGCTCTCATAGCACCAATACCAACAAATGAGGTATCTATGTTCAAGTTAACTATCAAAGAACATTTTGAGAGTGATTAGCCATTGATTGAAGCTAAATTCACATCACTGGAGTCAGCCAAATCTGTATACTTTTTTTGGGACACTCGGTAGACCTCAGTCATTAGGTTATGAAGGTTTTTTACATTGGCTGTCTGCTCATTGTTTCTATGTAGTAGCTTTTCGAACGAGGCTTCATAATCATAATCATATGTAGAACACGTTTGTGGATTTTGTTAATCTCCCTGATGGCATTTTACCCACAAAGTAGTCATTAGTAGAATTTCACATTACAGTTCACTTCAGTTTCATTTTGAAATTCCACTACATACAAAAATCTTTCTAAAATACATACAATTAACCAGAATAACAAATTACAACAGATGATAAAAATGACAAATTTTACAATAAGAGTGCATAGAATTTCGTATGGAGAGGAATTTCTTAAGGAGGAGCTCTCTCAGTAGGTAGACTAATCGAGGAAAGAGCACCCCCTAAGCTAAAAACTTATCATTCAATTTATGAAATCTTCGAGTGATTCGATTGATCAATGTAAGGAAGAATTATCTTATCAAGATATTCAGGATTGGTACTTAGTTGAGAACAGATGCAATTTCAGATCACGACGGAAAATCACTACTGAAGTAGATTGTTTGATATTGGATGGAATGTCGTTCCAGGATTTAGCGCCTGCATATTTAATAGATCGTAAGCCATATTGCAAAGTATTCTTACGCGTCTTAAAAATATCACCTTTGCGAGCCCGCCTTGTATCATACTGATGAACGGTAGACAAAGTTTCAAAAAAATTATGGAGGAAGGTAGGAGAAATCAGGTGAACAGATTCACACACAAAGATAAGTAGCTTGAAGTGAAATAAATCGTTTAACTTATTAACTTATTCTCGAGTATATATTTCACCCCACTGTAGAAGACTGCTGTCTGTATGCATTGATTTCTGGAAGTGTGGCGTTGTCATTGGTGATTCTTGGGATCGCATTGCTAACCGCAAGGAAGTATTCTCAGAGGAAGAAATTGCAACGAGAAGATTTAAGTAACACTTTGTTAGCTGAGATGTCAGAAGTAAAATCTGAGAGTAAGAATGACTTTCCCAAGAAAGCTGCAGGTAACATTTATTGATACAGGGTGAGCAAGCATAGGTTTCAAATCTTCAAAAAGGCTGGTGTAAAATTGAATGACCTATTTCTTTGAACTGAATAACTTTAAAGCAACTTTAGCAATTTCTCTATAATTCTACCGTGGGACTTTTCGGAAATCTTCGATATTTTCAGATTTAGAGTGTTTTTCTTTTTCAAGAATTCAAGAAGAATTTTCAACAAAACTTAAAACCATCGTAATTTCTGAACTGTTCGACGTAACATGACGTAATCTCGAAGAACACCATAGTTTATGAATGCCTACGATATGGTATCAAGCAAAAGTCTGTCAATCATCTCGTTTATGATTTAGAAATTTGATGACATCACATCCTCTAATGAGTTGAAATGTAAGATACGCTGTAATTTCGAAAAATAGTCAAAATTTCTGGAAAGTCCAACGGTAAAATTATAGATAAGTATCTAAAGTTTCATTCAAGTCATCAAAACAGAAGAAGTAGGTCATTGAATTTTACACCCACCTTTTTACGACGAGAAAAAGATTTGGAACCTATGCTGGGTGAGTAAAGCAAATGCACGCCGTTTGAAAGGTAGACTTGCTCCAAGTCTCTTCAGTGGACTATCAGCATTAAAAGAATATAATTACTCATTCGGGGGCGTAAGCTACTAAGATGACGCTGCGAAGGTGAAACGAGAACGAAATGCTTGTTTCTCCTTCGCAGCGTCACATTAGTAGCTTACGCCCCCGCAGGAGTAATTATATTCTTTTAATGCTGATAGTCCACTGAATAGATTTGGAGCAAGTCTATTTGAAAGGCTGCTTACTGCTCCTTGAATATCAAAGCAACAATATTTGCAATGTCTCATTTAATAGCCTTCAATACATTTTTAGACGTTTTCGTGATTTTAAATCAATTTATGCAGAAATCTTTTCTGTGATTTGTGTTTCAAAAAGATCCAAACTTCACGAAAAATATTGCTTCAGGGAAAAAGGTAGATGAGGGCTGTGGCCATGAGTTTAAAGCCACCCTTGGAAACGTGTCGAGAAAACTCTATGCTTATAATGTAAGAGCCCTTTATATTCGATGATTCGAATAATAAAAACAATGCTTGAAAGGTAATTCCGAAAAGATATGCAATTTTTTGCTTCAAACTAACAGGCAAGGGTTGGTCTTAAACGTTTGGTCGAAGCTGTGGACTGAAAGCCCTCTGATAACTCTTTCCCTGCAGCAGTTTTTTGTGTAGTTTAGATATTTTGAAAACAAATCATGGACATGAATTTTGCAGAGATTGATATAAGATCTAGCCGAGTAACGCATTTTTGTGTCACACCCCTTGCCGGCAGAGCCATAGATTTCATTGTGTCGTTATGGCAAAATGGCACAGAATTTCAAGAAACAGATTGAAATTCCGAATTTGCATGGAAAGTTGACGCAAACAAACCCCAAGAGAGTAAAATAGGCAGCTCGGTAGGGCTGGATCTCGTTACGCCAAGAAACGTTATTGAAAAAAGCTTGGTCTTACATTTTTGGTCACGACTGTATGTCTTAATTCATTTACTAGTTTTCATTTTCTGATCTAATTTGATATGTTATCTACAAAAGAATTATTAGTCTATAGGAATCTAATTTGTTTTTAGAACTTGAGAGCAATAAGTAGCCTCACTCCATAAGGTCCCTAAAGGTATGCTCATCTAATTGAGTTGAATTGCTGTTGTTGTTGTCGCTCATTGAGGGCCGTATTTGCCTAGAGCTGTAAAACCGGACAAAAATGTCAATCGGCGACAGTTTCTCGTCACCGTCGTTTGAAGATCAGAATATGGTCTAGAGAAAGGCAGTGGTTTTTGTAATCATGACTAGAATTAACATTCATCTACGTTCTGATAGCAAGTTGTAGCGTTGTGAGTTCAGGCAAAAAGTGAAATTACGACATGCAATGAGTCTAAGCAATAAGTATTCAAACGTCCGTACATTTTATGACTCGCCTGGTAGAATTTTTCATCAAGACAATGTTTTTGTTCTTCTAGCTCCCTTGTTATTGATGATTTACCACGCTGGTTGTACTGTCATCGAAGAGATTGTTCTGCACCTTACGCAGTTTTTTCGATTAAATGGTATTAATGCGGTTTCAGAATTAACTGAGGAAGATCAAATACATAAATATGGCCGAGGTGTTTACTTAAATGACATGTTACGTCAAGCTGATTTTGTACTTGTTCTCTGCACTGAAGGTAAGTGACTGGATGCTGGTTTACTTCGATGTATTGTTTGGGAAGTTGCAGTTAACTTTGAGAGGCCTAAATTGTAAAATAATGCAATTAAGAGATAGTGTTTTATGGAAAGTCATTTAAATGACCATGCTTTGAACATCTTGCACTGTTTATTTTTGATTATTTCATTCTTGCTAGTTTTAGAAAATTTCCTCCAGTTTTTAGACTCAGCTCAAGGTTCTTAGACATGGGTGTTAGGCATCTGATATTAGGCAGAATCTAATATAGTATCCATTAGGTTTTAATCGTTCGTAGTGTACCTAATTGTATGTAGTTTAATGTTGGGTGTCTTTTCGATTGGCCATGGGATAGTCATTGTCTTTCGCTCCCCTTGGCATCGTCCCTGTAGTGTTGTACAGTATTAGGAAGGTATATAGTAGAATGTAAGATTTATTGTAACATTTTATATGTATGAAAGGAAACAAAAAAATTATTAAAAGACATGTTCTTTGACTGAATGTGGCAATGCTCATTTTAAACCATCGTTCATCAAGATTCCAGATTGGAAGTCAAACCCTTCCTCGAGTTCTCTTGAAAAGTCTACCAAGAAGACTAGCCCTATTTAGATGGCTTTTAAAGCGATTGCCAAAGCATTTCTATTCGATATGTCTTGAAGAAAGAATCACAAGAAATCATCAGGAAAGCCCGCTTAACAGTTATTTGAATTAGTTGGCATATAGTTTCCGATCATGGAGCTGAAATACTGAACCATCTCTAATGCAAAATTAGATCAGAGTCAGCATAGGGCTCAAATCTTTCAAATCTTTAAAAAGGTGGGTATAAAATTCTATGACATTTTTCTTTGAATTGAATGGCTTGAAAGGAACTTATGGTACTTTGCTGTAAATCTGTCGTGGAAATTTTTTGGATATCTTAATTTTTTTCAAAATGGTGGCAATTAAATGATTTTATAAAAATTTCATGAAAAATTTTGAAAAACTTTAAATCATTGTAAATTCTAAACCAATGTAGGAAAAATGATATAATCTTCAAGGAAAGCATGGTTTATGAAGGTCTACAGTATCGTGGCAAGCAGAAATCTGTAGCTTCTCTGGTTTAGGATTTAGAAGTTTGATGACGTCATGGACTCAAATTTAATAAATGCCGCCATTTTGAAACTAATCAAGATATCAATAAATTTCCACAGCAGGTTTACAACAGAAAACCAGAAGTTCCTTCTAAGCCATTTATTTCAAAGAAAATTGTAATAGAATTTTACACCGACCTCTTTAAAGATTTGAGCCCTATGTTATCAGAGTCACTCAATTCATGCTTCAAGTTCTAAACAGAAGCAAACAGTGGTTCAACACTATTAACTTGATACATCTGTTGTCATTCTTAATCATTAAATAGAAGTGTTTTCTTTTTATTCTTTTTCAATATGGTCAAATTGTAAGCATGGTCAAATTGTATTTTGAAGATAAATTATTGCGCGTGTCTTAAAAACTATGGTCACCAAAACAAAATTACCAAATTACAACTTCAAAACGTAAATTGTATCTTGCTTTATTTCGTGCTCGTATCTAAATATTTCAAAGAGGAATTATAAACAATTGTAGCAAATGAACGAATACAAACCATTTTAATTTTATTTCAGCGGTAACAACAAGAGACAAAGCTACAACCCATAGTTCTTACCTGTATGCACTGAACGCAATTCAAAATAAAGTTGTGGAACAAGGCGATGATTTAGGTCGATATTTTATGGTGCATTTCAACGAAGTCTCGAACATTCCTGATATCCTACGTTCTACTAGCATCGATATTGCTGACAACCTACAGTCTTCCCTGAGTGTCATTATTCGTCGTATATATGGAGTTGAATCATTTCGTTTCGATCTTGGGTCCCCATGCAAAAATGAGGTGGAGTTCTCAAGCCAGGCAATCGAAGAAATAGACGCAATTAGTCAATGCAGAGATGGGTTTATGAGTTTGAAGCACAAAAAGTGTTTTTATAATACGTGTCAAAAGGTGAGTGCAGCTTTTTGCGTCAAATCTGTGCATGCATGCCTTGTTAGGTGTAGCTTTGAGAGTCATTTTTATTCAGCCTAATACTGGCCAAATCGCTTTGTTTCGCAAAACAAAGCACATTGTTCGTGAACTACTGCTAGCTAACAGACCGCTTCGACATTCAGAAAAGGGGTCTTGGAATTTCTTTACTTGAACCCGTTAAATTTAGAACCGACTGACTTGCAGAGCTCTATTTATTTTTCATAAAAGCCTTGTGGCGCCACTTACTAGATTTTTGTCCCCTATTTACCAGATAATTTTGCTCTCCCCAGTTCCTTTTCTAAAGTGTGAGATTATCTTTTGTTGCCTCAAAAGGCTGGGGTGGGTAGCCGACTTTTTGGACCGGAAAATCCAAAGTCTCCTTTGAGCGCCCAGTATTTACATCAATAACGATTGCTGCAATTACTGTAATAGGCCTTGATAAAGTCCACAACATACAACGTGGCCTTAAATGACAATATTTCGTTAATTCTCTTTTAATGTTTTCCATGGGGAAAAGAATAACTTTTCATGCAACCATCCTTTCTTGAAGTTTTCACTGTGTTCTAGTAATATTGTTGCGGCCGTATAAACAATAGTTGAAAGTAGCTCAGATTTACATGATGCTTTTTTTAATATGAGATATGAGAACTGCCTGGAAATGAAACTTGATGATATAGGCTCAAATCAATGTCAATCAGTCAATCTATGTCAATCTCGATTTATGCCTGCCTGCCTGATAGATTTGCGCCTATGTCGATGCAGATCTAATTTCTCCTTCAAGATTATCAACGCAAAAGAATAACATTATTGTTTGATAGAAACTCCTGTTTAAAATTTGTTCACATCTTGTTACATTTTCGAGTTATCCATTATTTTGTATGATGGGCTGATGACGTCATTTTGTTTGCAAGAAGTAATGAAACTACAGAAGGCTGACTATGTTTCCAAAGGGAAACATTATCAAAACATTTCTTTTCAATTATCATGCTTTTCTAAAAATGATGCAAAGTCGTGAGACAATAGATATTTTAGTTATTGCTCAGCTGATATGTTTCTTGTAACTGTAACCTTTCGAAGAATTAGGTAATATTTCCTTTCCTTATTTCCTTATTATCCGGAATCAGAGTGCCCCTCGAAAATCAGCCTTTGCTGAAGGGTTACCCTCCCTAAATGAATTAAAATGAAATGAAATGAAATGAAATGAAATCGGCGATGAATAACGATTTAGTGAAAACCAGGCTTAAAGTGAATGACCTGAGATATATAGCACGGAAAAAGAAACAACTAACACCTCTATTGTTATCTTTAGCATTGCTTTCATTCGCTACGAGCTGAATTGTCAAATACAATAAGCTATTTATAAATCTATGAGATCTCATCTTTTAACTCAGGTTATTCACTTTAAGGAGTGCAAAGATTTAGATTTATTACGTAAAGCCAGATGAAATGCTTAGACTATTTCACATATGTTTACAGGGCTTTATACTGCATTATCTTCAAACTGTGCAAACATTTCCCCTCCCACCCAGTCAATGTTGTTGTATTGGAATGTATGACTAATACCGTCGTTTATTTTATCAATACACTGACAGATTAACCATAACGTCAGAAAGTGCATTTCCTTTTTTGTTTTGAATTTCTACAAGTTTTGATCAGTGTCATGTCATGCAAGCAAATAGCCAGTAACTAACAAAAAATTTGACCGACTCCAGCGATTTATTTTGTATTTTGAGGGAAATTTTTACCTTTGAATGTGAATCTTTTTTCAGGGTGAAAGATCTCCTAGATCGAAGAAGGTGTAAATCGAGAGTTATATTTTATTAACATGAACTCAGTGACATATAGTAACTTTTTAAAGATAAATTTCTAAAAAATGAAAAACGACGCATGTTATAAACTACTTATAGAAAACAGAAAAGCTATGTAAATGTTCTCCTTAAAAATGTTTTTTATCAATCCTTATTCTTGTCAATTTATTAAATGAAATTTCATTGAACGCAAACAATTTCGAACGTTGATATTTTGTAATGTCTGAAATTTCTTTTTCTGGTCCGAAATGCTGATCATCTGAAATACTTGGTTGCAAAAAAAAATACATGAAAGTATTTTCATTATCGTTATTTTTAAAACGGAGAAAAGATGTGACGAGGAACCATTTTGTGAAGCAACATTCTATCTTCGCAAATCCTTTTGAGCAATTATAGTCTTTACGCTTAGTTCTTTTTTATAAGAAACTCGACTCTCAGATCGCAAAAAAAAAATAAAAAAAAACTCCAGTACTGCAAAAATCTGACTTTAAAGGACAATAATAATAATAATAACAATAATAATAATAATAATAAAACAAGAGAATAAAGAAATTTATCGTTTGAAATTGTTCTAAAACCATCCGAAATTCTGTGAAAAAGCTTCCCAAAATTTGTTTACCCGGAAATAGTTTGTCGGCAAATTTATTCTCACGAAATTGTTTGCGTTTAATGTATATTTTTAAGGGAAGAAACTTTGGCGGGAAGAAACTTTCGCGGAAAGAAACTTTCGCGGGAAGAAGCTTTCGCGGGAAGGAACTTGAAAAAGAGGAATATCAATCTCTGATAATATGACTACTTGATTTTATGTCTTGGGAAATTTTGCAAGAATAAACTTTCGCAAATTTCGCATTTTAGGAAATTTTGCGGAATAAACCATTCCGAATTTTGGCCAAAAATCTGAAAACGTCAAAATTTCTTACCGCGATAGTTTCTTCTCTTACAGTACATAGTTTGATAATGGGTTACAAGAACGTATTTACTAATTTGAGCAGTGGTAGAAAGAAAGCTAGCAAGCAACTATTCAAAGCAATTCAATACGCGATTTCACGTGAGCTTTCGTGGAGATCTTTTTACCAAGATGCATTGTATTCTATGTAGAACTCGTTGTAGAGTCATTAAAGATTCGTTCTTGAAATACAATGCATCTTGATACAAAGTTTCTTCCCGTTATCTTTAGCGCTATCGTCTATGGGACGGATCAATCCCAAAAACTCGTTGTACTGTCGTGGAAAATATGAATACCTTCATGTTAAAACTTACATACTGTCACGAAAAGGCCTTGCCATTCTGATTATCAGCAAGTTCTCTTTGTTTTGATCAACGCCAACGAAGAGTTTCTGAGAGGACCAGGATAGATAAAATGGTGCATGGTAAATGCTCAGCATTGTATTAATCAAGTTACCGGGTGTCCCAAAAAAATGTATACGGATTTGGTTGATTCCAGCGATGTGAATTTTGCCTCAATCAATGTCTAATTACTCTAAAAATGTTCCTCGATAGTTAACTTGAACATAGGTACCTCGTTTATTGGTATTGGTGCTGTGAGAGCAGACATATTAATCTTGAAAGCTCAAATTTGCATCTTCCTGCATACCAGAGCTTTAGCCTTTTGGCCTAAGCAAATTGTTAAGTCACATCGTATAACTTAACAATATCCTTGAGAAAATTTGATCAATATTAGATATTGTGCTATTTTGTTTTCCAGAAGTCACCCCCAAGTCACCCATTGGGCAGTTTCTTAATTTTTCATTAATTTCAGTTCTTAATTTTGATGTGCTTCAGGAACTGGCTTAGGCCAAAAGGCCAAAGCTCTGGTTTGCAGCTGGACGCAAAATTGAGCTTTCAATATTGATATTTCTGCTCTCAAAGCACCAATACCAACAAACAAGGTCTCTATGTTCAAGTTAACTATCGTGGAACATTTTGAGAGTAATTAGCCATGGATTAAAGCTAAATTCACATCACTGGAGTCAACCAAATCTGTATACTTTTTTTGGGACACCCGGTATAAAAACTGGAATTCACAATATAAGGAACTTAATTGAATAGTTCAAAGTGTTGACTATTCAAGCGAATGAAACTGTACACTTCTTATTGAAGCAAAATGTCTGTTTTAGGAAATTAGTCTGTGACTGGCGTGTATATATAACACCCCATAGCTGAAAGTGTATTGAAAAGTTACTAATTCTATGTTGTATGTATTATTGCAAATTGGGTTGCAGGACACCTTTAGCAGTAGTTTGTTTTGTTAGGAATAGTATAACCATTTTTCTCTCAAATGCTTGCAAACCAGCATGTTCGATCATGGGTAGTTGGACACTGCTGGTGTGCTTCTATGGAGGAGTGCTGGATAATGTGTATCTGCGGAGGAAATTTTTTATAGTGCTGCGGAGGAGATTAGAAAATTTCCCCCGCAGATACATATTATCCAGCGCTCCTTCATAGAAGCACACCAGCATTGTCTAACTACCCATGGTTCGATAGGAGCCACTTTCAGCAGTAATAAGACAATTTAGAAGTTTCTTCCAAATCATTGAAGAATAAGGCTGAGGCTGTTTTGGAGAAAGCTTTGGAATATCTTACCATGACCAGTTTTCCAAAAACCATCGGGAATGATATAAGGTAAGCTCATTGGAAGGCAGGAAGCAACTTTTCTCGAAAGAGCTGGCACATAACCCCGTGCAAAATATTTGGGAAAGACACAGACCTCGAACAACTGACCCATTAGGATTTTGTTTGATACAGATCATTATTGCCTGACTGACGTTTCAAAAACGAGGCAATACAAGAATCCCGCCAATCCTATTGGTTAATCGCACACTTCCCGCGGTTTTCCCGCAGCCTTGTATAATACGATACAAGGACGCGTTTTTGTCACCACAGCAACGGATTTAGGCCTGTGAGATTTACAATAAACGTACGTGACATAACAGTAACAACATGCGTTTTCGAGTAAGTGATACGAGTCAAGATTAGAAGCTATCAGGCAATAAAACCCATACTAACCGGTTTTGTAATTGTACAGGAAATCATAAAGCCCTCGGTCTTATTGCACAGACCTCGCAAGCTCGGTCTGTACTGTTAAGACCTCGGGCTTTATATTTTCCAGTACAACACAGAACCGGTTAGTATGCGCATAAAGTAGAGAACCGTAAAATGTTACGCATGTCTCAAATTGAACAATGAATGAAGAACCAAATCACGAATTTGTGTGCATGATTTGCGAATCACAGCGTATGATGTTTTTTAACTTTTTTCATACACCTTCATCCCAATTCTTCGCAAATATCTCGTAAATCACGAGAAGAATTGCAGCAAAATCACAAGACAAATGACGAAAGATTACAGAACAGTCACAAAAAACCCAGCGATAAAATCACTTTATTTTAAAGAAATCACCTACTGTGTTTGAGTAGTGATTTGCCTCCTACACAAACTAATGGCTGCACATTTTGTGATGCTGATTTGCTGTTAGCATTTCTAGCTGTTTTACTTTAGTTACATTGGTAGTATGATATTTCTCGCTTTCGGTTTCGTCTGCAAGTGCTTGATGTATTTCTCAGTCGATTGAATGCTCTCTTTCATTGTGTACTCTGCACTGCAATGCAATACACTTATTATGTATCAGGGAGTAAAAACACTAATCCCCTATGCAGTGGCGTCGTAGCCGGGGGGCCAGAGGGGCCATGGCCCCCCCCCCTGTGAAAATGTTTTCGGAAAATTCGTCAGTTTTCCATTCTTGTCGGAAAAATCGAAAAAAATTGAATTAATCCATTTTCCTCGCATAGCTACTTTATGGCAATCCAAATGTATGCATGAAATATCACTTTTTCGATCGCAATTCGTAGTTTTTGATGAAAAAGTAGGTTTTTCGGCAAAAAACTATGTCCTTCGTTCGTTTTTCTGCAAAAAATTCCTTTTTCAATGTAAAGAAAAGTGTGTTTTCTGTTGGAAAAATAGACACATAGGCGCAAAAAGTTTCGGACGAATAAATTTCAGACAAATGCTTTCGATCATAACATTCTTGGACTTTTTCCCCGAAAATTTGGTCGTTTCACCTACATTTCAGTGACTAAAAACGATAAATTTACAATTTATTTTGCACGTTTCATACTTAAAAAATGTCATGCATTTATGGTTTGTGCATTAAGCTTTCAATGAGTTGCTCGTCAGAATTTGCACAAGTGAACATTGTTGAGGAAGGTGGAAATGATTACTAAGATGGGATTACTTTTAGTTTCTGTGAACGGATGCTTATAGAAATGAAGATTTATATCAAGCTATCTTTCACGTTGTTATCTAAAATTTGAAAACGATCTATTTTTCAGTGCTTTTGAGGTCCTTTTTTCGAAATTTCCCATCAAAAACAAATAGTAGATTCTTCAAAATAGGGACGTTTTGCAACGATCTAAAGGGCGTGGTCACAGAAAATTTTACCGGGGGCAAGCCCCCAGACCCCCAGTTTTCCTCAATCCTTGCGCATCTAGCTTCTGCCTCACCTCCAACACCAATCATGTCTCGACAACAGCCTCACCTCCAACAAGAATCGCCTCTTAACCCTTTCCTGCATGAATTTTTTTTATAGGGAGAAAAAAATATTTGAGTGATGAATTATGTATGTTTTAGGTCCTACATACGTAATTGACAAAAAAAATTAAAATTAACAGGACTTGCTGCGTCCATTTGAAAAATTCTTCGCTATTATGGAACTTTTATATGACAAAAGTTCTGAGACATTTTGCCACTTTTTATACGTTATATTCCTGCTTAATTTTTGTCGGAAAAATGTCCCTTTGTCGGAAAATTCTGACCCTTGGCCCCCCCTAAAATCATGCTCCCACGACGCCACTGCCCCTATGTAAGGCCATACTGCTCCCCGGGTATCAAGACGACGATCTTAAAAATATGTTATTGACATCTTCACATCTATTTTAAAATTTACCGGACTGAAATCGCTCCATTCTGAAATAATAAGAATTTTCTTGAGAGAGCTCCTTGAAGAAACCTTCAAAACAGGCCTAAATCACGACCGGACTTTCTGGCCCACAGCAACGACTTCAACACGTATTGCTGGCGCATGTCATCCTCTTTAGAAGGTGAAATCGCTCAGAATAGTATTACACCCCCCAGTAACGACCCCGCCGAGCATAAAAAATACAGCGGGGAAATTATGAAGTTAAACATTTTCAACGGAGATTAGAAATATCAGGGCGGGGAAAGGAATTATTCGACTATTATCTATGATGATGATGTTTGAAGGGGAAACAAAAGTTTCAACGGGGAACCAACAGAAACGAGGCGGGGAAAGTGTTTAAACTCAGCAAGCTTGGCGGGGAAACACATTTTCTAGGTGGGTCATCCTTCTACATTGGCGGGGCACTGTTTCAGCGGGGTTGTTACTGGGGGGGGTGTAATGTTGGTTTGCTCCTTGGAGGGATAACGCTTTCATCCTCCCAAAGGCAGTACACGTCCTAAAGCATGTAAAAATGCTTTCTGCAAAGAAAATTGAATTGGTAATCCTTTTAGGCCTGTTTTGAAGGTTTCTTTTGGGCTTTCTTGAGCAAATCCCTTAAATAATTACAGAACGAAGTAGGCGATTATACTCATTACATAAGTCTCAGCATCGCTCATATTGAATTGGATGGTATCGCAATAAAATATCAGATTAAAAATGTTGAACGAATACAAGGAATCACGTCGTAAGTCTAGTAGGCGATGTCAGTAAGATGAGTTTTAAGATATATTTTATCATGTCCACACACATATCTTCAGCTTGGTCACACAGCTGCGCGTCCAGAGGTCTCGACCTGCTGATGCTTTTCGCGCCTTGTTCGCCTCGTGCCCAGGTCTCTGCATCGAGCCACACAACAGCCAAGGGATCGACGTCAAATATCATATGGATTGGATGTATCTTGTTGTGTGCAATCCGTTCTCTATTGTTGACGCTTGTATTTTCGTGTTTTTGTGGTGACTCTTGTAAAGATGACGAACAAAACAAAACAAGGCATGGTTATTGTTATCCCGTTGTCCTTCTTATTCTCTGTCTACATGTCTTTTTATCACTATCCATTATGACGCATCTTTGTTTATATTTCCATATTAGGGCCTTTCATCAGATCATGTTAGCCCCACTGTACCAGAGGGCTACAGTATTTCTTCGCTAATTGCATTGCTGCATGCATTACAGATTACAGTTGGACTTCAAGTTCGATGTTTTATCCCTATATATCTTTGAGCACTCGAATCTGTACACCTAACTCTGAGCCCTTAAATGTCTGTTATTGTTGCAAAAGGCAAGAAAAGAGTAAGTCTTCATTTTGACCATAGGCGTAGGAAATAGGGGGGCTAGGGGGGCTGCAGCCCCCCCGATGTCAGAAAAATTTTGCACAAATCAACCATAATCGGGCAGAAATCCACCTCAAGTCGGGCAAAATTTCTTCAAACAATAGATTTTTTGTCGGGCAGCCCCCCTAAATTTTATCTTCCCCTACGCCGATTTTGACCAGATTTTATCATTTTGAGGTCTCTATAATACCGCGTATCATATTACTCGTTTAGGTACTTGACTTGAGTGATGAAAGTTGTCATGGGCATGGAGCCTCTATGAAACTCAAAAGAAACTCTTCAGTACGGAAATTTGATAATTTTCAAAACTTTTTTAGAAGTACTGGCCTAGATTATTAGTTTCTTATAAAAGACAATACGTGCAGCAGTTTGTTTTGTTGTATTTATCCCTAAAATAATGGGATTGCTGCTTTTGTTGTAAACGATATTTTTTTTATTTTGACCATTGACATGACGTCTCTAATCAGTTGACGTATGACGTGCTTGAGTTACGCTGACCTTCCTGTTTCAAAGTACGCAATGTAATGTAACCCTGGCATTTCACCAAGCAAACAGAACCAGACAAGGGAGGAAACAAGCAAAGAGCAAACAATCACGCTTATCACCTTATCGGTACTCAAACACCAGAAAATTTGCAGTTATACGCAAAATGAAGACAATAATATCATTAACAGCCGTTTTATTAATCGTATTTGTTTGCGAGAGTGCAGCTGGTTCAAAGAGGCCAACAAACATTCGTCGAAAACTGAACTCAAATGGCAGATCTGTGGCGGGTCGGCGATTGGTGCCCCTTGATTTCAGTCGGCGGCGGCCTTCCTGGCTGAGGAAAAGACTAGAGAAGAATAAACGCAAGAAACATCGCAGCAAGAATACACCAAAACAGGCGAAGGCAACAAAGAAGAAAGATGGCAAATCAACGCTCGTTGACATCCAGTCATCGCCACAAGCACTGCAGGCGCCTAATAAGAGAGAACTGAAGAAAAATGAGCGATATGTGAGTATTGTTGTACCTACCTATCCTCAGACCAAAGGGAAGGGGCCTATCTATTTCTGTAGGGGTTCTGAGTAAATCAGTAACAAGTAAGATAAAACCCCGGGGGGGGTACTTCCATTATGGCCTAACAGGGGGGTCCAGTCGGTTTGAGGGTCTTGCGAAATGGCTACCAAATGGCCCTATCTGCCAAACATATACTACCAATTGGGGGTATTCCAAGATTCTTGGTCAGTTATAAGATTTCAACTCAGTAGGCTCCTCCGCACGGCAATCTGATCGTTGCAGCAGTAATTATCATTGAATTCTGAAGTTTTTTTGCTTTGTTCAATAAGTTTTTCAATAGAAAATTTTGAAAAACTGCAGAAAATTTTTGCTACCAGACGCTACCATATGGCTCAATTTTTGATCCACGAACTACCATTTGGGGGTTTCAATAAAGAGATACTACCATTTGAGGGAATTTTTCAAGATTTTTGCTTTGGCCCTCTTTAACCCTGACTGGACCCCCCTGTCAGGCCACAATTGGAGTACCCCCCCTGGGGATAAAACCGTCCAGTATTGGAATTTCAAAGTACACATTCTATTCAGTGTAAAGGCCTTGTTTGAATAGAAAGCTATTATGTTGAAACAGGAATTAAAGGATTTGATCTGGTTTGGTGAGTGTTTGGTGGTTCTTTATTCTTCTCGAGGGAAGAAGGGATTATCAACTGATTTTAAATTCTAATAATATTCTACTCAAAAACAGAACGAGATATTTTATAGCGTTAAGATAATAGTAATAATTTATTTATTTATTTACATTTGGTGGTGTGGGCTTCAATAGTTTTAAAGAAAACTAATAAATACCAACTATCTACAACACGAAGTAAAGAGGCTAAGATTAGCATGATGCTCATCACAACAATCTGGGGCTGAACTGCCAGTCCAGTGCCCTTAAAATTCTTAACAATGCTTTTTGAGCCTTTCCATTGTCTGTACCACTGTACCTTCCAAGTAGTATGATGCAAACAAGGATATGCAGGAATTGACACCTTTTGGTTAGATTTCCTCGAGCAAGGCAGTAGTGGAGCGTTTCTCCTTGCAGAGTGTTTCTCCACAGAGACCCGGGGAATTTGTCACCCCCTACCCTCGTAGATTTATGATGATGAGTCCCTTGTATCCCTGTGGTGAACCTTGCTCAACAGGGACTCATGGAGACTCATAGTGAAACCATGAAAAAGATGACCTTGTAATGTGCATTCATCAGTCAAATCATCAGCGTAGGGGGAGATAAAATTTGGGGGGCTGCCAACAAAAAATCCATTGTCTAAGAATTTTTTGCCCGACTGGAGGCGGATTTCTGCCCGATTATGGCGGATTTTTGCAAAATTTTCTGACGTATTGGGGCTGCAGCCCCCCCCCCAGCCCCCTGTCTCCTACACCTATGAGTCAAATTATCATGGAATAACGACTTCAAATCTCAAATTACGGCTTCTATAATCTCAAATCTCATCTGAATGTTATCAGTTGTTCAATTGAATCAGAAGTTCCGAACAAATTTACCATCACCGTTGTAGTATGGTCAGGTTTTTCAGAGGTAATATTATGAGTCTCTGTTGACGGAGTGCCATCATTAAGTCAAATAGCACAGGGAGACAAGAGACTTCAGGTCATAAGTCTACTACCCAAACCACCCCCCCCACAATGAAAAAGTGGCCCTTGTAGCCTCCTTTGCAATTGCAAAATTAGGATTCTAACGAATAGAGAGGGGGACTCATTAGAGAGCAGGGCTTATTCACAAAATGAAATGACAAGGATGCAGATGATAGCTTTTTAGTTCTTTTACACCATAATTTGCGGATTGAACATACAATTTTACGGTTCAAGTACATAAATTTGGCACAGTTTTATCTCAAATTATATCTTCAAAATTAACATCTTGCCTGGCTCAATAAATGGGAAATCTTTGGTAACCACTGGAATTTGATATACTAAGTGGAGGGGCTTAATAGAGAAGGGGGTGCTTATTTAAAATTTTGGCTCAGAGGGGAGGGGCTTATTAGAGAGGAGTGCTTAATAGAGCTCTTACGGACGCGAGTTTCTTTAATTCTTTATGAAAATAACCATGAAAAACATTTTTCTTTGTCCATTCATGTTGAGCTTTAGGAAATTTGATCCATTTTTGTTATCCTTTTCAGAGTTTTGAAGCAATGATTGTTTTTGCTTGCTTATAGTGTCACTATGCTTTTAGCTCTGAAAAACAGGAAACAGAAAGAGTAATTTCCAAAAAATCCTAGAATCTGATTCAGACTGCATTTACACAATGCTTGCACATTTTGAAAAACGTTGATAAATTTGACAGATATGCCTTCCCTTCACACGAAAATGGCACATTTTTTGCCAGCAGATTTTGAAACGGATATCTTTGAAAACGGTATCGTGTGAACGCAAGCTCAAATTTTGTTTGCTACTGTCAAATTTTTCACCGTTTTCAAAATGTGCTGGCATCATGGGAACGCAGTCTCGGGCTTAAATCGGTCATTAGTGTATGATTTATTGTAGCCTGTGTGGAGCCTTTAGTCCTCCTCAATCCATAGCCTCAACTCCACCTCCTCAATTCCTTATAGGAGGAGCTGAGGCTGTTTGCAGGCTACGTTTATTGTCACCTGTTAAAAGTAGATCTTTTTATGCACCCTGTGCAATATAAGATGTATGAGATTTTGATATTTGGCCTGATAGTATTTGTCAGATGATCATGCATGCCACCTCAACAGTCCTCCTCTGGGAAAGTGTCTACACTTTAGGATTGCTGAGGCTGCACGCACGCAGGCTAAGGATCATGGGTGTTATAAATTAACTTTTCTTTGTACTGTAGTTTGATCCTAAAATTCTGGAAAAGCTGAATAGAATACACAGCATGCAAGATGTGATCAGAGAATTCCAACCAAAAGGCTTCCATATAAAGAAAGAGAGAAAATTTGTGCGAAAAGTGTCAAATGACAAGACACTAGGTTAGTATTCAGTTGCAATATGTTGCAATTATACAGCAAATTCAATTTAACATCAATCTTCAACCTAGGGGAGTAAATGCCATGCATACAGAAATGGGGTGCCAATTTTTGGGTGAGTTTTTCAAGCAAAAATATATTTTAGTTTATCATTTTTAGTACGATCGCACATCGCCATGAATTTGGGGGAACATTCTCGGAAACATCATATACTGTATATGAGTATCATCTTTAAAGATACTTTTTCACAGCGTAATAGTTTTGATTTAAGACATTAATTTTGGTGATTGTAGTTTCTCAATTCTAGAATAGCAAAAAGCTTTGAAATTCTTCTTGACTTGAAATTTTTCTTCACTGCTATGAAGCTACCTCAATTGTTTGGGAAGAAGGTCCAAGGAACGAGGAGGCTCTTCAGGGAAGTTCTGACAGTGCAGCGGTTTGATAACTAATATTGCCATGAAAATAAGGCTGTTTACTTTTTGTCACTTGGTATTTTTTTCAAAGATCTCTGTTTAAGATTATGAAGAGTCTGGCCAGGTACTGTAAAAGTGGGTGAATCGAGCTTCAGAGGATAAAATCCTAACAGACGAAGATCTGCAACTGCAGGGGTAAAATGGCTGGGCTGGGGTCAAATGAGTACTGCGTGTTGCAGGAACATGGTAGATCATGAATTTCTTCATGTAGTCTTTGTAATGCCAACTGGTGCTGTTTTGAGCAGTTGCAGCCAAAGAAACTATTTCTCAAGCCTCTGCCCGGTATAGCTATTCAAGTTAGTAAACGTGTTTCTGATGCATCCTATGGTCATTCCCAAAGTTTATCAGTGACGATTCTTGGTTGTAGGATTAACTGGTCCAGTAGGCCCTGCTGGTGTCAGTGGCCTTCAAGGTAGTACGAGTGATGGAAAAAGTGGTATGCCTGGCAGGCCTGGGCCTAACTACGTTTTTGAATCAAAGGTAGAAGATGTTGTCTATTTCGGTGACAGAAAAGTGATGGATCCAGCTCCTGGTGAGTGTGTTGGTCTCTTTTTAACGGTCAATTTCCTCGATGTATACCCGAACAGGGTGTCCCAAAAAAATTGTTCGACATTTGATTAAATTTAAAAAAATATCGAAATACTGAACGGGCTCCATAGTAAGATAACCATATTGCTGAGATTTTAAATTAATTTTAGACACCAGAAACCCCAGAAACCAGTGGTGTAGAGCTGGGGGGGGCTCAGGGGGGCTCAGCCCCCCTAGTTATTTTTTCCGTAATTTTGGGGGGGCTTTAGCCCCCCTAGTTATTCTAAAGAAATTTTGATTTTCTTAATTTGTTTATTATGACCAAAATGACAGAACAAGGTACAGTATATATTCTTAGAAGAAATCCTGGTTTTTGGTTTGCACCAAGATGAAGCTCTTATCTTCCTTGATGTTTATAAGCATAAATGGGCCTCTTGTACATCTATGGGATGCCACTAACGTTACATCAAAATGGCTTCAGAAACACAAAAGTGCAAATGACAATAGAACACAGAAGTGCAAACAGACATCATAAGTGGCAAGGCGATGGGGGTATGGGGTGCCCCCCACTTGTTTCGAAAAATGGTCCTCGATATTCCTTTAACACGGAAGAGAAACGTGGTATGGGTTCGGTGAGAATTTTTCCGTGAAATGCCAACATAGGGCTCAAATCTTTAAAAAGGTCGGTGTAAAATTCTATTGCAGTTTTCTTTGAAATAAATGGCTTGGAAGGAACTTAGGGTTTTTTGCTGTAAATCTGCCGTGGCAATTTATTGATATCTTGATTACTTTCAATATGTCGGCATTTATTAAATTTGAGGCTATGACGTCATCAAATTTCTAAATCCTAAACTAGAAGAGCTACCGATTTCTGCTTGCCACCATATTGTAGACCTTCATAAACTATGGTTTCTTTGGAGGTTATATAATGTTTCCTCTATTAGTTTAGGATTTACGAGTGTTTAAATTTTTTCAAAATTTTCCATGAATTTTTTCAAAAATAGTGAAATTGCCGCCATTTTGAAAAAAATCAAGATAGCAAAAAATGTCCACGGCAGATTTACAGCAAAGTACCATAAGTTTCTTCAAGCAATCTAATTCAAAGAAAACTGCAAAAGAATTTTACACCGACCTTTTTAAAGATTTGAAAGATTTGAGCCCTATGCTTGAAATGCCAAATGCTAGAAGGAGATTACATAATTGAACTGTGTTGTCAAAGCTTCCATTTTAGCACTGGTAAATGTGGAGTCAGATGCCTTCTGAGCCAAAGAAAAGGATGTTTCTTCAAAAATTTTCTTGGTGCTCTGATTTGTAGGATATAACTGTCAGTTGTCACAAAACTATCAAGGTTTTCTTGTTGCTAATGGCAAACATGATATTGGGAGATGCATTCTAAGCCAAAGTAAAGGATGTTTCTTCTAAAATTTTCTCCGTGCTCCGATTTATAGGATAACTGTCACAAAACTATCAAGGCTTCCTCGCTGCTAATGGCAAGCATGATATAATGGGAGATGCATTCTACACCAAAGTAAAAGGCGTGGCCCCAACAAATTTCCTGATGCCACCTCTCTACCTGAGCCCCCCTAGTTATTAATCTAGATCTACACCACTGCCAGAAACTAGCAATATTCACGGAGTCAAACTTTCGAATATAAATTTTGTGCAAAAGCTGAAACCAGACGCCCTTAAATGCATATTTTGTGAAAGTAGAATCTCGTTTATTCAAAGCAAATCAAGTGGAATTTCAAAAGCACTTTCGATAAAATTGCTTCCTGTTACATTGAATCAAGGTTATGGATGCTTGGAGGAATCCTGTTCAGCACAATTTGGAATTGCTCCGTCTCTCATTGATTAAGTTTTCATTCCATATTTTTATATACATACTTCCATTCTGAAGTAAATTTTCGCAACTGTTACAAGAATTAAAATAACTTTGGAAGTCCCTTTTGGTTTGCCTCTGATATCGACGAGAGGTAAAACATTGGACAGTCTTCTTTTACCTCGATTTTAGGACATCTTTTAGAAAAAAAAGTCAGTTAGGGGTGTCTGGTTTGAGCTTTCACACAAGCTTGAACTTCAAAAGCTTGTAACTCCGTGAATTCTTAGTGGATTTGCAAGATTCTGGCGTCTAAAATTAACATAGAATCTTAGGAATAGGGGGGAATAGGCTTATCTAACCAGCATATGAGTCAAATCTTTCAATAGGGCACAGGGAAACCCGCAAATCTTCCAATTTCACGCTTATAAGCCAATGATATAGTCGTATTCCGATCACATGACTGAAAATAGGGCTTTCGAGATACTTTTAGAGTACCTTTACGAAAATAAAAATGGATATTCGAGTTATAAAGATACAGAGCTGGTTTTACCACGAATCGATTCGAGAGGCCCCACTCCACATTTGTTTTTCTGCATTTGGTTAAAATCTCATCAGGGATCGGCGTTGCATCGAATTTCATTCCTTCGAAAATTGACCCATGTTCAGGAATTCTTCAGGAACGCTACAAATAAGATATATCTTTCAAAATTTCACATGTTACGTTAATTATGTCCAGGAATAACATGAAAATATTTATTTGTGTGATTTTCGAAAATCCTAGACGAATTAAGTTATTTGCTGCGAAGAAAGCTAATGGGCAGCCCGCAGCAGAATCGCAGTAATCGGCATTAAATCTTCGCAATAATAACCAGCGGATACCTTGACGAATAACTTCACCACAAATCCAATTTCTTTCCACCATTTTATCATCGATAATTTCGATAAAATGTGATAAGACTTTACAACCTCTGCAGCAAACCGTCCAACCACCGTCGATTCAAAGTTATCTTGTTGCAAACACCTTGGAAGTCTTGCAAAACTTGCATAAAACGAAAGGTTTTGCAAGACTTAGGTCTCCCATATGACACAGCAAAATGAAAACTTTGAGAATAGCTTGCACACTCCTGGAGGCATGCAAAATAAAGAGAAAATAAAACATTTCTCAAAGATTGCAATTTTTTTTTGTCACATCAGAAAAGTATATAATTTGTGTAAAGAAATTTCCCCTGCAATCTATTCTCAAAGGTGTACAATCTATTATCAAAGCATGGGTAGTTAGACACTGCTGGTGTGCTTCTATGGAGGAGCGCTGGATGATATGTATCTGCGGGGGAAATTTTTTGTAGTACTGCGGAGGAGATATCGAAATCTCCTCCGCAGTACTATAAAAATTTCCCCCGCAGTACTATAAAAAATTTCCCTCGCAGATATCTCCTCCGCAGTACTATAAAAAATGTCCCCCGCAGATACATATTATCCAGCTCTTCTCCATAGAAGCACACCAGCAGTGTCTAACTACCCATGATCAAAGGTATCAATTTGCTGTGTGATATGGGAGACCTGAGCCTTGCAAAACCTTTTGTTTTATGCAAGCTTTCCTGGTGTTTGCAACAAGAAAACTTTCAATTGACGGAGGTTGTAAAGTCTTATCACATTTTATCGAAATTATCGATGATAAAATGGTGGAAAGAAATTGGATTTGTGGTGAAGTTATTCGTTGATGTATCCGCTGGTTATTATTGTGAAAAAGAGTGATTTAATGCTGATTACTGCGATTCTGCTGCGGGTGAAGGTAGGCCCATTAGCTTTCTTCGCGGCAAATAGCTTTAATTCGCGTAGGATTTTCGAAAATCACACAACCAAATATTTTCATGTTATTCCTGGACATAATTCGCGTAACATGTGAAATTTTGAAAGATATATCTTATTTGTAGCGTTCCTGAAGAATTCCTGAACATAGGCCAATTTTCGAAGGAATGAAATTCGATGTAACGCCGATCCCTGATGAGATTTTAACCAAATGCAGAAAAACAAATGTGGAGTGGGGCCGCTCGAATCGATTCGTGGTAAAACCAGCTCTGTACCTTTATTACTCGAATATCCATTTTTGTTTTCGTGAAGGTACTCGAGAAGTTATCTCGAAAGCCTTACTTTCAGTCATGTGATCGGAATACGACGACATCATTGGCTTATAAGCGTGAAATTGGAAGATTTGCGGGTTTCCCTGTGCCCTTTTGAAAGATTTGACTCGTATGCTTATCTAACCACGAGCCTGTACATTTTATCGTTGATTTTTAGCATTTAATCAAACGTCGAACAATTTTCTGGGACACCCTGTATGATATCATCTTATTCTTCATTCATTTATTATACATTATTATACACCAAAAAATCCCTTCAGCAGAAAACTTAAGATGTTCATAATTCCACCCAGGGAGTCATATTTGAGTTGAATTCAGCTACTCAAACGTATTTTGAGGTGTTTTTAAATTCTTGCAACGTAGACAGCTCCCTGATTGTAGTAGTGATTTCGTTCCAAGCTTTTCGACCAGAAAGCTTTTCTTTGCGTACATAAGATTATATCTCGGAATTTGAATATCCGTGTAGTTTCTTGTTCCATAACTTGAGTACGTATTTCTTGTTTAATATCTATCTCAACGGCTTTCAGGGCAGATCTCCAAGTTTATATCCAAGTTTATATCTTGGCGCGAATATCCAAGTTTATGAGTACAGACAAAATAATGTTGATGATGAATACTTTTGTCATGTCACAGTTCAGCTATTGTCCTCTGATCTGGATGTTTCATGACAGACGTATAAATAATAAAGTAAATAAGATTCACGAACGAGCTCTACGGATCGCATACAAAGATAGTCAGTCTTGTTTTGAATCTCTTTTAGATAGGAATAAATCTGTGTCTCTTCACCAGAAAAATCTGCAATTGTTGTTGGTTGAAATTTTTAAAACTAGGGCAAGTCTAAACCCAAATTTCATGCAAGATATCTTTGTTGAAAGAACGGACAATTATAATTTAAGAAGTGGGAGTACTCTCCAGTTGCCAAAAGCCAGAAGAACAACATACGGAATCGAATCTGCATCGTTTTTAGGACAACGGCTTTGGCATGCATTGCCTGAAAGTTTAAAACAATCAGAAAATCTTACAATATTCAAAAGAAAAATAACAAACTGGAAACTAGACTGTAACTGTCGACTTTGCAAAACATACCGGGTGTCCCAAAATGATGTATTATTGTTTGATTGCTTGTATGTCCATAACCAATGAACCGATTTTCAAAAACTTTGTTTTATTTGATTGCCTAAAGTCTAAATTGGATGGTAAGATGTTGGTTGTCGTTTTCCCAGTTTTTGAAAATTGGTTCATCGGTTATGGACATATAAGCAATCAAATGATAATACATCATTTTGGGACACCCGGTATATTGCAGATTTGGGGTATCTATAGTTGATTTCATAATTTTCTTCTGTGTATGGCATTATGTAAATAGGTAAATAGTTGGCCTTAATTAGTTGTAGTTAGCTATTTTTTTCCTGTTGCCAACTGTAAATAAATCATTTATCATTATCATCATTATTATTTTCTATTCATCATCATATGTAGGCCATCGCTTTATTCATCATTTCATAGGTCATACTTGAGTTGATCCTTTCTCTTGTTCCGCTTATGCCTGGTTCCCTCACTGCTCAATTTGGATAGTGTCTTTGAACGATCAGCTCATGGTCCTTTTTACAGTTCGGTTCATCTTTTTTAACATTTGTGGCTTGTTTGGTTTTGTTCATGAATTGATTAACTGTGCATTTTCCCTATTGTTTGCAGTCGCTAATCACAGAAGACTTAGCTGTCAATAAAAGAGCAGATCCCATTATAACATTTTGCAACCTTGTTTTCAGAAGTAGAGGGGAAGGCAATACATTTTTCGTTTATCTATGGTGTAAATGAATCACATAATACTAGACTTAATCTTCGGACTTCCCTTTTTATTTCAAATTCTGGTACCTAGGCAGGTGATTAACTGTGCATTTTCCCTATTGTTTGCAGTCGCTAATCACAGAAGACTTAGCTGTCAATAAAAGAGCAGATCCCATTATAACATTTTGCAACCTTGTTTTCAGAAGTAGAGGGGAAGGCAATACATTTTTCGTTTATCTATGGTGTAAATGAATCACATAATACTAGGCTTAATCTTCGGACTTCCCTTTTTATTTCAAATTCTGGTACCTAGGCAGGATAGCTTTAGTTCTATGGCAGGTTGTTGGTGGCATTATTCTAAAGTTCTTCTCTTCCATCATTAATGGCTCATAAATTTTCTTTTCAGCTGATGTTACCAAGACGGGCTGTGCACTTACCAATAAACAAGAATCCTTAAATGCACTAGGAACATTTTATCTCCCAAACTGCGTCTTTGTTAAGAGGTGCAGTGGCTGTTGTACATTTGGTCAAGAATGCATCCCAGTTGAAAACAAAAAGAAGACCATTGATGTCTTTCAATATATCACAGGTAACATTCGTACATCTGGTTATTTATTCTGTATCCGTACGATGAAATGCTACTGTGGGGTCCCAAAAGCAGTATCTGAGTTTGAAAATTCTGAGGTCAAGGATTTTTGTTAAATAGCTGACGTAAATTTTGGTATTTCACTTTTAATTTTTGGTAAATTAGTTGCATCACAGTTAATCAGCAAGTATAGAATTTCCATTGAGCCCCAAAACCAGACCTTTCATTAGAGAAGAGCTAACGATTCAAATGGTGAGAAAGATCTTAATAAGTACTGGTTGTCGCAAAACATTGTGCCCCGTTTGCCTAAAATTTGCACAGATGTTCAAATATATTTTGCTGCCATCCCCGTAAAGATCCGTTGAAAAATGATGGAGCCATGACCCTCAGAAGTCCAAATTTGCCTGATGACTGAAACCAGGGGTCGGCCATTTTGTCTTACTATTTTGCAGTGATTAATAGCTTCACGTGAGGAAAGAAATAATTTCTGCGAGGTCAGAAATAATGGAGCTCTCTGACGATTATCGGAATTTTCACGAGAGTTATGACATTGGAGGCTGCTGTTTCATATTCTATCCATGAAGCTATTTATCGCTGCAAAATAGTAAGACAAAATGGCCGACGGCTGGTTTCAGTCATCGAGCAAATTTGGTCTCCTGAAGGTCATAGCTCCATCATTTTTCAACGGATTCTTATGGGGATGGTAGCAAACTTTAATTGAATATCAGAAGAGCAACATTATGCAAAAGTTTGGAGAGAATCTCTTGCCGTTTTGTCGCAGTCTTCGTGCAAACGGGGCACAATTTTTTGGGACACCCTGCAGATTCTATAGATGTACTTATTTGCCATCTTCGATCAAATGGTCGATGTTTTATGATAGGTTAAGATTTTAGTGTTTCCCGCGCAATAAAGAGATGATTGTTATAAAGCTTCCTCTAGAATTTTTTCTCGAAGTGGATTTTAGCGCATTTTGGCTATTTTGAGAAAAAACTTCTGCATCGAATTTCGTCAGAGCTTCGTACCATGTCCGTAGAGGTAGACACGGCTGCTGACGGGAATGTTACTATTTCCAAGTTTTCTATCAACTTCATCGTGACTTCACAAGGATATGGCGCATAATTTCGCACAATATCATCGCTTTTAGGAATCTGCATGAAAAACTGACTGAGGACAATGGAGAATGGCGAAAAATTCATTTTATAAGGTTTATGCAGGGTGTGGCTGGATAATTTTGGCCAGTAAGTGTATACTTGGTTAAAATTTCGGATGTTTGGTCCCAAGTTCAAGTTATGCATTTTTGAATGGCTCGTAAATGTTTGGGTATATGATTATTTTGGAAATTTATGAATTTTATGGTGTGATTTCACAAGTCAACATGGCACACCACCGATTGAAGTTACCCCCTCCCCCGGGTATTGCTATTAGAATTCTGTAATACGTGACTTGAAAATGTTTTTTCCAAATGACTTTCCATAAAAGCAATGAATCTGTGAACGGTTTTCACCAAAAATATTATTTCCTGCGAAATATGTGAGTTAAGAACTTGAATAAAGTAGCCCTCTGGTTCATAATATTTTCTCTTAGTCCATTGCAATTTCATTTTAACACATCTTTGCTTTTAGGCAAAGGATTTAGTTATGTGAAAAAGACGTTTACTGAACACACTCGCTGTTCATGCCAATGTATTGTAAAAGCAAGTGACTGCAACCCATTACAGACATACTCCCAGGATCGTTGTCAATGTGAATGCAACAAAACACCACAAACTTGCCCTGCTGGCAGAAAAGTGAGTAATTTCTTCTCTTTGTATTTCACCGGGTGAATTGGGAAAATGTTGAGACGTTCAGAAGCCTGTTGCTCAAAAGCCATAGACCTTTTTACTTCTTAAAAAAGAGGTTTGGATCGAGCGTCCAAATCTGGGAAATTTTGTGAAAAGAAATGTAAACACGACCCCCGTTTTTGATAGATGCCTGCTAGCTGCGGCAAAAAGTTCCTTCGGATCTCAGAACACTTTTCAGAGAATTAAGCAACGATAACTTTTCTCGAATTGACTTACGACTGGTTTAGTTTAAATACACTAGCAAGTTTTATTTGCCATCCAGCCTTTTTTCTCAATTTTTTCATTTGTCGTTTCGTTGGCTGATTTTGTTGTGTAACAGTGCGAGCATTGCAAGGGTTTCATTTTGCGACTTTGCAAATCGAATTTTGCGTTTCAACCGTTTTCATTCAAATGAAAGAAAAGTCAGCTAAAAAATGAATGAAAACAACGGGATACAAAGCACAAACACCAATAACACTTGCCTATATGTAATCTAAACCATGGCTAACTCACTTTGCACAAAGTAGTCGATAACAAACTCTCTGAAAAGTTTTAGATCCGAAGCAACTTCAGACCACAGCAGCTAGCAGTGCATCCACTGAGAATGGGGGTCATTCTTAGACTTATGACGATGAGTCTCTCGTTTCCCTGTGCTCTTTGACTTGATGATGGCGCTTCGGTCAACAGAGAGACTCATTCCCCAACGCTTGTAGAAACGGAATATCTCCTTACTGATTCTACTAATAGACCTTTTCGCTATTCTACACAAGGTTTGATTATGTGGCGTTGGAGCTTCTATCACTATTGTATACATTCGAACATTCTACAATTGTATCAAGCTGTTGTTCGATTCGGATTCTTTTTTCAAATCTTAGCTAAAAGATCTATTGGGCCTAAATTTGTCTCCTAAATCAATCTACTACTTTTTTCTCAAAACTACTGATCTTAAAACGCCACAAAAACGGTTTTCCAGAACTCCTGTACCATAGAATTTGCCATCAGAACTTCGATAAATGTTCATTCTAGCTATCAATGCAAAAAGCGCCTTCCTCTAAGCCATACTCTAATCAGCACATGAGTTTGCGACAAAAACTTGTCGCAGATTGACAATTTTGTCCGGTTTTACAGCTCTATGTCCATAAGGCCCTCAGTGGAGCGACAACAACAACAACAATTCGACTCAATTAGATGAGCGTAACTAGAGGGTCCTTATGTAGTGAGGCTAGGTCATTCTTTCGTTTTTCTTCCCATTCTTTGCCAGATTTGGATGCTCGATCCAAACCTCTTTTTAAGAAGTAAAAAGGTCTATTTATCAGATCATTGGTAGTTCGACGCCGCAGTTGTGCTTGATTCCCACAGCTTTATCCTTTTGCGGAGGAAAACTTTATTTACTATTATGAAGGAGCTAGCGTGAGAGATTGAGAGAAATCGCTACCTCCTCCGCAGAACTGTAGAGATTACTCCTCTGCTTATACATATCAGTTGCAGCACTCCTCCATAGAGGCACACCAGCAGTGTCTAGCTACCCATTATCAGATGATATGAATTGATTATTTTTATGTAGCAAATATATCAACTTGTATAACAAATTGATTTTATGAAATCGGTCGTATCATCCTCGAGTTGCAAGCAATTTATCAACCTTCTATCGCATCTCATCTAGACTCGTTACATAAGTCCCTGCATCTTTCGCTTGTTATTGTTGTCGTTATCACCTCAATATCGCTTCTGTTGTCGCGAAAAATCAGTTCGGGAAGGAAACGAGAGACTTTTGGAATCCATTCTTCTCGAGTGAGTAGCAATGTGGAATATTTTCTCGTTTTAGTGGTCCCATGGCAGTTGTGGCTGCATTTGCAGTAACAGACAGATATGCGAATTAACAAGGCAAAGTTGGGATGAAAAAAGTTGCAGTTGTATATGCAGTAACACTAAATGTCCAAATGGTTTCGTGATAGTGAAGAACACTTGCAGATGTATGCTCCCAACGCTCGATTCGGTTGTTCCACTTAGATCGAAGGAGCCAGCAAGAAGCTTCTTGTCTTTGGCTAGACCTTCGGCTAAGTCTTCATCTAAATCGACCTTCACCGATGATTTCGACGCTCCGTCATCTGGGAATGAAAAAACGGATACTGAAGAAGAGGAAGACGAAGATAGAGAAGGCGAAGATGATGCGTGGGATGAGATCTGATGTACGACGGGGAAGCACAGGGCTCAAATCGTTAAATAGGTGGGTGTACAATTCTGTTGCATTTCTCTTTGAATTAAATGGGTTGAAAGGAAAGCCAAGCGTACTTTGCTGTAAATTTGCCGTTGAAATGTTTTGATATCTTAATCAATTTCAAAAAGTTTTCGCAGGCACTATATTTACGGGTGTGACGTCATCAAATTTCTAAATCCGAAGCCAGAAGAGCGACAGATTTCTGCTTGCAACCATATTGTAGCCCTTGATAAGCTATTGTTTTCTTTGGGATTGTATCAATTTTTATCTTTTTGTCTAGGATTTACAATGTTTAGTTTTTGCTAAATTTTCCATGAATTCTTTCAATAAAAGTAAAAACGCCGCCATTTTTGAAAATAATCAAGATATGACACAATCTCCACGGCAAACTTACGGCAAAGTTCCTTCCAAGCAATTCAATCCTAAGAAAAATGTAACAGATTTTTACACTCACCCTTATAACGATCTGAAACTTATTAACCCTATGCTCTACTTGATTTGTGAAGTTCAGCTGATGATGGGAAAGAAGTATTAGATATTAGAACTGATGTAAAGCAGGGGGAGATATTAGGATACACCATGAATGATGATACCGGGTGTCCCAAAAAATGTATACAGATTTGGTTGACTCCAGCGATGTGAATTTAGCTTTAATAAATGGCTAACCACTCTCAAATTGTTCCTCGATAGTTAACTTGAACAAAGATACCTCGTTTGTTCGTATTGGTGCTTTGGAGCAGAAATATCAATCTTGAAAGCTCAAATTTGCATCCACTTGCAAACCAGAGCTTTGGGCTTTTGGCCAAAGCAAATTCCTGAAGCATATCGAAATTAAAAACTGAAATTAATGAAAAATTAAGAAACTTCCCAATTGGTGACTAAAGGGTGACTTCTGGAAAACAGAATAACACAAGATCTAATACTGTTCAAATTTTATCAAGGCTACGCTGTGCCTTAAGAATTTGCTTAGGCCAAAATGCTAAAGCTCTGGTTTGCAGGAAGAGGCAAAGTTGAGCTTTTAAGATTAACATGTCTGCTCTCAAAGTACCAATATCAACAAACGAGGTATCTATGTTCAAGTTGACTATCGAGGAAGATTTTAGAGTCATTAGACGTTGATTGAAGCTCAATTTACAACACTGGAGTCAACCAAATCCGTATACATTTTTTAGGGACACCCGGTATTAGAAGTGATATCTCATATACCGGATGAGTAAAAAAAAGAGAGAATCCCCGTTTGAAACGCCACTGCTCCTTGAATATCAAAGCAATGATAGTAAAAACTATCCTGTTTATTTCCAATATTTTCAATTTTATTTAGTAATTTACCCGGTTTTAATAGGCCATTCCTTCCCACGGATATGGGAGATTTTCTGCAGAAAGCCCCTTCCAAAAACCTTCAACAGCGAGTGAAAACAATGAGCAAATTTTCCTTCGTTTTCCTTCCTAAAATTGATGACACTCGCATGTGTTCATGTATTTTGTCCTCTTGGGGGAATGGAATCCCCCTGCATTGGTTATTGATACAAAGGGGTAGACTTGTTCATCCTCCCAAGAGGATAGCACATGCACAAGCGTGCAGAAGTCACTGCAGTAAGGCCCGCGTAATGCAAAAATATTAGGGAATTTGTTCTGATTTTGGGCACGCTTTGAAGGTTTCTCGAAGAGGCTTTTTTGAGAAAATCTATCATAATTTCAGAACGGAGTGGCCGACTTCAGTTAGGTAAATTTTAAAATGAATTCGAACATATCTACCATTAAACTACATATTTCCCGATATGATGGTCATTATATCCAGGGAGCCGTGACCTTTCAAACGGTGGTTCTTTTTATTGACTCACCCGATAGAATGTACAATGGTGGCATATGTTTGAATGTACAGGTGTCCTATTTTATTGCCCGTAAAAGTTAACTCCAAAGTGCAACCTTGAAGGGCATATGTCAAGAAGCCGATTGGTTCATGCAATACAATTCTCTCTATTGTTTATTACAAAGCACAGGATCGAGGCTGAATTTTCATTGCAATAAAAATTCAAGAAACAGAAAGAAAAAGTTACGAAACAATGGAATTCTACTCCAAACTTGTTTGTTGTATTAACCAATTGCTAATGTGACATATGTGCTTTAAATGCAAAATTTCACACTATTGCATCTACCAAGAAATCTTGAAAATAGAAGCCCCGTTGCAAAGCAGCTTTAGAGGAAAGGATTCGTACTGAATCAAACCCAAAACATATTTATGACCATTAAATGACCTAAATAACAACATTGGAAACTGGCTGTTGCACAACTGGCATGAATTTTGGCCGTTTGTTTTGCTTTTCTGTCATTGAATTCAAGTGCAATGTTTAAAGGGAATCTAAGCATATATAAGCCCTTGATAAGAATAGCTACGCGAAGACAATAGGCTATGACACGTGCCGCACCATATTTGGTTAACTGATCTACGTCAACAGGAAATACTGATATCTGATAGGCTAGAATTTGATCGCAACTGGCTGGAGCTAATTTTATATGCTTACATTCCCTTTAACATATGCATCTCGATTTCAGTAATTCTGTACGAGGTGGCCTTTTCCATCCACGACGTGCAGCTCAGTTCAGCTCAGTTCAGTTAAATTTTAAAATTCCCCTACATACAAAAATCTTTCTAAAATACATACAACTAACTAGAATAACAAATTACAATAGATGACAAAAATGACAAATTTTACAATAAGAGTACATAGAATGCTCAGTAGGTGGACTAATCGAGGAGAGAGCACCCCCTGCTGACTTGATTACACCACAAAGATTTTTCATGCAGCATGAAGTTAGTCCTCCTCTACCAATATGGCTGCAATGTATGCCGGTTGACCAAGAGCCGTTGCTTCTTTTTGTGGCAGAGACGGAATGCTTTTGAATTGATATGACTTTCCTGGTGCTAAAAATTACACACGGGTTTACCAAGGTATTGAATTATCGTCTGACAATTAGTTTCAACCTTTTGTCACTCTTTACTTTCCCTTGTATCAACCAAACTTCTTTTGGGTATTTTTTTATAATACCTATAGTTTTGTAGCTTTTACAGAATCGATTTTTACCAGGCAAGTCGGTGTCAGCACTTCATAAATTTGTAGGAGGGGGAAGGGCACGTCGTATTGGTATTTGTTGTATACCGTATCGATAATGGATATATATTTACCAATGTGATTATAATCAAACTTTTTTATCTGGAGAATACCCGAGAAGTCGGAATAACTCCAAGTTTGGTTGATAACCGAGGGGCTGAACTATTTTTTGTGATATTGCTTTCATTTTTCTGGGCATTGGAAATGCTTGAATTTATCAGGGCTGTAGGAAGCAGTTGTCGCTTGGGAGGGGGCTTCCGTTCTTAAAACAATATAGAACAATACATCTAATTAATCCTTGTGACGTAGCACCAATAGTTTCAAAATTTTTGGGGGGCTTAAGCCCCCTTGCCCCCCTGCTTCCTACGGGCCCGTAGCAATTTAGGCCAATAATTTACACATTTCGCGGCAAAGTCATCTTCATATATTCAAGTGGCTGATGGGGCCACCGTGGATATATAATCTCAAAATGAAATGAAAATGAAGTCTGCCTATATTTCCAATGCTCAGGAAACTTTAAAGCTTCAACTTCTTGAGTATCAACTAAACTTTGATTCAGTCCAATCTTTCAAGCATTCTCCGAATATTCAAACGTGTTAAGCTCTTTTTGGTGCATACGTTATTTCAATGAACGACGAAGAATTTTCTAAATCAATATACTGTACAATTTTTCATGATTAGACATTTGTAGTATGAATGATTTGCACAACAAATTTAATATAAAAAGGTAGCGACTTGCCCGCGATTAGAATCTTTTGTTCGCTCAAATCTTCCTGGTACAAGTCATTTCATAAACCCAAACTAAAGTATTGTACTCTCAACCCGGGGGGAGGGGTACTTGACCTAAATTTGTACGTGGGTATGCCCCGGGGGGGGGGGGCCACTTGGTACCTGATGTGTTATCATGCGCGTACAAAAAAACGCGGGAAAAGGTGCCTTTCTTCAAATTAGGCACGGACCCGCGCGGGCCCGTGTTTAGGGGTGCCAAATCGACCATAATTTCAAAAAAGGGTCTCTTATTTTGCATTTCATAAGTTCCTAACTCCTGTGCAATGATATTCTAATCAACATTTCTAAAATAGAATTTGTAAGGAGTCAAAGAACTTGAAAAGAACTTTGTAATTTATTCATGCAATTAGGTTAGTTAGGTTTTTAAGCAGGGCACATTGAAAATCAGTGTATTTATTTCTACTGAATGTGTAACCCTGTTGAAATAAATAAAAATGAAATGAAATGAAAAAGCAGACCAGCACAAGATGGGGTAGGAATTCGGGAGTGAGTTTCTTCCTCTTCTACCCTGGGTACCAGACTCTATGAAATAGCAACTGTAACATCATTTTAACATTATTAACATCATGGGGGTATGGGTATGGGGGGTCATTGCCCCCATCACATGTTTCGAAAGATGGTTCTCGAGATTCCTTTAAAACCGAAGAGAAAATGGCTTGGCATAGGTTGGGTAAGAATTTGCTGATAAATGTCAAAGCTTCCATTTTAACACTGGCAAAAATGGAATCAGGGGATGCATTCTATGCCAAAGTAAAGGATGCATCTTCAAAAATTTTCCTCGTGCTCCGATGAATAGGATAAATGTCACAAAACTACAAAGGTTTTCTTGCCACTAATGGCAAGCATGATGTTGGGAGATGCTTTCTAAGCCAAAGTAAAAGATGTTTCTACAAAAATTTTCCTCACGCTCTACTTTACTGAACAACTGTCACAAAACTAACAAAGTTTCCTTGTCGCTGTTGGCAAGCATGATATTAGGAGATGCATTCTCAGCCAAGGTAAAGAGCGTGTCCCAAAAAATTTCCTGAGGTCTTCACCGCCAGACCCGCTCATTTCAATACCCCCACTTAATCTACCTTGGCCAAGCCACTGTGGTAGCATCTATGAAATTATATTTTAGAGAGTCTGGTACCCAGGGTACTTGATAAGTAAGGATAATGTTGACAAGTAATTTATTCAATTAATTTAATTTAAGTAATTTATTTAATTTATTCAATGTGGACATTTTCAAATACTCTCAAGTACCGAATAATCGTCCCCCCCCCCCCCCGCTTATTAATTTTTGAAAAATTTTCAAACCCCCCACTTTTATTCCAACCCCCCCCCCCCCTTTTATTAATTCTTGAAAAATAGAAGTAATAGTGAACAAATTTTTTTAATAATTCCTGCTAAGCAAATGTACTTACTGTATTTATTAACTTTATTCTCCTTTATTTGTCTGACCCGTGTTACATACGTGTTTTACATACGTGGTACCCATGTTAGATACGTGTTTTACTAAGAAAACGAAAAACGACTATTCTCAATTTTTCCAACCCCCCCGATTGTTCCAACCCCCCGATTATTATTATTTTGAGCCATTTCCAACCCCCCCCCCGATTATTCTCACCCCCCCCCCCCCCGTTTATTCGGTACTTGAGAGTACATTCTCGAGAAAAACCCTTCAAAAATCTCCAAACAGCAGGCCGAAAATCACATTATCACAACTAAATTTTCTGCGATACAGCAATAATATTTATGTATGAAATTTTAAGCCCTGCCCTGGGGGCATGATAAGTTCATTACAAGAGATTTGATCCTCCCAAGAGAATAACTTCTGCTAAAACGCGTTAAAATCACTTTTGTAAAGCAGGAATACTATGTAAATTTGGACGTGGTTTTAGGCCTGGTTTGAATGTCTTGAAGGAGCTCTCTGGAGGAAATCTCTCACAATTTCAGAATAGAGTGGTCGATTTCATACAAAAAGATTTTAAAATGGATTTGAACATATAGGAACCAATGACATCTGCCAATATCATCGTCTTGATGATACGCAGAGAGCAGTGGCTTTCAAATGGCCATCGTTTTTATTGGCTCACCCGGTAGACAACAAAATGTTTTTGGCCATAGTATATTGTAAAATACAGCAAACTTGAGGATGGTGACAGAGAGTATTAGTGGTACTGGGTACTGGCCCCTATGGTACTTGGTACTGGTACTTTTGGTACTGGGAGGACTTGCTGTGGTACCGAGGATATTTTTCGAGGACTTGGAACACGGAAATTATCAATTTTCTCATTCCGATTTTTACCCAGTATTTTTCCGTAATTTTCTATTCAAAGTGGTACTTGGGTTCGATGCTCCGATCGTCTCTAGTACTGACTTTAATGGTACTGGGTACCGGGCATTTTGGTACATGGTACTGCCTCTGTGGTATACTGTGGTACATTTTACCTGTCACCATTCTCAAAGTTGGCATCATTACACTGGCCTAAAATCTGCTAAGAATGTCAACAGCTTCAAGCATGAGATCAAGGATAAATTCTTTAAAGACCCCCAAAATCAAGAGAGCAGCTCCTTTATATATTATCAAAATGCTAAAAGCTGCAACGGAACTGTCAATCAACAATCTTGAAAATACAGCAGAACTCTCTAATATTGAGACATAAATATTGTTTTTCTTTTCTTTTGTGAACATTTTCCTTCCAATGTCGCTCAATATGTCATAACTTTGATTTGATTGCGTCAATACCCCTAATTTTCAAAAGCAATAATTTTCTTCCATTTGTAGCTTTCGTTGCTAATCAGAACAGGCGCAAAAAATTCTTACGACATACTATTTATTAGGTTTCTGTGGGAGCTTGATGCAAAATAATACGTTTCCAAAAAATCCTGGAAAAAATATACTGGAACAACGTAAGGTTCTACAAATTCAAATGAACAACCCCCCCCCCCCATTTTACCCCCGATACAATGTTGCTGGATGTTTTCATATATATGTCTTCTATCAAGACTTGTCATCATCTCTCCCGATCATGGTATGGTATTATAAACCATGTTTTATACCGAAAACAAACTACAGTTTAGTATATTTTTTTCTTACGTTTTTCGTTGTACTAGCACCTCTAAGGGAACCATTATGGAATTAAGGTCATCTTGGCCTTTTAATGCTATCCCTGCCACTGTAATTAGGGGTGTTTTTCCTTTACGTTATTAACATTATTTATTGTATCGTATCTATTTTTATATTAAATAACTTGTAAATAATTGTAATTGTGGCAAAATGATACATACATACATTCAGCTCCAAGATACCAACCAACATACCCTGGGTACCAGCCTCTCTAACGTTAAAAATAGAGAGACTGGTTCAGTGCGCCCCTCTCCTCGTTCTGATGTGCCCATATTGACCAATCAGGAGCCAGTATTCATATCTGTGTAAGTGCAAAAGGTCACAGTGAAACAATAGCGAGCACTTGCGATAAGCTTCGATGTAAAACACAGAACATTAATTTGGTTGCGTGACTGAAGAAGGCAACCGATTGCGAATAAGTTTAACGATACTGTCACGCGTTCAGCCATTAGAACATTTACAGACAGATGGGACACACTTGCCAAACTGCCCATGGATTTAAGGATCAACGATATTTTGTCAAGCTGCCGCTCTAATCATCGCAACGAAGTTGGGCCTAAATTTCACTGTTCTGTTGACAACCACCATCGTCAATCGGCGCTCCCGTGAAGCTAATAAAGCCTATTGCCCGTCATCTAATATGCAGCAAGTCATATTTACACCATAGAAAGGACATTTGTATCAGTATACTGGAAACAGGTAAGTTCGATTTGTTATTTTGCACTCACTGACCTCCCAATCATCATGGGCTATTCCAGTTTTTAATCCATGTAGGTTTATGATGGAAGGCACCTTTCACCGACAGAGTCTAGTCCTGGAAAATGAAGGGTGTTTGGCGGGTTTTTGCTATGAGGACGGTGAAATCCAGGTGAATTCCACACTAGAGAATTTACACAATACATTTTGGCACACTTTGAACAACAGATTTGCAAACCTGAGGTTATCTTGTTGAAAACTGGTGTACTGTGCACTTGTTGTGCAAGGGGCAGAGACAAGTATCCTTCCCATGGTACTTTTGCCTCTGAAAATGTGCTAAGTTTAAAGGATTACAGGGTTGTGCCATTTTTAAATGCCTTTTTCAATGCACCATATGAATTTGTCTGTATGCTTTTTCTCTCATTGCAGTATTTTTATGTATGCTTTTCCTCAGTTCTTCTGGATTTAATTACAGTCTGACAAGATGGGCTAACCTTTAATAATGACTCATCTTTATTTTTATCTTAGGATATCCGACAAAAGAACACATCTGTTCTACCAAATGACATCAGTCTATGAAACCATCAATGGGAACTCTTAGCAAAGAACTATGTTAATAAAGGAATCACACATCAATTTATCCTGAAGAGGTGCTGCTTGGATCTATAAAATGGTGGCTGCATTATCAGGAGAAAGCAGCTGCCATTGATGTTTGCTTATTGGCCTTTTCGTGTATTGGTCCACATGCTCATTGCAACTGAACAAAATTCCCGTCATTGTCTTGTGAAAGCACAATAAGGGGGTATCTGGCTTTTGTTGAAGAGAACTTAAAAGTGCTGTTTCAGATATGAACTATCACCATTTAGCTTACGTGCAAAATGCGAATATCATGTCTTGATATGATAATGTCTCAAACATAAAATACTGTGTAGTTTTCTGCTTACTTGCCTCATCTTTTGGCCTCATAAATTTACAGCACAGGTCAGTGTACATTGGTGGTGTTCTTTTAACAATTTTATAGAGATCAATGAATCGCCAAATTTTTTCACACTCCTTGAAGATTCTTGAAAGAATTTATGTGGAAAATTCTTGCGGATCATTGAGCGGTCTTGTGGTGTCAATGTATACATGGCCTGTATTGTATACTAGTAAGATCTAGCAGCAGTCACTGCGGAGATATGAAGCAATGACTTGTCAAATCAGAAACTCAGACACTAGAAATTTATTGTATCAAACAGATAAGAAACTTTTCAGGCTACACTCAGATATATTTCATGCAATGCTTACAGTACACATATTTAAAACAACTAAGAATTTGGACCAGTACTGAAAGTTTCGTGAAATTGTCAAATTTTGGGTACCAAGAGTTTCTTAAGTTTCTTATAGGTTCCATAACAATCTTCATGCTCCATAACAACATGGGTCAACATGTGCCCTTGTGAACATCTTAAAACAAGATTTTTCAAGCTAAAGAGTAGGGCTCTTCTGTGCTATATAAGTAGTATAGGGCAGATGTGGGGGTGGCAATTCAGTCAGTTGGCCATCACCATGGCAACCCGGCAAAGTTACCATACGCGAATCATCGCACAAAAACAATGGAAATAATTGCGAAATCGAGCGCAACGCAATAAATTAAATGAGAAAGGAGATACTGACGCAAGAAAAAATACGTAATTAGCAAACACGTACAAAGTACGTATCAATATCACATTAAGAGACATGCAGAAGATATGACAATAGGTAGCATAATACAAAACCCGTTATTTGACACAGAATTGAAAAGGCGTTATAATTCGCAATCATAAAAGAATCACTGTCAATTTATGCCCTTACAATTACATACATGCAGAAGGTAACTAAGAATTCAAAGAATACTCGATATTACAGATGTTAATCCTTTGGAGACGATAAAGGATTAGAGTGCAAAGCCTGTTTTAAACCTCACATAGCTTCAATATGCAAAAGTCACATTGAAGGACATGACCAATAAACAAAACGATGTCGTCAAGCATATAAAAGAATCAATTTCAAGAGCAAAGTCTGGAACAGTTTGTCAATGTTATTGAGCACATGCAAACATGAACTGAACTGACATTGATTAACTGAGTCTTAAAATTGCAATTGCAATTGAAGGCATATTCAACTGTTTATATGAAAGAGGAAGAGAGTTACAATCATACCATCATTATTATCTATGCAAATACAAAAAAAAACAAGCAGAAGCAAAAGCAGAAGCAAAAGCAGAAACGAGCAGCAAGCAGCAGCAGCAGCAATGAAAACAGTTTAATGGAAGTCGACATACGGAGAAGAGGAATTTAAAAGAGCTAAAATAACCAAGGAAGAACTGTTCGAGAAAACGTTCGGAAAGAAAGAAAAAACGTTTGGAAAGAAAGCTTACACAAGTCTGCGTGAGCAGTTAACGAACATATAAATTTGTTTACTGAGAAAGAATCGCAGAAGGAGAAAGCAGCTTAAAGGCATTATACTTTTAGTTAACGGAGATAAAGATAAGGATTGAATTTATAAGATAAAAAAAATTAATCAAAGAAGAAATCAACGCTATCTAATCTACTAATGTTGTCCAACAGAATTTCTGCATTTACGATGTTATTAAATCGCGTAGAGTTCAATCTACAGTCCTCTATACGACGAATACGCTCTTCATTGATGTTTCTAATCACGGTGATGTCCTCAGCAGATATAATGTCTAAGGAAAACAGCCTTTCTCCCTCGTTGGAAGGCATCATGAAGAATTGTTGATGTTCCACGAATGTGTGGTTCTCACTTCGGCAGCGAGCGCCATTAGGTAATAATGCGAAACAGATGTGATGAAGGTGACATGTATCCATATCTGATAGCGTAGCCATATGACATTTGTGAGCTCGATTCCATGACCAGCAAAAGTAGGCAGGCAAGTCGTTGTTGGCAGTCATTGCATTAAATGCGGATTGAGCTTCATCCTTTTTTTGTTGTATTTCTTCTCTTTTCTTTATGATTGCTTCTTCATCAAGGTCAGGAACGCTGGGAGGGAACGTGGCGTAAGTTTTTCCGTCGCATATGCAACCAGCGTTCATTCTCCTTCGACTACACGAACATTGTCGTGATGTTGCTGGTGATGTTGATGTTGATGTTGATGGTTGTTCGTCAAAGTCCAGTCTTCTGACGGCGGCCAGAGGCATAGGATTCTCTCTAATTGACTCAGGAGGAGGAGGGGGTGGGGGAGGAAGGTTGAGAGGAGCTTGAGAGGAGCTTGAGGATGTCGATGCAAACGTTGCTGTGACAGGAGTGAAGATGCTCGTAAATGGAGGCAGTTTTGCAGACTTGGTTGGAGGTTGGTTCCAGAAGACGTCATCTGGTTGCAATTCTTCGTCAATGAAGATAGATCTTTTCCTTTTCCTGGATGATGGGTCTGTGACGAAACTTTTCAGGTAGTCTGAAACTTCTTTTTTATCGGTAAAGGTCACCGTCGGAACTCCGTAGGAAGATGTTAGCCAAGCAGATCGGGCATAATTCTTGTGGTACGGCTTCCCTTGATCTGATAGGAGCACAGGCAACGCTCGCAAACCATCCTTTGAGATATTCCACCAATTCTGCGTAGTGAATATGCAAATTGTCATTTCTGAAAGAGGTTGCTACGCTCTTCAAATCCGAGTAGAATGACGCAATCAATGTGGCAGGGTTCACGTGTGACCTCGTGATTATGACCTTGCCCTCTTTAACGCTGCATCTGTCACTGCTCACAAACTCCTGCCGCTCGTCATATTCGTCTACCGATGCACAACCAAAGTTATATGCTATGACATAGGACACCGGCACATTTTCTTGAACATGATTCTCATCGGGATACATCTCGTGGAATTCCCTCCCGCGCACCACATTGCCATCGTCATCGAAGACCAACTCTTCATCCAAGTATTCGTCTATCGCCGAATTCTCCAAATCCCTCAGCTCTCGCAGCTCTGTTCGTGCGAATTCATTCTCTGCATAGAACTCTTTTATGTATGACAACCTCCTATCCCTTATTTCTTCTATAGTCGTGCGTTGAAGCTTGCTTTCAAAGTCATAAGTAGCGAACCGCTTCGAGAAGTACATATCATTCTCCTCTGGATGTAACAGACGCTCATCTCCTTCCAAGTAGGACAACGGAGGCAGTATCTCGTCCGGCACTGCAAAACATTGCTTGATCTTTGACAGAAGCAACTGCGACGTGTCAACAGAACCCTTTGCATAACAGTGTTTGCTCTTAGTGAACTTGCACTTTTGCGCATGTGTGTGAAGACTCCTCACGTAGCCAAAGTTCTTTCCGCAATTAAGGCACTTCAAATTCTTGTTGATGACTCTGCTCTTGTCCAGTATCAGATAAAAGTGATTTAAATGCAATATTAAATGCATAGTCTTCTTCGAATTGTAAACGAAGGAGCTCTTCGCATGACCCACCAGACTGAAAGCCACCTTACCGTCTTCCCTCCTAACCACCGGTCTGTAAACGTGAATCCTGTAATGAAACAGATGTTCCAGGATTGGTATGAGCCTCACACTGACTCCGTTGAAAGTGGCTTTGCTCACGTCAGTCAAGGAATGTGTCTTGCAATAAATGTCAAACAGCTCCTTACTTTTGATCTTTACCTCTTCGTCCACGTCACATTGGTCGTAAAGCCCGCTCACTGTCTGTATGCCCCTTTCGTATGCCAACTCCATGAACGCCAAGCAGTGAAAGAAGCACATTGAATCATTGGCTCCGTTGTTCCTCCTGAATCGTTTACTCAAAGAATAAACATTCTTCCCACGACCATGCTTTCTCAAGAAGTTACCAATCTTCTTGTCATTGAGCTTGCTTTGATCCTGTTCCTGATCCTGCTCCTGATCCTGTTCCTGTTCCTGTTCCTGTTCCTGATCCTGATCCTGATCCTCGTCATCCTCCTCCACAACATCATCTTCCACTTCCGCCTCTAATCGAACGAAGGGATTTTCCCTTCGTCTGCTCCTACCATCATCATCTTCATCTTCATACTCGTCGTCGTCCTCTTCTTCGTAATCGTCGTCCTCTTCGTCGCAATCGTCATCGTCTTCTCCTCGTCCAATAGCATTGTCGCCCAATGGAAAGATTTGCACTTTAACGTTCGTTGCCCTCACGAGGACGGTGCTCGATTCTTCAAAGGCATTCCTGACGAGAGTGAAAAAATCAGTGTTTTTAATGTCGTTGGCGCACGCATCCATGTCTGACCTATTTCGTATCTGCCAAATGTTGTCCTTTTGCTGCAAAATGTCACTCCTACTACCATTCGCTCCCTGCTCATGTGATAAATGCGTGTTTGCATACCAATAAGAATACTTTCCAGTCTTGGGAGTGTGGAGGAAAAATCCAAAAGCCATCGCCATCTTGTACGGCATGTTCTGTTGATTCTCCACGTACACTTTTTGGAGTATATCATCAATTTGATCATTAAACGGAGTAGTTCCCACCAAGTGTATATTATATGTAAGCATTTGACCATCCTCACCCCTTGTCGAATGCGTCATTATGGAAGCGGCATTCTTCATGTACGCATCTTTTACCTTCTCTATAGCAGCCTTACGCACCGAACGAACTGCATTCCCAACGATTTGATTATGCACGCCTTCGTCGCTAACGTCTATCCCCCTCCCTCTAAGCACATCCCTGCTATTGTTAATTATCCTATGCACATAGTCCATGTAGTGTCCCTGTTTGCTGACGACCTCGTCCACGTCACTAATCCATGGCCTTGCATCGTATTTCATGTAATTCACAAACTTGTGCTGAGCCCTCAGTGTTGGAACGGCTTCCGTCGAAATACCAAAGTGTCCATGTGATTGCAGCTCGTGACGTTGACATGATCTTAGATCATTAAATGAAGAGTCACAGTATCGACACTTGAAACTCTTCAAGCAATGTTGCGTTTGATGCAAATACAAGTCTGTGTCATTCCTAAAGCCATTGCCACAGAAAAAACATGCGTGTACCATGTGCTTTTCAATGATGTGGTGGTGTAGTCTCTGCCTCGAACCGTACGTGTTATTGCATATATTGCAAGTATTTTCCGGCTTGTGATAAGCGAATGTATGTCTTGCCAAATTTGCGGCAGAATCGAAAAACACGTTAGGTATACCGTCCATGTCACAGGCGTTGCACACGAACGCCTCATCAGGATGCGCGTCACGTAAATGGTCACGCACGTACCTTTTTCCCCTAGCAGGGAACACATAATTGCACAATGTACATTTGTTGTTCATCAACACTTCTTCAGATCCAATTCTGTGCACTTGAGCTAAATGTTTTTTCAACTGCCCCCTATATTTAAACTTAGCACCACACGAAGAGCATGACCGATGGTTCTGGTTTATATGTTCTCGAAGGGCGTTCCTTGACCCTGTCGAAAACGCCGGTTCTGTACCCGACTCGTTGCATTCGCCACAAATCCATTTATGATTTTTATTATTATGTCCAATCAACGCATCAAAATTATTTCCATGCCAATCGCACCGGTTGCATAAATAAGACATCGTATACTTCATATACAAATAGGATATAAAGCATTAAAAAGACTGGGAGAAAATGTACACCAAGCCACGCCAAAGCCAGCACACCAAACGAGTCATGTTCTTCGATGAGGTGCTGATTAAAATCTAAATAATTTCTACAATTTATTCCACATAATGAACACTCCACATAATAAAGCTCATCCATTCGAATGAAATGAAGTTTACAATCAATTATTTATGTATGAGACAAATTATTTAACCTACCACGTAAAACTTCGTTCGCCTTTGTCTTTGAAAAATCTTGTTTTCCAATCAAGAACTGTTCTGTATCGTTACAATTCAGAACTGATGTTGAATTCGCAATTTCTCTCCGTATTTATACTTTCTCTGCGATGTTTCCGAACATGACCTGCGATGTTTCCGAACATGACCTGCGATGTTTCCGAACATGACCTGCGTGCGATGTTTCCGATCATGACCTGCGATGTTTCCGAACATGACCTGCGATGTTTCTGATCATGACATTGCGATGTTTTTTGATGTTTTTGTTTTTGTTTTTGTTTTCGCCCGCTTAAATCAACCTCACATAATTGCATAAATAGGAACCTTGAGCAGTTGCAAATTCAGTTGTCAATTTGTCGATTCGAGAACGGATCTCAAAGTACAGCTACGAATATGGCAAGCAGAGCGTATGGCGAACCTTCTGGCGAATACGTCCAGCTAGGAGAGGAGATTTTGTACGAGGCAACTCCGGAGTTGCAAGATACTGGAACTTTCCTCCAGGACAAAATCATCACGCGAACCTACATGTGGCAGGAGCGTACTCCTAGCGAAAAGCAGCTAGAGCGTGAGCAGACTGGCAGAACGACTAAAATTTCTCTGGAGCAATGGAAGTCTCAATTGAATGCAGACGGCGAACAAACTGGATTCAATAAAAACCAACATTTCCACCTGTCAATCAAAAACTGGAAGGAAATGATGGAAACCTTTGCAGGGACATATTCAAAACTCCTCGTTGCTGGAAAGAGCATCCTGCGAAGATTCCAACGTCCTCTTTTGGAAGACCCGCACAACTTTCCGTGGGACGATGCAATTACAGATTTGAAGAACACCATGGAATCGAAGGGATGGTTTGATGGTCATACTCTTCCTCTGACAAATGCCCATTACAAGGAATATGAAGATGCGAACAAAAGCAACGCCAGGGGTTTCATGCCTAAATGGAAGCACGAAATTTCAATTTTCACCCATCCAATCAGCCAACTGCAAACAAAGTCCTCTATACGACGAATACGCTCTTCATTGATGTTTCTAATCACGGTGATGTCCTCAGCAGATATAATGTCTAAGGAAAACAGCCTTTCTCCCTCGTTGGAAGGCATCATGAAGAATTGTTGATGTTCCACGAATGTGTGGTTCTCACTTCGGCAGCGAGCGCCATTAGGTAATAATGCGAAACAGATGTGATGAAGGTGACATGTATCCATATCTGATAGCGTAGCCATATGACATTTGTGAGCTCGATTCCATGACCAGCAAAAGTAGGCAGGCAAGTCGTTGTTGGCAGTCATTGCATTAAATGCGGATTGAGCTTCATCCTTTTTTTGTTGTATTTCTTCTCTTTTCTTTATGATTGCTTCTTCATCAAGGTCAGGAACGCTGGGAGGGAACGTGGCGTAAGTTTTTCCGTCGCATATGCAACCAGCGTTCATTCTCCTTCGACTACACGAACATTGTCGTGATGTTGCTGGTGATGTTGATGTTGATGTTGATGGTTGTTCGTCAAAGTCCAGTCTTCTGACGGCGGCCAGAGGCATAGGATTCTCTCTAATTGACTCAGGAGGAGGAGGGGGTGGGGGAGGAAGGTTGAGAGGAGCTTGAGAGGAGCTTGAGGATGTCGATGCAAACGTTGCTGTGACAGGAGTGAAGATGCTCGTAAATGGAGGCAGTTTTGCAGACTTGGTTGGAGGTTGGTTCCAGAAGACGTCATCTGGTTGCAATTCTTCGTCAATGAAGATAGATCTTTTCCTTTTCCTGGATGATGGGTCTGTGACGAAACTTTTCAGGTAGTCTGAAACTTCTTTTTTATCGGTAAAGGTCACCGTCGGAACTCCGTAGGAAGATGTTAGCCAAGCAGATCGGGCATAATTCTTGTGGTACGGCTTCCCTTGATCTGATAGGAGCACAGGCAACGCTCGCAAACCATCCTTTGAGATATTCCACCAATTCTGCGTAGTGAATATGCAAATTGTCATTTCTGAAAGAGGTTGCTACGCTCTTCAAATCCGAGTAGAATGACGCAATCAATGTGGCAGGGTTCACGTGTGACCTCGTGATTATGACCTTGCCCTCTTTAACGCTGCATCTGTCACTGCTCACAAACTCCTGCCGCTCGTCATATTCGTCTACCGATGCACAACCAAAGTTATATGCTATGACATAGGACACCGGCACATTTTCTTGAACATGATTCTCATCGGGATACATCTCGTGGAATTCCCTCCCGCGCACCACATTGCCATCGTCATCGAAGACCAACTCTTCATCCAAGTATTCGTCTATCGCCGAATTCTCCAAATCCCTCAGCTCTCGCAGCTCTGTTCGTGCGAATTCATTCTCTGCATAGAACTCTTTTATGTATGACAACCTCCTATCCCTTATTTCTTCTATAGTCGTGCGTTGAAGCTTGCTTTCAAAGTCATAAGTAGCGAACCGCTTCGAGAAGTACATATCATTCTCCTCTGGATGTAACAGACGCTCATCTCCTTCCAAGTAGGACAACGGAGGCAGTATCTCGTCCGGCACTGCAAAACATTGCTTGATCTTTGACAGAAGCAACTGCGACGTGTCAACAGAACCCTTTGCATAACAGTGTTTGCTCTTAGTGAACTTGCACTTTTGCGCATGTGTGTGAAGACTCCTCACGTAGCCAAAGTTCTTTCCGCAATTAAGGCACTTCAAATTCTTGTTGATGACTCTGCTCTTGTCCAGTATCAGATAAAAGTGATTTAAATGCAATATTAAATGCATAGTCTTCTTCGAATTGTAAACGAAGGAGCTCTTCGCATGACCCACCAGACTGAAAGCCACCTTACCGTCTTCCCTCCTAACCACCGGTCTGTAAACGTGAATCCTGTAATGAAACAGATGTTCCAGGATTGGTATGAGCCTCACACTGACTCCGTTGAAAGTGGCTTTGCTCACGTCAGTCAAGGAATGTGTCTTGCAATAAATGTCAAACAGCTCCTTACTTTTGATCTTTACCTCTTCGTCCACGTCACATTGGTCGTAAAGCCCGCTCACTGTCTGTATGCCCCTTTCGTATGCCAACTCCATGAACGCCAAGCAGTGAAAGAAGCACATTGAATCATTGGCTCCGTTGTTCCTCCTGAATCGTTTACTCAAAGAATAAACATTCTTCCCACGACCATGCTTTCTCAAGAAGTTACCAATCTTCTTGTCATTGAGCTTGCTTTGATCCTGTTCCTGATCCTGCTCCTGATCCTGTTCCTGTTCCTGTTCCTGTTCCTGATCCTGATCCTGATCCTCGTCATCCTCCTCCACAACATCATCTTCCACTTCCGCCTCTAATCGAACGAAGGGATTTTCCCTTCGTCTGCTCCTACCATCATCATCTTCATCTTCATACTCGTCGTCGTCCTCTTCTTCGTAATCGTCGTCCTCTTCGTCGCAATCGTCATCGTCTTCTCCTCGTCCAATAGCATTGTCGCCCAATGGAAAGATTTGCACTTTAACGTTCGTTGCCCTCACGAGGACGGTGCTCGATTCTTCAAAGGCATTCCTGACGAGAGTGAAAAAATCAGTGTTTTTAATGTCGTTGGCGCACGCATCCATGTCTGACCTATTTCGTATCTGCCAAATGTTGTCCTTTTGCTGCAAAATGTCACTCCTACTACCATTCGCTCCCTGCTCATGTGATAAATGCGTGTTTGCATACCAATAAGAATACTTTCCAGTCTTGGGAGTGTGGAGGAAAAATCCAAAAGCCATCGCCATCTTGTACGGCATGTTCTGTTGATTCTCCACGTACACTTTTTGGAGTATATCATCAATTTGATCATTAAACGGAGTAGTTCCCACCAAGTGTATATTATATGTAAGCATTTGACCATCCTCACCCCTTGTCGAATGCGTCATTATGGAAGCGGCATTCTTCATGTACGCATCTTTTACCTTCTCTATAGCAGCCTTACGCACCGAACGAACTGCATTCCCAACGATTTGATTATGCACGCCTTCGTCGCTAACGTCTATCCCCCTCCCTCTAAGCACATCCCTGCTATTGTTAATTATCCTATGCACATAGTCCATGTAGTGTCCCTGTTTGCTGACGACCTCGTCCACGTCACTAATCCATGGCCTTGCATCGTATTTCATGTAATTCACAAACTTGTGCTGAGCCCTCAGTGTTGGAACGGCTTCCGTCGAAATACCAAAGTGTCCATGTGATTGCAGCTCGTGACGTTGACATGATCTTAGATCATTAAATGAAGAGTCACAGTATCGACACTTGAAACTCTTCAAGCAATGTTGCGTTTGATGCAAATACAAGTCTGTGTCATTCCTAAAGCCATTGCCACAGAAAAAACATGCGTGTACCATGTGCTTTTCAATGATGTGGTGGTGTAGTCTCTGCCTCGAACCGTACGTGTTATTGCATATATTGCAAGTATTTTCCGGCTTGTGATAAGCGAATGTATGTCTTGCCAAATTTGCGGCAGAATCGAAAAACACGTTAGGTATACCGTCCATGTCACAGGCGTTGCACACGAACGCCTCATCAGGATGCGCGTCACGTAAATGGTCACGCACGTACCTTTTTCCCCTAGCAGGGAACACATAATTGCACAATGTACATTTGTTGTTCATCAACACTTCTTCAGATCCAATTCTGTGCACTTGAGCTAAATGTTTTTTCAACTGCCCCCTATATTTAAACTTAGCACCACACGAAGAGCATGACCGATGGTTCTGGTTTATATGTTCTCGAAGGGCGTTCCTTGACCCTGTCGAAAACGCCGGTTCTGTACCCGACTCGTTGCATTCGCCACAAATCCATTTATGATTTTTATTATTATGTCCAATCAACGCATCAAAATTATTTCCATGCCAATCGCACCGGTTGCATAAATAAGACATCGTATACTTCATATACAAATAGGATATAAAGCATTAAAAAGACTGGGAGAAAATGTACACCAAGCCACGCCAAAGCCAGCACACCAAACGAGTCATGTTCTTCGATGAGGTGCTGATTAAAATCTAAATAATTTCTACAATTTATTCCACATAATGAACACTCCACATAATAAAGCTCATCCATTCGAATGAAATGAAGTTTACAATCAATTATTTATGTATGAGACAAATTATTTAACCTACCACGTAAAACTTCGTTCGCCTTTGTCTTTGAAAAATCTTGTTTTCCAATCAAGAACTGTTCTGTATCGTTACAATTCAGAACTGATGTTGAATTCGCAATTTCTCTCCGTATTTATACTTTCTCTGCGATGTTTCCGAACATGACCTGCGATGTTTCCGAACATGACCTGCGATGTTTCCGAACATGACCTGCGTGCGATGTTTCCGATCATGACCTGCGATGTTTCCGAACATGACCTGCGATGTTTCTGATCATGACATTGCGATGTTTTTTGATGTTTTTGTTTTTGTTTTTGTTTTCGCCCGCTTAAATCAACCTCACATAATTGCATAAATAGGAACCTTGAGCAGTTGCAAATTCAGTTGTCAATTTGTCGATTCGAGAACGGATCTCAAAGTACAGCTACGAATATGGCAAGCAGAGCGTATGGCGAACCTTCTGGCGAATACGTCCAGCTAGGAGAGGAGATTTTGTACGAGGCAACTCCGGAGTTGCAAGATACTGGAACTTTCCTCCAGGACAAAATCATCACGCGAACCTACATGTGGCAGGAGCGTACTCCTAGCGAAAAGCAGCTAGAGCGTGAGCAGACTGGCAGAACGACTAAAATTTCTCTGGAGCAATGGAAGTCTCAATTGAATGCAGACGGCGAACAAACTGGATTCAATAAAAACCAACATTTCCACCTGTCAATCAAAAACTGGAAGGAAATGATGGAAACCTTTGCAGGGACATATTCAAAACTCCTCGTTGCTGGAAAGAGCATCCTGCGAAGATTCCAACGTCCTCTTTTGGAAGACCCGCACAACTTTCCGTGGGACGATGCAATTACAGATTTGAAGAACACCATGGAATCGAAGGGATGGTTTGATGGTCATACTCTTCCTCTGACAAATGCCCATTACAAGGAATATGAAGATGCGAACAAAAGCAACGCCAGGGGTTTCATGCCTAAATGGAAGCACGAAATTTCAATTTTCACCCATCCAATCATCCAACTGCAAACAAAGTCCTCTATACGACGAATACGCTCTTCATTGATGTTTCTAATCACGGTGATGTCCTCAGCAGATATAATGTCTAAGGAAAACAGCCTTTCTCCCTCGTTGGAAGGCATCATGAAGAATTGTTGATGTTCCACGAATGTGTGGTTCTCACTTCGGCAGCGAGCGCCATTAGGTAATAATGCGAAACAGATGTGATGAAGGTGACATGTATCCATATCTGATAGCGTAGCCATATGACATTTGTGAGCTCGATTCCATGACCAGCAAAAGTAGGCAGGCAAGTCGTTGTTGGCAGTCATTGCATTAAATGCGGATTGAGCTTCATCCTTTTTTTGTTGTATTTCTTCTCTTTTCTTTATGATTGCTTCTTCATCAAGGTCAGGAACGCTGGGAGGGAACGTGGCGTAAGTTTTTCCGTCGCATATGCAACCAGCGTTCATTCTCCTTCGACTACACGAACATTGTCGTGATGTTGCTGGTGATGTTGATGTTGATGTTGATGGTTGTTCGTCAAAGTCCAGTCTTCTGACGGCGGCCAGAGGCATAGGATTCTCTCTAATTGACTCAGGAGGAGGAGGGGGTGGGGGAGGAAGGTTGAGAGGAGCTTGAGAGGAGCTTGAGGATGTCGATGCAAACGTTGCTGTGACAGGAGTGAAGATGCTCGTAAATGGAGGCAGTTTTGCAGACTTGGTTGGAGGTTGGTTCCAGAAGACGTCATCTGGTTGCAATTCTTCGTCAATGAAGATAGATCTTTTCCTTTTCCTGGATGATGGGTCTGTGACGAAACTTTTCAGGTAGTCTGAAACTTCTTTTTTATCGGTAAAGGTCACCGTCGGAACTCCGTAGGAAGATGTTAGCCAAGCAGATCGGGCATAATTCTTGTGGTACGGCTTCCCTTGATCTGATAGGAGCACAGGCAACGCTCGCAAACCATCCTTTGAGATATTCCACCAATTCTGCGTAGTGAATATGCAAATTGTCATTTCTGAAAGAGGTTGCTACGCTCTTCAAATCCGAGTAGAATGACGCAATCAATGTGGCAGGGTTCACGTGTGACCTCGTGATTATGACCTTGCCCTCTTTAACGCTGCATCTGTCACTGCTCACAAACTCCTGCCGCTCGTCATATTCGTCTACCGATGCACAACCAAAGTTATATGCTATGACATAGGACACCGGCACATTTTCTTGAACATGATTCTCATCGGGATACATCTCGTGGAATTCCCTCCCGCGCACCACATTGCCATCGTCATCGAAGACCAACTCTTCATCCAAGTATTCGTCTATCGCCGAATTCTCCAAATCCCTCAGCTCTCGCAGCTCTGTTCGTGCGAATTCATTCTCTGCATAGAACTCTTTTATGTATGACAACCTCCTATCCCTTATTTCTTCTATAGTCGTGCGTTGAAGCTTGCTTTCAAAGTCATAAGTAGCGAACCGCTTCGAGAAGTACATATCATTCTCCTCTGGATGTAACAGACGCTCATCTCCTTCCAAGTAGGACAACGGAGGCAGTATCTCGTCCGGCACTGCAAAACATTGCTTGATCTTTGACAGAAGCAACTGCGACGTGTCAACAGAACCCTTTGCATAACAGTGTTTGCTCTTAGTGAACTTGCACTTTTGCGCATGTGTGTGAAGACTCCTCACGTAGCCAAAGTTCTTTCCGCAATTAAGGCACTTCAAATTCTTGTTGATGACTCTGCTCTTGTCCAGTATCAGATAAAAGTGATTTAAATGCAATATTAAATGCATAGTCTTCTTCGAATTGTAAACGAAGGAGCTCTTCGCATGACCCACCAGACTGAAAGCCACCTTACCGTCTTCCCTCCTAACCACCGGTCTGTAAACGTGAATCCTGTAATGAAACAGATGTTCCAGGATTGGTATGAGCCTCACACTGACTCCGTTGAAAGTGGCTTTGCTCACGTCAGTCAAGGAATGTGTCTTGCAATAAATGTCAAACAGCTCCTTACTTTTGATCTTTACCTCTTCGTCCACGTCACATTGGTCGTAAAGCCCGCTCACTGTCTGTATGCCCCTTTCGTATGCCAACTCCATGAACGCCAAGCAGTGAAAGAAGCACATTGAATCATTGGCTCCGTTGTTCCTCCTGAATCGTTTACTCAAAGAATAAACATTCTTCCCACGACCATGCTTTCTCAAGAAGTTACCAATCTTCTTGTCATTGAGCTTGCTTTGATCCTGTTCCTGATCCTGCTCCTGATCCTGTTCCTGTTCCTGTTCCTGTTCCTGATCCTGATCCTGATCCTCGTCATCCTCCTCCACAACATCATCTTCCACTTCCGCCTCTAATCGAACGAAGGGATTTTCCCTTCGTCTGCTCCTACCATCATCATCTTCATCTTCATACTCGTCGTCGTCCTCTTCTTCGTAATCGTCGTCCTCTTCGTCGCAATCGTCATCGTCTTCTCCTCGTCCAATAGCATTGTCGCCCAATGGAAAGATTTGCACTTTAACGTTCGTTGCCCTCACGAGGACGGTGCTCGATTCTTCAAAGGCATTCCTGACGAGAGTGAAAAAATCAGTGTTTTTAATGTCGTTGGCGCACGCATCCATGTCTGACCTATTTCGTATCTGCCAAATGTTGTCCTTTTGCTGCAAAATGTCACTCCTACTACCATTCGCTCCCTGCTCATGTGATAAATGCGTGTTTGCATACCAATAAGAATACTTTCCAGTCTTGGGAGTGTGGAGGAAAAATCCAAAAGCCATCGCCATCTTGTACGGCATGTTCTGTTGATTCTCCACGTACACTTTTTGGAGTATATCATCAATTTGATCATTAAACGGAGTAGTTCCCACCAAGTGTATATTATATGTAAGCATTTGACCATCCTCACCCCTTGTCGAATGCGTCATTATGGAAGCGGCATTCTTCATGTACGCATCTTTTACCTTCTCTATAGCAGCCTTACGCACCGAACGAACTGCATTCCCAACGATTTGATTATGCACGCCTTCGTCGCTAACGTCTATCCCCCTCCCTCTAAGCACATCCCTGCTATTGTTAATTATCCTATGCACATAGTCCATGTAGTGTCCCTGTTTGCTGACGACCTCGTCCACGTCACTAATCCATGGCCTTGCATCGTATTTCATGTAATTCACAAACTTGTGCTGAGCCCTCAGTGTTGGAACGGCTTCCGTCGAAATACCAAAGTGTCCATGTGATTGCAGCTCGTGACGTTGACATGATCTTAGATCATTAAATGAAGAGTCACAGTATCGACACTTGAAACTCTTCAAGCAATGTTGCGTTTGATGCAAATACAAGTCTGTGTCATTCCTAAAGCCATTGCCACAGAAAAAACATGCGTGTACCATGTGCTTTTCAATGATGTGGTGGTGTAGTCTCTGCCTCGAACCGTACGTGTTATTGCATATATTGCAAGTATTTTCCGGCTTGTGATAAGCGAATGTATGTCTTGCCAAATTTGCGGCAGAATCGAAAAACACGTTAGGTATACCGTCCATGTCACAGGCGTTGCACACGAACGCCTCATCAGGATGCGCGTCACGTAAATGGTCACGCACGTACCTTTTTCCCCTAGCAGGGAACACATAATTGCACAATGTACATTTGTTGTTCATCAACACTTCTTCAGATCCAATTCTGTGCACTTGAGCTAAATGTTTTTTCAACTGCCCCCTATATTTAAACTTAGCACCACACGAAGAGCATGACCGATGGTTCTGGTTTATATGTTCTCGAAGGGCGTTCCTTGACCCTGTCGAAAACGCCGGTTCTGTACCCGACTCGTTGCATTCGCCACAAATCCATTTATGATTTTTATTATTATGTCCAATCAACGCATCAAAATTATTTCCATGCCAATCGCACCGGTTGCATAAATAAGACATCGTATACTTCATATACAAATAGGATATAAAGCATTAAAAAGACTGGGAGAAAATGTACACCAAGCCACGCCAAAGCCAGCACACCAAACGAGTCATGTTCTTCGATGAGGTGCTGATTAAAATCTAAATAATTTCTACAATTTATTCCACATAATGAACACTCCACATAATAAAGCTCATCCATTCGAATGAAATGAAGTTTACAATCAATTATTTATGTATGAGACAAATTATTTAACCTACCACGTAAAACTTCGTTCGCCTTTGTCTTTGAAAAATCTTGTTTTCCAATCAAGAACTGTTCTGTATCGTTACAATTCAGAACTGATGTTGAATTCGCAATTTCTCTCCGTATTTATACTTTCTCTGCGATGTTTCCGAACATGACCTGCGATGTTTCCGAACATGACCTGCGATGTTTCCGAACATGACCTGCGTGCGATGTTTCCGATCATGACCTGCGATGTTTCCGAACATGACCTGCGATGTTTCTGATCATGACATTGCGATGTTTTTTGATGTTTTTGTTTTTGTTTTTGTTTTCGCCCGCTTAAATCAACCTCACATAATTGCATAAATAGGAACCTTGAGCAGTTGCAAATTCAGTTGTCAATTTGTCGATTCGAGAACGGATCTCAAAGTACAGCTACGAATATGGCAAGCAGAGCGTATGGCGAACCTTCTGGCGAATACGTCCAGCTAGGAGAGGAGATTTTGTACGAGGCAACTCCGGAGTTGCAAGATACTGGAACTTTCCTCCAGGACAAAATCATCACGCGAACCTACATGTGGCAGGAGCGTACTCCTAGCGAAAAGCAGCTAGAGCGTGAGCAGACTGGCAGAACGACTAAAATTTCTCTGGAGCAATGGAAGTCTCAATTGAATGCAGACGGCGAACAAACTGGATTCAATAAAAACCAACATTTCCACCTGTCAATCAAAAACTGGAAGGAAATGATGGAAACCTTTGCAGGGACATATTCAAAACTCCTCGTTGCTGGAAAGAGCATCCTGCGAAGATTCCAACGTCCTCTTTTGGAAGACCCGCACAACTTTCCGTGGGACGATGCAATTACAGATTTGAAGAACACCATGGAATCGAAGGGATGGTTTGATGGTCATACTCTTCCTCTGACAAATGCCCATTACAAGGAATATGAAGATGCGAACAAAAGCAACGCCAGGGGTTTCATGCCTAAATGGAAGCACGAAATTTCAATTTTCACCCATCCAATCAGCCAACTGCAAACAAAGTCCTCTATACGACGAATACGCTCTTCATTGATGTTTCTAATCACGGTGATGTCCTCAGCAGATATAATGTCTAAGGAAAACAGCCTTTCTCCCTCGTTGGAAGGCATCATGAAGAATTGTTGATGTTCCACGAATGTGTGGTTCTCACTTCGGCAGCGAGCGCCATTAGGTAATAATGCGAAACAGATGTGATGAAGGTGACATGTATCCATATCTGATAGCGTAGCCATATGACATTTGTGAGCTCGATTCCATGACCAGCAAAAGTAGGCAGGCAAGTCGTTGTTGGCAGTCATTGCATTAAATGCGGATTGAGCTTCATCCTTTTTTTGTTGTATTTCTTCTCTTTTCTTTATGATTGCTTCTTCATCAAGGTCAGGAACGCTGGGAGGGAACGTGGCGTAAGTTTTTCCGTCGCATATGCAACCAGCGTTCATTCTCCTTCGACTACACGAACATTGTCGTGATGTTGCTGGTGATGTTGATGTTGATGTTGATGGTTGTTCGTCAAAGTCCAGTCTTCTGACGGCGGCCAGAGGCATAGGATTCTCTCTAATTGACTCAGGAGGAGGAGGGGGTGGGGGAGGAAGGTTGAGAGGAGCTTGAGAGGAGCTTGAGGATGTCGATGCAAACGTTGCTGTGACAGGAGTGAAGATGCTCGTAAATGGAGGCAGTTTTGCAGACTTGGTTGGAGGTTGGTTCCAGAAGACGTCATCTGGTTGCAATTCTTCGTCAATGAAGATAGATCTTTTCCTTTTCCTGGATGATGGGTCTGTGACGAAACTTTTCAGGTAGTCTGAAACTTCTTTTTTATCGGTAAAGGTCACCGTCGGAACTCCGTAGGAAGATGTTAGCCAAGCAGATCGGGCATAATTCTTGTGGTACGGCTTCCCTTGATCTGATAGGAGCACAGGCAACGCTCGCAAACCATCCTTTGAGATATTCCACCAATTCTGCGTAGTGAATATGCAAATTGTCATTTCTGAAAGAGGTTGCTACGCTCTTCAAATCCGAGTAGAATGACGCAATCAATGTGGCAGGGTTCACGTGTGACCTCGTGATTATGACCTTGCCCTCTTTAACGCTGCATCTGTCACTGCTCACAAACTCCTGCCGCTCGTCATATTCGTCTACCGATGCACAACCAAAGTTATATGCTATGACATAGGACACCGGCACATTTTCTTGAACATGATTCTCATCGGGATACATCTCGTGGAATTCCCTCCCGCGCACCACATTGCCATCGTCATCGAAGACCAACTCTTCATCCAAGTATTCGTCTATCGCCGAATTCTCCAAATCCCTCAGCTCTCGCAGCTCTGTTCGTGCGAATTCATTCTCTGCATAGAACTCTTTTATGTATGACAACCTCCTATCCCTTATTTCTTCTATAGTCGTGCGTTGAAGCTTGCTTTCAAAGTCATAAGTAGCGAACCGCTTCGAGAAGTACATATCATTCTCCTCTGGATGTAACAGACGCTCATCTCCTTCCAAGTAGGACAACGGAGGCAGTATCTCGTCCGGCACTGCAAAACATTGCTTGATCTTTGACAGAAGCAACTGCGACGTGTCAACAGAACCCTTTGCATAACAGTGTTTGCTCTTAGTGAACTTGCACTTTTGCGCATGTGTGTGAAGACTCCTCACGTAGCCAAAGTTCTTTCCGCAATTAAGGCACTTCAAATTCTTGTTGATGACTCTGCTCTTGTCCAGTATCAGATAAAAGTGATTTAAATGCAATATTAAATGCATAGTCTTCTTCGAATTGTAAACGAAGGAGCTCTTCGCATGACCCACCAGACTGAAAGCCACCTTACCGTCTTCCCTCCTAACCACCGGTCTGTAAACGTGAATCCTGTAATGAAACAGATGTTCCAGGATTGGTATGAGCCTCACACTGACTCCGTTGAAAGTGGCTTTGCTCACGTCAGTCAAGGAATGTGTCTTGCAATAAATGTCAAACAGCTCCTTACTTTTGATCTTTACCTCTTCGTCCACGTCACATTGGTCGTAAAGCCCGCTCACTGTCTGTATGCCCCTTTCGTATGCCAACTCCATGAACGCCAAGCAGTGAAAGAAGCACATTGAATCATTGGCTCCGTTGTTCCTCCTGAATCGTTTACTCAAAGAATAAACATTCTTCCCACGACCATGCTTTCTCAAGAAGTTACCAATCTTCTTGTCATTGAGCTTGCTTTGATCCTGTTCCTGATCCTGCTCCTGATCCTGTTCCTGTTCCTGTTCCTGTTCCTGATCCTGATCCTGATCCTCGTCATCCTCCTCCACAACATCATCTTCCACTTCCGCCTCTAATCGAACGAAGGGATTTTCCCTTCGTCTGCTCCTACCATCATCATCTTCATCTTCATACTCGTCGTCGTCCTCTTCTTCGTAATCGTCGTCCTCTTCGTCGCAATCGTCATCGTCTTCTCCTCGTCCAATAGCATTGTCGCCCAATGGAAAGATTTGCACTTTAACGTTCGTTGCCCTCACGAGGACGGTGCTCGATTCTTCAAAGGCATTCCTGACGAGAGTGAAAAAATCAGTGTTTTTAATGTCGTTGGCGCACGCATCCATGTCTGACCTATTTCGTATCTGCCAAATGTTGTCCTTTTGCTGCAAAATGTCACTCCTACTACCATTCGCTCCCTGCTCATGTGATAAATGCGTGTTTGCATACCAATAAGAATACTTTCCAGTCTTGGGAGTGTGGAGGAAAAATCCAAAAGCCATCGCCATCTTGTACGGCATGTTCTGTTGATTCTCCACGTACACTTTTTGGAGTATATCATCAATTTGATCATTAAACGGAGTAGTTCCCACCAAGTGTATATTATATGTAAGCATTTGACCATCCTCACCCCTTGTCGAATGCGTCATTATGGAAGCGGCATTCTTCATGTACGCATCTTTTACCTTCT